>CM031238.1:446163109-446763109 GCA_018340775.1 Taxus wallichiana var. yunnanensis
TAATTAGTCATTCAACATCATCACTCATTCGGTCTATTGGTGCTTAACAATCAACCCTTAAAGTTTTAGACATCTTAAAGTTGGCATTAACTATCTTTTTAGAGTATACACTTGGAGCATTGGGTGCCTAATATTATCAAGCATAGGATATGCACTTAATTTTTCTACCAAGCCTATGGATACTTCAACTAGTTTTTTATATAGGTCTTTTCTTATTCATTCATGACCCCCACAACAAATATCTCATAAGAGTTACTAACCACAAATGAATTTAATGTGCTAATGGTTTATGTAATTAGGTAATATCTTTAACCTCTATTTTCCTTTATATTATTTCATATTTATATGGTTTTGATGTGATCATGCATAGGTTAGAGTAGATCAATATATTCTTGATCTATAACATTATTTATTTGTCGACCCTTTCCTTAAGAAACTGCACTTTAGGATTTACAAACTTTTACAACCTATTGATCCTTACACTATGTTTAAAACCCTATCATAATAATATATATTTTGTTATAATTTGATTACAACCTTAGTATTATCAACTTACTATTGAGTCCTAGTTAGACACCACTACCCTATCCTATATTTAGGCTTTGGAATCCTACATCTCTTATAGAGCATGGACTATCGCGTTCCTAGTTCCACATCTTTTACAAATTACAACCTTAATATGTTTAAATTATTTATGTCCCCTCTTAATATCCTTATTTAGATTACCCATTATTAAGAGAAAAATAATATTATATTAGGCCATTCTTTATTTACATAAAGTTTGGTGAACCCAAAAAAATCCTACTCCACCCTTAATTGTGTTAGATTCATGTTTCCTACTTTCTTTGTTCATATGAAATTCACCATCAATATGCTCTAGCAAACCCAATGTGAATCCTACTCCACTCTAGATTGAGTTGAATTCACTTTTCCCACTATCTCTCTTCACATCAAATTCACCATAGTTATAATCTAAGAACTTGACATGAATCCTACTCTCTCTTCCAATCGAGTCACATTCACTATTTTTTTCAATCTTCCATCTCTTTGAAATCTTCCTAAACCTTCCTTAAATCTATTCCAAATTTTGCTAAATTATTTTAACATGAATTATATCTTTCACTGTCATGATTCTTAATAAAATGATGATTCCCAAAATAAGAATTGGGATTCCTCTCTTAAGCCTATCCCCTTCCACCATGACTACTGATATTGTTTGCATAGATGCCAAAGAAATGGGATAAAATTAAAATAATAGAAGGATTAGTTGATCTAAAACCAAAAATAAAATCCAATAGAAACGAACTATAGAAAGAGGAAGAAAATGACACAAAATATGTTTATACTTTTGTTATGAAATAATTCATCCTATTTTACCTCAAATTTATTGGTCAACCTCCTAAAGTCATTATGGCCAATATGGAGGCATAAAATGTCACTTGGGAAAAATATTCTGAAACCAATTCTCTTTATTTAGCAGGTGTTCAAAAAATTCACCTCAAAATCCTAATCAAAATTCTTCTCAAAATTCTCCTTCTAATGATCCAACTTAGCTTATTTTGTAACTCATTAACCAAATGAGTTAATAACAAGATAGTACTAACAACCAATTTATTCACATGAATGTTAACCTTTTTACATGTATAAAAGACTCAATAAATTCAATGGGGCATGCCTAATCCATGTTCTCCTCGACATCCATTAGTAGATCCTAATGAGAGTCCAACTGTGCAACCTCCTATAGCCAACAAGGTACTCCAATATATTCAAAGGGAACATTTTGATCCTTATGTAATCTGCTATGGATATTAGAGTTATCATTCCTTCCCTTACTTATGATAGGTCCACCAACTCCAAGATTCACATTAAAGCCTTTAGAAATATCTACAAATATTGGATTAAATATAAATCCTCTGCCACTACCAAGATCTTAGATGAGACCCTTACATGAGATGATTTGGATTGGTATCGTAATCTTATAGCTACATATATTGTTGAACTCAAGGTGTTAGTAAATCTACTACTTAAGAAATTCCATTCTCAACATCTACCTAAAAATAACTTGAACATCTTTATAATTTGTAAAAGGTGATAATGAAAATGTCTAATCCTTAATCAAATGATGGAAGGTTATTTGTAAACAAACTAAACATAACTTTCTAACAAAACTCTTTATAGTAGCTTACTCAACCCCTAGATCATCACATTTAGAACTAAGTTAGTGTTGGAGCTCAAAATTGATCCTTGCCCTAGATCATGTTCATCCTAAGATTTTGAGGCAATATGGGATGATCTCTACAATGTGAGTTTTTTAAAAGTGAGATCAACCTTTTAGAAGGCCAAATTCCTCAACCAATTCCTAATGCTAAAACTAATCCTACAATAGGAAACAAAGCTATCTAATCCTAAACTAATAATCTAAGGGAAAAAAATTTAGAAGGCGATGCATAAAAGGGAAATCCTAAGCTAAGGGGAGGTGATAACACCAAGAAGAAGGGGAAAGACACTCTTAAATGAGGGAAAATGGGAGAAAAATGAAGGAGGAGAGGGAAGACATGAGTGCCATAGCCTAGGACAACATTTAAATATCCATTTTAACTCAATTCATAACATGAATGAGCCCTACAAAATTAGAAAACATACACAACATACCTATAAATAATGAAAAGGAAAGAAGTTACAAGAAGCATAGCTGGGGTAGAGAATAACCAAAAACATGAAGTTCTATTATGTTGAAGGGGTGCAAAATCCATTATATTGTATGAAGAAGGTGAAAACACATTACGAATTTGAAGTCGAGGCCTGCAACTCATAATCACTTAAGAAACACTATGAATGAAACCCTTACATTCTATGAGGATCCAACCTTTATAAATGGGCATCATTTTACATTACATAGAAAAATGAGAGAAAGAGAGAGGAGGAGGGAAATTAAGATTTTAAGATCTAACCACCAACAACATGCATTAAATATCTAAAAACCATTTCCCCACATTACTTTGATTGTAGGAGAAGGAATGAACACCATACCTCATCAAATATGGTAGTTGAACTACCTATAACTACATCTTAATTATTGGGACCATTTTCCCTTTTACTCCCACCTAACTCCACAAAATCTGATTTTATTGATTTCATGATGAAGAGAAAGACACGATCTTTCCAATGATATCAAGTTTTCATGATTTGGATCTATGTAGAGGAAGATATGATGATTTAAATTTTTTTGCGAGAGTGTTTGACAAGTATCAATTTGGAACCCCATACACATCGAAGAGGCTACAATTCAGAGCTGATGAGATGCTATAAGTAATTAGCAAGAATCAAGCAATAATGGAAAATCATACATAAGGTAAGCATTTCTACTCATACTCATAGATCAAAAAAAGGAGGGTACATATATGAGTGGTATGTAACTCCCATGCCTAGAAAAAAATTCTCTTTAAAAGTGAAGGAGGATTTATGATTCCAAATAGGGAATGTAACTCTTATGATGCCACTGATGTATATTAAAATGACAAATTTTATGATGGACTCTGCCACTTATTAAGGTTCCCAGGTAAAAACAACATATCTTTGGAAAGAAGAAGAGGAGAAGGACTAGAAATATCAAAGAAGATGAGAGGTTGTAGAAGCAGAACTCACCCAAAGAAGATACCACAAGGAAGAAACTTCACCTCGGTGAAGGACTTGGTAAATATGTATGTAACCTCATCACATTTATGATAATACTATAAGTATTTGATGTCTTCATGTCTCAAATCCTATATGAAGTGCATGTGGATATTGATGTTCTTTGTCCGCTGATGTTGAACTGGATTTTGGAAAATTGAGATGGTGCTCATGTTGTCATAATAGATGATAGTAGGCCACCAAAAGTGAATACCAAACTCTGTCAAGATACCTTACAACCAAACAACCTCCATGACAACGTTAACTACTCCTCTATACTATGCCTTTGTAGATGATATAGAAATCACATTGTGATTCTTGCTAGACCAACTGACAAGACTTGAACTGATAGACAAAATATAGCCTTGAGGTAGATTTCTAGTGATCTAGATCATCATCCCAATCAGATTTTATATATCCAACCAAGTTTAATCTCTGTCGATATAGAAATCACATTGTGATTCTTGCTAGACCAACCGACAAGACTTGAACCGATAGACAAAATATAGCACGAGGTATATTTCTAGTGATCTAGATCATCATCCCAATCAGATTTTATATATCCAACCAAGTTTAATCTCTGTCCCTCCTAAGTAGTAAATGCCATCTATATGAGTTCCACAAACATAGTGAAGGCTCCACTTGATTTTGCTTTCCAATGTAACTCATGAGGCTCCGACATAAATCTAGACATGATCCCAACAACATACGATAGATTTAGATGATTGTGAGTCGGTAAATTCAAATCCCCACCAACTCTTGATAAAGGGTACCATTAACCAAGGGAGTAGAGAAATCAGAAACTAACTTAACACTGTAAAGGAAAGGAGTAAGAGAATTCTTACAATCAGATATGTGAAACCAAGAAAAAAATTAAGGGAGGAATTAGGTTGTGAAATCACAATTCTTGAGTTAGATTATGAAATTTTGATCCTAAGAAGGTAATGAAGAAATCCCAAGTCAGATATGGAGAACCTGTTGGCCAAGACAATATTCATAGAATCAATGATAGAGGAAGATATTCTCATGATCAACAAGTTATCACCATACAAAATGAGGATGAGCATGGATTCATATTGCTCCAAAATATACACATTTAGGTCTCGAGTGACATTGAGTGAACCCTGATGTAAGTAAAAAGGAGTTCATCTTGGCATACCAAGCTCGAGGGGGATTTTTAAGGCTGTAGAGAGAATTCTTTAACTTGTAAATGAGGGAGGGATCATGGACATAACCCGAGGTTGTTCTATATATGTATCTTCCTCTAGGTCCCCATGAAGGAAGACAATATTAACATCAATCTATTGGAATTTCCATCTCATTAGCAACAAGATATAGCGATGGTCGATCAATTGAATTCATCTTCGCAACTAGAGAAAAGGTATCCAAGTAATCAAACCTAGCCAACTGGGAGAAAACCTTAGCTACAAGTCATGCTTTATACTTCTTGAATTCTCGATCTGCACCATACTTTTTCCACTAAACCCACTTACATCGAATGATTTTTCTTCCTTTTAGAAGAAGGGTGAGATCCCAAGTATAATTATTTACAAGTGAGGAATACTCCTCATCCATGGAAGAATGGCAATAAGGAATATCAAAAGCCTCTCAAAAATACTTGAGGGTCCGAAGTAGAGGGAAAGAAGGAGTGAAGTCCAATGAATTTTGAGGGAGTAAATATCTCATATGAAGGATCTCCAATCCCTTTTCCAACATTCTCAGTAAAGTTTTCCTAGCCCAACGAGGACTAGGAGGATCATGCTTAGTGTTAGACGATTATTCATTTAAGTGAGAAGGTATATAGTCCTCATCAACACTAATGTCAAAATTAGAAGACTTTGAACAATGAGGTTTTTAGTCATTCTTTATGTCCTTAGAAACAACAGTCTAATCCCATGCACATCGGCCTATGACCCAGCAGGCATTGGGAACTCACCTGAGGCATGCACGGGTGACAAGCCTCTCCTTTATGTGAGTGTTGTGAGAATACATCCCCTAATGATAGAAACTTAGCTGAAATAAGGAAAGAACCATGCATTAATTTAGATAATAAGGAAAATATCAAACAGATAACATATATGATAATACAAATAAAAGGAACTAGGGTTTATACCCATGAACAATGTATATATTTTAAAATAAATCCATATATTCATATTGCTATCTATTCAGTAACCACATTACATTCCTAAAGGTCATTACAAACCAAATGTATAAATTAATATAAGACTTATACATTAGAATAATGAACTATGCTTTCTAGATTACAAGATGTTCATAGACCCATCCCTCTAGATATGCCATATCTCCTACTGTCCTCCTAATGAGAACCTTAACCCATAGAATCTACTACTATTTCTCTGAGCTTTTCCTCTCCTCTTCTTCTTCTCCCTTGCCTCTCTTTATATCTCTCTTGACGCCATTTTCTTCTACCCGAGCATCTCTATATATAGCTTTAGCATCCACCGTCATGCCTTCCTAAGTAATAGATCAGTTGCCAAGTGTCCATGTGGTTTTTAATAGAGAATGCTTCTTCCCATCCGAGCTCTCCACTTTCTGCAATGATGTCTTTCTGGATCCTTCCATCGCATGGAATATTCCTTCCTTGACCATTGAGTTTCCAAGATGGCACCTTATCCACTTCGCATGCTCAGTCGGGTCATGCTTTTCTCATGTGCTTCCTTAAATGCCAAATATGGCTAAGTCTTGAAACCATTTCCTTTTCCTTGTGTGCATGCCTTGGGTTCTGCTAAACCCTTTTAAAACCCTATCCTACGTGCCTTTACCTTACATACCTTCTTCATATAGGCCCCATGTGCCCATGTACCTTCTTGTACTTAGCCAATATTCTGAGGCCCAACATCACCCCACACTAAGCCTATTCTCCGTCCTGGAAACACTTCTCTTCAATGAATAAAGAATGGTGGGATCTAAATAGTTGGAAAAATAATGAAGGAATGAATAATTGGGAGAAATAATGAAAAAATGGGGAATGAAGGAGAACATGTTCATTGTTGAAGGAGGAGAGGGAAATCCTTCCCTATATCTAGCCTCTAGCTTCTCCCAGGCATTAACCTCACTCTGCACTTGCTGACAGAGGTCACCTACTAGGGCACTTACCTCCTCAAATCTTAGCCCTCCCCCTTGGCATTCACCATTTCAAAAATTCCTTCCAGTTGTTTTTCCAAATCCTCGAGGGCATCCATCCTGTGGGTGATCTGGGGGTATAGTTCCTTTAACCCCACAAGGTCTCGATAGCCTCTGATTTCTTCTCCACCTCGGCCAGGATTCTATCCCACTCTGATCTATTCCCCTTATTCTTCTCCTGGAACTCCTTGCGTTCCGTCTCATGTGGAGCGACCAAGATGCTTTCTACTATCTCTATTAGCACAATTGTTATAGGTAGCTTAAAAAACTTGTGCGGTGACCTTCACATTGAAAGGAGTTTGGTATACTAAGCAATAATCCCTATGACCTTCATCTTGTCTTCTCTCTCTTGGTATGCCAACGCTTCTTCTACGGAATCTAAGGCAAGTGGCCGGTGATGATATGAGATAAATACTCTAGGAACTACAAGGTTGATTCATATTTTTTCTGACTCGGCGCTAGGTCTGGATGTTTCAAAACAATATCATCCATAGTCATTTCAATTTTCTTGTGTAATTTTTGCACCCTTTCCTTCTCCTCTTTCAGTTCATGCCTTAACTACGCACTAATGAGTTATTTTTGTTTTAGGTCCTTTATTTTCTCGAGAAGCTCCTACTCCTCCAACTCCACCTCTAGAAATCTCACCCTATCATTCCTCCAAAAAAGTCTGACCTTAATCTCAATTGAAACTTTGTTGAGTGCATTGCAGACTTGCTCATCTAAAAATTGTTGAGCATTAACCAAGGGATTTATCCATTTTGTCTCTGGCATCTTCATTAGCACCCCTTGGCTTACCTCAAACTCAGGTTCATCGACATGGGATTCAAATGCCCAAGATAACATCTTCTGGTTTGTGGGTATGCACCTTCTACGTCAAATGAGGGCATGACCAAGAGTTATTATGTTGGCACAATGCTCTAGAAGTGCACGCATAACACCTTTCTTGGATCATTGATGTAACCCATTCCTTTCCCTTATGCTGCCACCACACTCTTCCCACCTATTCGCACAACCTTTGGAAAGCTCACAACTAGATTGGGATCTCCACCCATGTTTTCATACTCCTTTCCAATGCTTTCTTCCTCAATCTCCTTCATCACTTCATCTACGCTGTGCTCTACTTCCTATTCCACTAACTTTTCGATGATTCCTGCCACTTCTCTCTCCGTGGATTCTTCTATTTGTTCCTTGGTGAGGCTTGGGGTCCTCTGATCTCTTGTGTTTACTTCTTCACTCACCCCTTTTCCTTGAGCATCTACTTCTTCCTCACCATTCTCCCTTCACTTCCTTATTCTTCTAGAATCATGTATATCATACGTGGGATGATTCTAAACTTCTTCATCCTCATCTTGTCCCTCTCACCCTTGTAGGCCTCCAAGCCCTCCATTTCCTTTGAGTCTTCCTTCTCCGTCACATTTTGTTTCTTCCTAACTAGTGATTCCAGTATAGGATATTCTTCCCTCTCTTTCTCTTCAATGGGATGACTCCTTCCTTGGAAAATATTCTCTTGTGAGGGATCCTCTTTCTCTAGCACCTCTTCTTTTAGGGTCTTCTCCTTGACTGGGAATTCTTCTTGTGTGCGTAAGTGCTTGACTTAGTGCTTGCTTCTGGTGCGCCCATAGATTGTGTTGTCTGCACACTTGGTTCCTTCTTCTCCTGCACCTATTCTCTCTCCCTCTTCTTTGGCATGGCCTTCTTTCTTCCCCTGTGGGGTTTTTTGAATGGAGATATCATATTCCACGTATGTAACTTTTTAAAACTTCGACCTTATGTGCATATATACCCTTGCTTCCCTTCGATGATCGGCAGTGTTATTGGTTTTATCATCTACACTTTGTGGGAGACATATTTCTCCACATATGTGCACTTCTTTGGATATATGAGATTTCAAAGTCAACTCACGGTGGTCTTGATATACATCACTAAGGTCAAACCTTAGTCTCTTGGCCTCCTTAAAATGTTTGACCCCTGCTTGGAAGTATTACACGGTGAAAGAAAATGATAGCTTGCACCATGGAATCTTAGTCCCATATGTTAAGGTGAATTGGCCAATACAAAAATGTTGATATACAACAAACTCCACTTCCCCATCTACGAGCATGGGAAAATTATCAGGTATCCTCCACTCTACCTTGAATGCATCATGTATCCGCTTATACCATTTTTCCAGGTGCACCTTGTGAGCGGTCGTCATGGTCTCACAAGTATATTTCTCAAACCTTTTCACGGGCGAGGTATTTTCTTCTGGATACTCCCATATGAACTTCTCTGGCCCATCGGGCACTCCAATCTCGAGAAGATGATGGTGAGGAGAATTTTGTTGAACAGTATCTTCTCTCCTTCCTAGCACACTGCTAATGATCTCATTTGTAATGTAGGCGGATAAGTTGTAAATGGTGCCTTCAAAAATATTCCGGCATACATTCAACCATGCCTTGTTCACTTGTGTCCACCTTTCTTGATCATTCAGCTTGGTAACCAAGTGTGTGACCATTCTCATAATAGGGTCAGGGATATCTATGATATCAAAATAGCATGAACCCTTTTTGTAGTCATAAGCCTCCATAGTTTTCTTGATGGCCTCCTTATCATCCAAGTCATCATCTATGGAGTCTCCTTTACAAATTAGGCCAGTGAAATTTGATATGAGTTGAGGAGTTATGCACATTTTGTGGCTTGCAAAATAGAAGTGGTCTTCATGTACACGTGACATCAACCACTGGTATAACCACTCGGGCTTGCCAAAATAGGGCAACTCATATAGTTGTAGCAACCCGGCCTTCTCCAACTTCACCTTCACTTCATCGTTGTAGATCGACATTCCTTCTGGTGTCCTCTTGTTAGTTAGATGAACCAGTTCCAACACCATCTCTTTTTTTGTAGTGCTCGTGCGATGATTGTAGTTGCTTATGACCATCTTCCTCAAGTGTGATTCCCACTCTTTTCCCAACAACACTCGATCTAGGTACTGCATCTATGTATACCACTCTTCATTGGAACTAATGACCAGTGCGGTAGCGAGTTTTTTTCCTTTTCCTTTCCCTTCTATTTCTTTAGCAAGATGGTTGCCTTCTTTGGTGCCATTCTACTTATCGGGTTAAAACTTAAATTCCTCCTTTCTCTTCTCTACTACTCTGCTCAACTCTAAGGCTCAACTCCGTGAAGAATCCTCCTACCTCCATGCCCTAGCTGCCAAACCCTAACTAGGAAAACCCTTCCACAAGACGACATACTCCAAAAGAACTCTCCCCACACCCGTGTACTCCTTCCACTCTAGTTTACAGATCAACCTAGTTGCACACTTAGATCTCTATGATTCTTCTTCCTTCACACAAATCTCTCTAGATTCCCTAGTTCACAAGAGCTCTTCCACTTCGTAATCGTAAGGTAAAATAATGATTCACCCGACCTCATACTTATAGCTTTTTCTCCTTTCCAATAATAAATGATATGCCACCTACTAATGTACTTAGCATTAAATGTAGATTTTCCACTAAATCCAACCTTAAGTGCCCTTACCCACGTGCCCAATCCTACGCTCTTTACAACCTTATGGTGCACAAAATTTCTTATTGAAAGAATACTCTTACGCATCGTCGTGGTGCCAAGACACCTCTTTTGTCCTTTACCTGATTTTTCCCTCACCTTGTTGGTGCCATTTTTGAGCTTGCACCATATTGCCCTAAATTTTCAAATTTGTATCTACTCAAAAACATTTTATCCTTTGATTTGATGGTCTATAATTCTTCCCCTCTAGTTGAAATGCTTTAAAAATGCTCACAAACTTGTTGTTTTACCTAATTTGTTTTTTTTATGTGCCCTAATTTACCCGACCTAAGAATAGGCTATGTCATTTTTCCCTTTGCTGGATTGTGGAAAAATCAAAATTGATCAAATCATACTTGTTTGTATTTGAAAATCCAAATCCTAGATTGGGAATGTTGTAGAAGTCATGCTTTGATTGATTCAAAATCAAAAATTTGCCATCCTTGGTGAAAAATTGATTTCTAGGGCATCCTTTGATTTTTGTGTTTTGACGGTCATACGAGCATCATTTTCTCGTCAAATTCATCCCCGGAAGGGTATTGACAATGTGGCAAGTTTTCATTGGCCGAGGAGCGGCGGGAAATGTTTCTAACTTGTCATGGTTTGACTCTTTGAAAAGTGGCAAATTTGGCTCCACGGCTCCTCCTTTTTCAAAGTTTCCTGCGTGGCATGTTTTTATTGGCCGGGGAGAGGTGGGGGAGTCAGATCTCCTTTGAAAATTTTGGCTTTATTTTACAAAATTTCCTAAGTCAAAATTTTTCCTGAATCCCCGTAGCCAATCAGAAGAGGATGCGTGTCCTAAAAGTTTCAAAATGGAGGAGTGGGCCAGATTAGGGACTTAGAGTTTTAACTCTATTTTCCAAAAATTTCAAAAATCAAATTTTCCCGCTCCAGAATCGAGAGGAGGACATGTGGCATTAATTTTGAGCGGGTCGGCGGGTCGGTGGAGGCAAAAGGGAATTATTTCCCTTTTGCGAAAAGAAGGCTTAAAATTAAAAGTTTGGAGAGTGGCCCCATGGCCAATCATAGGTGGAAATGTGTCCAACAGGGTTAGAGGGAAGTGCGGGCCGCGAAGTACAAAGGATTTTTTTCCCTTTTTCACAAAAGAGTTTAAAATCAAAATTTGAAGCGCTGGCCTGCTAGTGAATCTTCGAGTGACATGTGGTAGAGGACAAGGCGGGTCGAGCGGAGGCGGAGATAATTTTTCCCTTTTGCAAAAAGGATTAGAATCAAAACTTGGAGCGCTAACTGCGTGACGAATCACAAGGAGACACGTGGTGAGGGAGAAATCAGAGGTGCGGGCCTGCGGGGCAAAAAGTGAAAATTTTCCAATTTTCCAAAAAATCTCAAAATAAGCGAAATTGAAGTGTGATCCAAATGGGACCCACCATGTGCCACGTGTCACTCAAAATTCAAAGGTGGAGGGGTGGGGAAAAAGGTCAATTTTTCCATTTTTTCAAATTTTCAAAAGGTCATAAAGTAAATGTTTTAAAATCTGGGCCCGATCCAATCATTTTTTTCCATGTGTCCGGCCTTATCCAAAAATTAAAAAGGTAACTCAAGCTTATTTCTAAGTCCACATCTTCCACATGGAGGGCCAGGATTAAAAGATGGATAAGATCGATGGTTGTTGTGCATCCATTTATTTTGACACAATGGAAGCTCTAGGAAGCTTGGAATCATGATTTTTGCATCAAAATTCATCAAATTTACAGTGATTTTGTGTCATCTTGGCCTTCCATGATCATTAGCATCACTTTCATGGCTTAATTCTTAGATCCGAGATGATTTTTGAAATAAATTTTTCCCTAATCCATCCAAAAATGTGAAATGACAAAATCAAAAGTTGCAAGAGGTAATTTGAAAAGGTGAAAATGATGAGTAAAAGGTGTTTGCATGCCTCAATGATGAAAAATGTGCCTCCGGATGGATAATGATCCAAATATTTGTAATAATTTAATCTTTTTGGGCACACTCGCAACCTACGAATGTTTTTCTGTTTGATGTCATTTTCATTGAATCATGAGGATTGTTTTGTAACAAACTTGATCCCATGGCATATTCTTTGCTTGGGAAAGAAGGCTCCAATGTGGCATGAGGTATATAATGCATTTTGGAGAAATTGTAAAGAGGGGTTTTTTTGGGAAGTTGAAAATCACGAGAAAATTTTGAGAGAAAGCTCATTTTTCTAAAAAAACCACCAAAGAACCAGAATAATTTCTTTTGTGTTGGATCTTCATGTATGTGATTTGGTTACAAGTGTATATCCATCACACAGCTTTGAGATTGTTCATGAAAATATTCCCTGCTGATGAATCTAACAATCTTTTGAGTTAATCTATGTTTTTTTGGGCAATATGATGTATGTTATCATTTTTTAATGCCTGTAAATAGTTTCCATTGTTCTTGTTGCAATCTTGCATTGAAAGTCTTTAGAAATCACACAGAATCTCCATTTCTTGTTGATAGTTTAGTGGCATTTGCAATATCATGTTCAGAAGAGCCTTCATCTGATAAAGAGATAAAAAAATTTAAAATCACTTTACCTTCCTTGATTGCAGAGATTGCTTGTAAGCCTTTGGGGGTACCTTAGGCATGGTTTGATCATGGATTTTTGTGTTTAATTGAGTTCTTTACTTCAAGATTTTGTGGTGAATTCTCAAATATTGTGTGAAGAGTGTAACTTGGGCTTCCATTTATGCCTCTTCTAGTTGAAAGAATATCCTAATTATTTGAAGCATTTTATCTGATAGTTGTTCAAGTATTGTAGAGGTTGTCAAAGATCTAATATATCCCAGTTTGTCTTGTCAACACCCCACCAAAAATTCATTCAAACAAACTAATCCTACCCATACTACCCCTACATTGCATTGTGTGTCAACAAAATGATCTAACCCATCTACAAAATTCACAAGGAAAATCGGGATTATATAATGTCTTGATAACCCTTGCCTTGCATTGAAAATATCTCCATGATGGGAGTGAAAACTTGTGAAAGTCATATTTGGATTGTTGATCATATTTTCCCAAGGCCTTTTCATACTATTTGCATAAATTGAGGGATATCTTCATCTCCTTCACCATTTGGGGGTTACAATATAGGTTCTCTTACCTTGGTTGAAAAGGCACAACCTAAAATAGTGAGGGTCGGATCAAATCCTTTCAAATTTCTATCCATTTCTCCATAAATCTGAGTGCCAGTTAGATCACCTCCCTAGCTACAAAACAACACACATCATGATCTATCTGACTTCAAGCTTCATGCCATATCTTTGATGCTTGCTTAGACTAAAAGGAGAACAAATTTGGGTACCAACACTTTCTAGCACCATTGTCGGGGAGTTATTTGAATTTCTTGGTGTTTTTGGAGTGTTTGAAGAGTTTGAGCATTTGTGTATTCAATTATTTGAGCTGCTACATTGTTAAAATATCATTCTATGCTTCAAATCTGCAAGTTTTAAGCAAAAGTTTCAAGCTCTGTCTGCCCTTTTTCATTTCCCAGTAGTTTATACACTTTGGTTGCATTGTGATTGATTGATCTAAGAAGAAGAAGGTCTGATTTATAAGGCTTTGCAAAGTTTTCAGTGCTAGCAAACATTTGATAGATTATTTTAGTGCATTCTTGCACAACTAAGGTGAAATTCCTTAGTGGCAACTCCATGCTGATTTGATCTTGAAAATACCAGTTGTCTTACCTTTCTATCATTTATAATTTGTTGCTCAAATCTGCAAAACTAGAAGGAAGAAGATCTCTCTTCATCAAGGACTCTGCCAACAAGTTATTTATAGATTCGAGAAACTCAAAGCTAGAGGGAGAAAGGTGTGGAAGGTTTTGGAGACTTGACTATAAGAAAGGAGATCCCTATTGTTGAGTTTGAAAGTGAGTAGTCTTTTATTGAGGACTGTAATTCTTCTTCAAGTGGATATGATTCAGAAAATCCTATTGCTGATTTGAATTCCCCATCGGTGAGGACCTTCTTGTGCATTTGAAAGGCTTGCTCCTAAAATCTGCTCATGTATTTTCTAAATTTTCTAGAGATCATCAAGAAGGAGAGCCCTTAAGAGAGATCTATTTTGAAGATTTCATTCCCATTCCCCAAAGACCTTGCACTCCTCATCAGCTTGTTTCACCTCTAAGATCACCTCCACCAAACAATATGGCTTAGCCTAGACCTCAATTTTTGTTAACACCTTTGGTCCTATAAATTTTATAGGAATGGATGGTTACCCAAATGCTATCCCACAAGATGTCAGAAATAAGTTACCAATAGTCTAGGGTAACAATGCTATTATAGGTGATCAACATCTCAAACTTTTTGATAATATGATGGAAGATTTTGAGATAGAGTTTGAGGATGTGTATGTCAAATTGTTTATTCATACACTAGAATAAGATGCTAGGGGATTGGTACAAGGCTCTACCTGATAATTCTATTGATTCATGGACTAAAATGAAAAATGCATTTAGGTTGCAATATGGTGACAAGACTGATCCTAGATTTCTTTTATCTAAGTTTGAGAATATCAAGAAGAACCCTAATGAATTAGTCCATGACTTCAACACAAGGTTTAACAAAACTTTGAGAAGGTTGCCTATTAATTTGAGGCCTTGTGATGAATCTTGTCTAATCAAATATGCAGATGCATTTGATAAGAAGGCAACCTATTACCTAAGAGACAAGAACCCAACCAATCTAAGACAAGCTTTCACCATGGAACTTCAAATTGAGAACAATATCAAAGCAATTGGGAAACCTCTCAAGAGAGATGGTGTAAAATTGATAAACCCTGAAAAACCTCAAGCTAGCAAAGGTGCTGATTTAGAAGAGGTTGTGAAAACTTTGGCAGGGGTTGTCAAAGAAATCTCATACAAGTTGGCAAGAGATGAGAAAGGAATTGGGTAGACTTCACAAGGTCAGCAAAGAGCACAAAACCATGATAGATTTTCCAATCATCCTAGAGGTGATCAGAGGTTTGATGACAAAGGTAAAGGGCCTGTTGGATTTGCAAATAGACATCCTCAAGCACGTGAAGGAAGAGTGTTACCTAATCCCTTAACTGCTAGGGTTGTTGTTGTTGAAGAAGTTGCTGATATTGATTGGTGTGATAGGTGTCTTCTACCCCATCCTCCATGTGAAGTGGACTAGAAAGAAGGTGAAGCTAATAATGATGATGGTACTGATGATGATATTTTCATGATGGGCTGTTCTTCAAGCTCACAAGGAGGAGCAACATCTACTAAAGTAATAAGTGCTAGGACTGCTGCAACCTTTTGGGATTGCATAAAACGGGTACAAATATTTCTTCCCCCTCATGCTCTTGAAGTTGATGTAGTGCAAGCTTTTGAAATTCCTAACAATGACTTTGAATACCTAAGAGCATTGATGATTAAGAAATATGATGGTGGTATCCCTTCAGAGGAAGATAGACAGTTGTTAATGAATGTTGTTGTTGGTCAAGAGAAAGAGTATAATACTAGAAGAAAAGTTGTTAAGGGAGTTGGGCCTCAAGCCAAACCTAAAACACCCTTGCTCACAAGCATTCCAAAAGAAGCTCCTAGGAAAGAAGCACTGTCAAAATTTCTACTGTCCCAAAAAAAATTACAGTCAAAAATTACAGTCCTCCTCATGCCCTAATGATGTTTTGCCAAAGAGTGTCCCCTATGACATAGCCCAAGTATTGAGCCAAATTAAAGTGAGTGTTCCAATCATTGAGTTGCTTAGAATTCCTGAGCATAAGAAGAGAGCATTTGAGTACTTGGGATTGAAAGAAGAGAAGGTTACTCCAGGCATAAATGTAAATGTTGTTGAAACTCCACCTCAGATCATTATTGACCTTGAAACACCACTAGCAGTAGAAGATCTTGGAGAGACACCTGAGGTATATTTGGGGACATCTTTGGTTGATTCCCAATTGAATGTTGATCCATTCTTCACAACTTTGATCATAAAGGATAAGCTACTTCACAATTGTATGTTTGATTCTAGTGCATCATGTAATGTCATGCCTCTAGAAGTCATGAATGAGTTGGACATCAAAGTGAAAACAACCTATGGAAAGTGTACTACCATGGACTCAAGAGAAGTGTCAGTTGTTGGTTGTGTGAAAGGTTTGGTAGTGCAGCTTGCATCTTATTCGGGAGGAATTTAAAATTAGATGTTGTGATTGTTGATTGCCCTGCCAAATGGGGTATGCTTTTGTCAAGAAAGTGGGCTACAAGTGTTGGAGGGAGTGTCCAAATGGATATGTCTTTTTCCACCATTCCCATTGAGGGCAGCCTAGTCAAGCTCTATGGAGAAAAGAAAATGTTGCATCTAATTGAGGACCCAAACAATGCTTCTTATGAAGTATTATTTGTTGATGTTGATGCTGATAATTTCATTGGTTTTGTTGATGGAAAAGAAAATAAGATGGACAAATCAAAGTGCCTTGAGGTGGTAGGTTCTCCTTGGACCTTGCTATTTGATGGAGCTTGCTCCAAATTTGGAAATGGTGTTGGTATAGTTCTGCTTTCTCCTAGTTTGGAAGAGTTTACTTTTTCTTTCAAACTTAATTTTGAATGCACTAAAAACATTGTTGAGTATGAGGCATTGTTGTTAGGGTTAAGAATTGCATGGAAATATGGAGTAAAATACATTGTTGCAAAAGGAGATTTAGAGCTGGTTGTCAAACAAATAAGAAAATTATATGCTACAAAAAATCAGCGTATGAAATAGTACAAGCATGCAGTTTGGGATTTAATTGAAATGTTTGATTCCTTTAACATTGTGTATCATGATAGAGGTCTTAATGCTACTGCTGAAAATTTGGCAGTGCTTGGGTTCTAGATTTGGAAATTGCACCATTTCACCTTATTGTGAATACAACATTGAAGTGCTAACTAGGCCAGTTGTCCCTGATAATGTGAAACATTGGAAAGTTTTTAATGATGATGCTCAAGTGCTAAGGTTCTTGCAAAACCAAGGTGAGTTTGCAAATCATAATATTTATTGGGAGCCAATGGTATGCATGACTGAAGGAAGAGAAACTTTGTTTGAGAAAGACATCATCCAATTGAAAACAAACACCATTCCTAGAGGTCTTGTTGCACTTGAGTCAAATTTTAACAATGCTGATTGCATCATAAATAGAAACATGTCTACCTCAAGGGATGTGGAAGAGCATAACTTGGGAACTAATGGTAAACCAAGGAAGATTTGGTTGGGCAGCAATTTAAGTAAAGAGGAAAAACAGTCCTATGCCCAACTCTTGAAAAAATATCAAGACTGCCTTGCTTGGTCCTATTCTCGAGCTAAAAGCATATAGAGAAGACTTGTTTCAACATGAGATCCCTCTTGAGGCCAAGACTAAGCCATTCAAATAGAGGCAAAGGCCAATTAATCCACTTCTCTCCATGAAAATGCAAGAGGAGTTAAAGAAATTGAGAGATGGAGGTATTATTCAGCCCACTAGATATTCATCTTGGGTTGCAAACCTTGTGCCAGTCAAAAAGAAGAATGGAGACATCAGACTTTGTGTGGATTTTAGAAATCTAAACAAAGCATCCATGAAGGACAAATATCCCTTTCCAAATATGGAAAATATGTTGCAACTTGTGACAGGGTCTAAGTTGCTTTCTACATTGGATGGTTTCTCTGGATACAATCAAGTGGTAGTCAAAGAATCAGAAAGACTTAAGACAACATTCACTACTCCTTGGGGAACATATGTTTTTGTTAGGATGCCATTTGGTTTGATGAATGCTGGTGCCACTTTTTAAAGAGCAATGGATGCTGCTTTTGATGGTTACATCAATGACTTTATTGCGGTTTCCTATATGATGTGACTATGTTTTCAAGGCAGAGAGGTGATCATTTGCAGCACTTGGAGAAGATGTTGATCAGATGTAGGGAGTATGGAATTTATCTTAATCAAAAGAAGTGTCATTTTGGCATGTAAAAGGCCAAGATACTTGGTCACATTGTGTCAAAATATGGTGTTATGATAGAACCTGAGAGAGTGGAAGCAATCAGCAAAGTACCTATCCCAAGAACCAAGAAAGGAATCCAATATTTCTTTGGTCAAATTAATTTTATTAGAAGGTTTGTTTCCAACTTTGCTGAGTTGACTCTTCCAATCACAAACATGCTAAAGAAGGACCAAGTTATCATGTGGGAGGAGGCTGCCATTCAAGATTTTGAAGGAATTAAGGATGCACTTAAACATGCACTTGTTTTCACAGCCCCAAATTATAAGAGGCCTTTCCAAATCTTTTCCTTTGCCTTTGAGTATACCATTGCTTCTATTTTGCTGCAAAAGGATGAGAATGGGGCTGAGAGGCCTATTTCCTTCTTTAGTAAGGATTTACAAGCAACTAAGTTGAAGTATACAATCATGGAGAAACAAGAATTTTCCTTGGTGAAAGCAACAAAATTTTTAGGTATTATATATTGAGTTCAAAAGTTGTTGCTTATGTTCCCCACACCATGGTGAAAGACATCTTATAAGAGATGTATATCTCAAGCAAAATATGTAAGTGGGTGAACAAGATGTAAGAGTATGATATGGACATCCAAACCACAAAGTTGGTACGCGGTTTGGGCCTTGCTAAGCTCATGGCTGAGAGCAACTTACAGAATGTGGAAGTGAATCAGCTAGAGGAAGAAAGGGTAGATGTGCTTGCAAAGTTGGTAAGTTCTGAGTGGTACAAATATGTGATATTCTACCTCAGACACCTATGCTTCCCTAGTCACTTAAATAAAAATTAGAAAAGAGCCCTTAGGCTAGCTTCTCAAAAATATATCATCACAGACCTTGGGTTGGCTTGGAAGAACCCTAAATTTGTCCTCTTGAAATACATAACTGAAGATGAGGCTCCCAAGATAGTTGCTGATTTCCATGGGGGAGTGTGTGGAGGACACTTTGCTGGAAGAGTAACAACACATAAGATTTTGAGAGCTTGTTATTGGTGGCCTACTCTCTTGAAGATGTAACCCAATTTGGTTAGAAAATGTGATAGTTGCCAACGCGTTCTATGGAAGATTGAAAGCTTCAGGCTCCCTCCCTTTGTAGCCTGTGTATCAATTGAAGCTCCTTTCAAGTAATGGGGATGGACTTCATTGGTGAGATTTTAGATCCTTCTAGTGCTGGCCATAAGTGTATCTTTGTAGCCACCGATTATTTTACAAAGTGGGTAGAGGCAATCCCCACCAATAAAGCAAAACACCAAGTTGTTATGGACTTCTTGTTGAATAATATCATATGCAAGTTTGGAGTCCTAGTCAAGATTGTAGCTGATAATTCCACGTGCTTTAGAGCCAAACCTTTAATGGAAATGTGGAATGAATATGGAATCAATCGACTTATTCTTCAAACTATAACCCCGAAGGAATGGACAAGTGAGTCCAAAATAAGAATTTGTTTAAGATCATTAGAAGAACATTGGAGAAAAACAAGAAGAAATGGGGTGAACAATTGAAATTTTTAGTTTGGGTTGAAGGATAACTCCTAAAAGAGCTACTTGGTAAAAGCCCATTTGAATTGGTGTATGGAACTCGGGCATTTCTACCCTTGCACCTTCAATTATCTACATTTTAGTTTACCCAATAGTTGGAAGATCAAGAGCTTGGTCCATATGAAGTAAGGATTAATCAAATTGTGGAGCTAGATGAGGAGAGAAGAGCATCTCACCGAGGCATGTTAGATTTAGAGAGAAGTTGAAAAGATTGTTTGACAAAAAGTCACTCCTAGAGCCTTCAATGTTAGAGATATGGTTTTGTTGTGGGATAGTAGGCATGAAGACAAGGGCAAGCATGGAAAATTTGATGCATTATGGATGGGCCCTTATGCCATTGATATCAAAATTGGTGAACATACCTTCTTTCTCAAGGACTTAGATGGGGAATTGTTGGAATTGCCTATTAATGACAGACATTTGAAGCATTTCTTGGATTAATCCCCAAATTTGAGGTATGCACCAATTGTACAGTTGTATAGTCTTTGTTTTTGCTTTTTTTTTGTTGTTTTGTTGGTGTGTGGTTTTCCCTTGTTCTTGGCAGCCATTTTGGTCGATTTCTCGGCTCGTTTTTAAGAATGGTTACTGGTTTTTAACGCCTTACGTATTGACTCCTTTGCCCAATGGATATTTTGGCACTTGGTCTATGTTTTTCCTTGTGGAACTCACTGGGAGTGCCCATCCCCAAGCAAGAGCTGATGTTGGTGCCATTTTTGAGCTTGCACCATGTTGCCCTAAATTTTCAAATTTGTATCTTCTCAAAAATGTTTCATCCTTTGATTTGATGGTCCGTACGTAATTCTTCCCCTCTAGTTGAAATGCTTTAAAAATGCTCAAAAACTTGTTGTTTTACCATAATTTGGAAGAATAATCCAAGTTTTCCCTTTTCTATGCTGTTGTCCTCTCAAAATTTCCCCTCTTTCGAAAGTCAAAAATTGAAATTTTTGAGTTAACACCTTTCTATGATGTTCTAGTGAAGAGAAAAGTTGAGGAGTTAGGAAAATTTCACGTTTTTTGAGTCATTTGAGTGATTTGCGGGTCTGTCAGACATTTTTGTCCCATGTGTCCCAAGTTCTGATGGGCTCTCTATTCCTCGATTGCCCACTTTCCCTGAAATCTGTTAACTTGTGGTTCTATCGGAACTTTTTGTTCCAAATGTTCTAAGTTCACTAGGGCTCTTTGCTCCCCGATCATCTGCATCAGCCGCATCGGGCCCTTCACGTACTTCGGTCCTACTTATCCTGGAAGCATTTGTGAATTTTTTCCCTACTTTACCTACACCACCTGCATCAGCCGAATCGTGCTTTCGCATCCCTCATGTCCCAAATGTACCAAAGGCCATCCAGGCTAATTTTTCCGCTCTTCCCGATGCTTTCCTTTTGAGTCGGTGCATATGAATTTAATGCACATTTATAACCTTCTCTCTCCTAAAATGGCTATTTAATGGGACTCCCCTCTATGCATTTTGCACACTACTTTCTCACTTGCCATTCGCTCATACCCTTGCAATTGAAACCGTCTACTCACATCCCCATTTCCCTGCATTTTCATCGTGGATTCAAGCTGTAAGGTTATTTTTCTAAACACTGTCAGTATGAAGATCAAGTTTCAAGGCCAAGAGTAGGTTTCTCTGCTCGAGTATTCCATTCCCAATATCGGAGATAGTGAGGTTCGACACCTGGATTTCGATGATTTTTGGACCAGGCTGATAAACGAACCCATCCCCCATGGCGCAAATGATTAATGATAGTGGCCTTGCATTCACTATGGGTTTCCCTATCTCGAGTACAGTGTGCTAACACTATACTCACCTACGGAGCTCACTTCAACCCCGACACAAGTGAATTAACAAATGTGCATGGGGAGCTAATTGCTAAACTTGATGCTACCACCATTTTTGTTGCCCTACAGATCCCGAAATGGAAAATTCTGTGGTAATCTCTCAAACTCAAGCACAAGCTCTCTTTGATCAAGACAGTGAGAAATACAAGGCAAGGGTAGCAAAGTTGTGGTTGAAGAACCCTAAGAAAGGGGCATCTTGGCTTTCCAAAGCTCTGTTTAGGGCTGATTTCAATGAAGAACTATCTGACTTCATCATCCTGTTAGCTCGTGTCATGGGCTTACCCTCTACTAGTGAGTTCCACTTTTGGATGTGCCCACTCATCAACATAGTCTATGAAGGTACCCAGAACATCAATTGGGTAGAGATCATCTGCATGAATTTGATAGAGTAGTTGTCCAATGTACAACAAACCAAGAAGTTCTACATGACTTCTTATCTTATGTATACCCTAGCAACATCTAGACAATGGTTTGGTTTCACATACATTGAGGCTTAGAAGGGTGATCCCATCTATGCTTACGCCCTCAGTTCACCCTTGACACCAGCAATCACAACTTTAGGAGGGTGAATGATGCTTTCACCATGTACATTATGAGGCTTCTAGAGAGTGATACTACTAGAAGATTTTCTGATGAAGCCATGAGCCTGATAGCAAAGTATGGAGCTTTCTTCATTCAATTTAGAAGGTTTTCATATATCAGGTTAGCTGGTTACGAGAGCACTCCTCTCAAGCTCCCTATATTTTGTAATGATAAGATGGCTCTGATTGAGGTATGCAGACAATTGGACAAGTTGCATAGGACCTGCTAGGGACAAGAAAATATCTAGGCTACATTTCCCCATATCTTTGGGTAACTATACATGTAAAACAACTTTGGATGCCTAGAACATAGAAAGATCCCTTTCCCCCATCACTATCCACTTCTTCAGGCCTAGAACCTGTTTTGATTTAAAGAAATTCATTGAGCTAAATCTCAGAATCAACTATCATCACGGAGAGCGAATCTTTGAGGACTATTGGGCTGATTACATAGATGACTTTGAGGTAAGACGAGAGACATTATGGCAGATTCTCCCTTCAGCTAATACAAGAGCTTAACCTATATCAGATTCCTGAAGGGCTTCAAGATGACAACACAGACCTATTGTCATATGAATATGATACTATGATCAAGCATACTCCTTAGAGGATCTAGATTGGTTCAAAAGGGAGAAAGATGATTTGGATGAGATCCTAGCCCCTGTCTTGGTAAGAACCAAGGTCTAGTTTGACAGAAGGGTTCGAGAGCTAAGGAAGAATTCTAGAGAGTCTTCCTCTAAAGACACTTCAACACCGAGAAAGGAGTCACATACACCCAGCTCAGAGGTACCTACACAAACTCCTCCTCCGTCATCAAGTAAAGAACTCATCCTCTACCCCTTCCTCATCCACTCAGGTATATCAGAAGAAGGTGAAGGAAGTAAAAAAGGAGCCTATTGAGGAAGATCCCCTGCTAAAACATTTAGAATTACCTTGGGGATAGAGAACATCATTGTTCTTAGTGAAAGTGAGGATAGTGAAGTGCCAGTTCCTGCAGGAGTTTCAGAAGCCACAATGGACAAGGAGCAGGAAATTCATAACACTGAGCCTCTAAGTACCATGGATTCCTTTATCCAAGAAGCCTCATCTACTACACTCACATCTCTACTAGAGGTAATAGTGGTAAATACTTTAAGTGCCATGAGTTCTCTTACTCTTGGTTCTCTTGCTCCCCTTCTTCTTCTTCCTCCACTTTTGCATGGGTGCAACCTTTTGTTGATAGTAGGAAGAGGAAGTCTTCTTCTCGATTGACAGGGCCTAATTTTGATGTTGTGGCGGCCTTGTTGGGCACTACTCCTCGCTCCCGTAAAGAGAGCTAAAAACTTCAAGGATAGTGACAGATGCCCAAGGCCATCAATTCCTTGAGATAGCCAAGCCTAAGGTTGATAAGGCATAACAGATTTGTAAGCCTCGATCTTGAAATTTCTAGGATCTCAATGGGAGAATCTACTCCTGAAAGTGAAATACATAATCTCCAAGCTTGTGACCAGGGTTATTGGAAGAGTAGAAAAAGGCAAGCAGACTATAGAGCAACTGGAAGAGTAGGCTCAAGTGCTTTCTGGTTTCATCAAGTCATTTTTGTCTAAGGATAAAGTTCTCGGATCCTACCACACTAGCTTCCTTCCACCACTTGTGATCCTTAGTCAAGATGAAGTCTAGAGCATTAAAGACATACACAGGTATTCCATCTACGGGAGAGCTATGGAAGCCATGGTAGATGATATGGTCATTGCAGGTTTGAATTTCATTGGAGAAGCCTTCAAACTCAATGAGAAGGTAACTAATCTGCAACAAAAGCTCTCCTCTACAATTGGAAATATAGATAAAGAACTTAAACTTTGGAGTAGCTGCATAGTAGACCTGTGCCTGATGGGACAGACTGATGAAAATTTATTGATGGCAAGTAAAGTTTTTGATTGTGCCAAAAATAATTTCTCAAGGTTATGGGTTTTTAGCGTAGAGTGGAAAATAAAGGTTCCGGGAGAAGGATTTAGGAGAATTGAGAAACAATTGGTAGAAGGGAGAAGCCTTCAAAGCATGTGTTGTATCTGCTTTCAAGGATATCCACTGTCACCTTCACGATGAAACTTCAGGTGTTCCTTTCTCCCTGCAGGAAATTAAAACTCAATTCAGAACATTTGTTAAGGAAAACCTGTTCAAGGAGGACTCAATGACCAAAGAGAAGATAAAGGAAATTTGCTCTCTCCAATCTGCCATTGAGGAAGCTAATAAAGAATATCATATACACACCGAGTTTGATAAGGAGATGGAGAAATGTCTGGGATCTTGGACTCAAGCTACTACCAACACATCGGTCCCACGAGGTAGAGACATAGCAGAAGCATTGAAAAAGTTTAGACAACGGATCCTCAAGTTGGTGGGCCCTCCCCAATCATAAGCATTTGTTTTCCCTCCTAGCTTCTCCTTTCCTTCTTTTTCTCAATTCGGCTTATTGTAATTAGTTGAGGGCTTTGTGTCAAGCATCCCCTTAACTAAACATTTTAGTTAAAAGAAGTAGTTACCAATTGTAACTAATTTGTAAAGTTATATAATGGGCTCTCTACACCATTTTCAGGGGCTGGAACTTGGTTTATTTTTGAAAGTGTAAGGAGTAACAAAGCAATCAATATAAAAGAGCTTTCTTTCCATGTCTATCTTATCTTGTTTTACTATCCGCTGAATACTTTTGAATCATTTTTCTGTATTATTTCAAGAAGCTTTGTATTCTTGTGGATGTTATTTCTAAAACTTTGTGTCTTTGCAATAACATCTTATTGATTCAAATGCAAATGGTTTTGTTCCAAATAATTTTATTCTAGCATGCATAAGGAATTATTTTGTTATCTATAGTTCTGGAGAATGCCTTTCTGCTCATTTCCACTACTTCATTCCTCTATACTTTTGTATTGATGATCCAGTTCTATTTTAAAACACTTTCATGATATCCAAGTTCCACATTAAAACTATGCATTGTACATATGTAAATAATATCAGTCTTTAAATAAGGGAACCTCTCCCATTAAAGAGGAGGGACTTTACCCCACATTGTTCTCAACAAAGTCCTTTTTGATGACCAACGGTGCCTAGTTTTTTCCAATTTTGCGGGCTATGTCATTTTTCCCTTTGCCAGATCATGGAAAAATCAAAATTGATCAAATCATACTTGTTTGTATTTGAAAATCCAAATCCTAGATCGAGAATGTTGTAGAAATCATGCTTCAGATTGATTCAAAATAAAAATCTACTCTCCTTAAAGAAAAAATTGATTTCTAGGGCATCCTTTGATTTTTGTGTTTTGACGATTATACGGGCATCATTTTCCCATCAAATTCATCCTCAGAAGGTATTAGCGGTGTGGCGGGTTTTCATTGGCCAAGGAGTGATGGGAAATGTTTCTAACTTGTCATTTTTGATTCTTGGCAAAGTGGAAAATTTGGCTCCACGACTTTGCCTTTTTAAAGTTGCCTACGTGGCATGTTCTTATTAGGTGGGAGAGGCGAGGGAGTTGGATCTCTTTTGAAAATTTGGGCTTTATTTTGAAAAATTTCCTAAGTCAAAATTTTTCCCGAATACCCACAACCAATCGAAGAGGACACGTGTCCTAAAAGTTTCAAAATGGAGGAGCGGGATGGATTGGGGACTTAGAGTTTTAACTCTATTTTCCAAAAATTTCAAAATTGAGTTTCCCCCACTCCATTAGAGGAGGACACGCGGCATCAATTTTGAGCGGGTTGGCGGGCTGACGGAGGCAAAAGGGAATTGTTTCCCTTTTGTGAAAAGAAGGCTTAAAATTAAAAGTTTGGAGCATGGCCCCATGGCCAATCACAGGTGGACATGTGTCCAACAAGGTCAGAGGGAAGTGCGGTGCGTAAGTACAAGGGGATTTTTTTCCCTTTTTAACAAAAGAGTTTAAAATCAAAATTTGAAGAGCTAGCCTACTAGTGAATCATCAAGCAACACGTGGTAGAGGACAAGGCGGGTCGGTGGAGGCAGGAAGAGAATTTTTTCCCTTTTGCAAAAAGGCTTAGAATCAAAATTTGGAGCGTTGGCCCCGACGAATCACAAGGAGACACGTGGCGAGGGAGAAATCGGAGGTGCGGGCCCATGGGGAAAAAAGTGAAAATTTTCCAATTTTCCAAAAAAGGTCAAAATGCGTAGAATTGAAGCGTGATCCCAATGGGACCCACCATGTGCCACATGTCAGCTCCAAAATTCAAAGGTGGAGGGGTGGGGAAAAGGTCAATTTTTTTCATTTTTTCAAATTTTCAAAAGGTCATAAAGTAAATGTTTTAAAACTGGGCCCGATCCAATCATTTTTGCCATGTGTCCGGCCTTATCCAAAAAATTAAAAAGGTAACTCAAGCTTATTTCTAAGTCCGCATCTTCCACATGGAGGGCCAAGATTAAAAGATGGATAAGATTGACGGTTGTTGTGCATCCATTTGTTTTGACCGCCATGGGAGCTCCAGGAAGCTTGGAATCATGATTTTTGCATCAAAATTCATCAAATTTATAGTGATTTTGTGTCGTCTTGGCCTTCCAGGATCATTAGCATCACTTTCATGGCTTAATTCTTTGATCTGAGGTGATTTTGAAATAAATTTTTCCCTAATCCATCCAAAAACGTGAAATGAAAAAATCAAAAGTTGCAGAGGTAATTTGAAAAGGTAAAAGGTGAAAATGATGAGTAAAAGGTGTTTTCATGCCTCAATGATGAAAAATGTGCCTCTAGGATGGATAATGATCTAGATATTTGTAATGATTTAATCTTTTTGGCACACATAGTAACTTGCGAATGTTTTTCTGTTTGATGTCATTTTCATTGAATCATGAGGATTGTTTTGTAACAAACTTGATCCCATGGCATATTATTTTCTTGGGAAAGAAGGCTCCAATGTGGCATGAGGTATATAATGCATTTTGGAGAAATTGTAAAGAGGTTGGGAAGTTGAAAATCACGAGAAAATTATGAGAGAAAGCTCATTTTTTTGAAAAAACCACCAAAGAACCAAAATAATTTCTTCTGTGTTGGATCTTCATGTATGTGAGTTGGTTACAAGTGTATAGCCATCACACAGCTCTGAGATTGTTCATGAAAATATTCCCTGCTGATGAATCTAACAAGCTTTTGGGTTAATCTATGTTTTTTTGGGCAATATGATGTCTGTTATCATTTTTAATGCCTGTAAATAGTTTCCATTGTTCTTGTTGCAATCTTGCATTGAAAGTCTTTAGAAATCACACAGAATCTCCATTTCTTGTTGATAGTTTAGTGGAATTTGCAATCTCATGTTTAGAAGAGCCTTCATCTGATAAAGAGATAAACAAATTTAAAATCACTTTACCTTCCTTGATTTTAGAGATTGCTTGTAAGCCTTTGGGGGTACCTTAGGCATGGTTTAATCATGGATTTTTGTGTTTAATTGAGTTCTTTACTTCAATATTTTGTGGTGAATTATCAAAGATTGTGTGAAGAGTGCAACATGGGCTTCCATTTATGTCTCTTCTGGTTGAAAGAATATCCTAATTAGTTAAAGCATTTTATCTGGTAGTTTTTAAGTATTGTAGAGGTTGTAAAAGATCGATATATCCCGGTTTGTTTTGTCAACACTCCACCAATAAATTCATTCAAACAAACTAATCCTACCCATACTACCCCTGCATTGCATTGTGTGTCAACAAAAGGATCTAACCCATCTACAAAAATGCACAACGCAAATCAATATTATACAATGTCTTCAGTAACCCTTGCCTTGCATTGAAAATATCTCCATGATCTAGGGAGTGACAACTTGTGAAATTCAGATTTGGAGTGTTGATCATATTTTCCCAAGGCCTTTTCATACTATTTGCATAAATTGAGGGATATCTTCATCTCCTTCACCATTTGGGTGTTCTGATATATAGGTTCTCTTACCTTGGTTGAAAAGGCACAACCTACAATAGTGAGGGTCGATCAAATCCTTTCAAAGTGCTATCCATCTCTCCACAAACTGAGTGCCGGTTAGATCACCTCCCCAACTAAAAATGACACACATCATGATCTATCTCGAATTTAAGCTTCATGCCATATCTCGGATCTTTCTCAGGACCGAAAAGGAGAACAAATTTGGGTACCAACACACCTAACTCATGTTGTTCCTGTGATTTTCCTTCTCTTTACGTGGTCTTTGTAAATCCTTATGCTGACATCAACCATTCTCGTCCACCATTTTCCCATGCACTTTGTATCCTTCAACCGAGACATTTAACTTTTCTTTGCTCGTTTATACTTTACTTCACAAAACTCCACCCCACACTAAAACATATGTGTGGTCTTTTGCATATACACAACCTTTTGAAAATAAAATGGTTACCGGTGCACAAGGCACAAAAAAAACAACGGAAAAAGCAACGAGAAAGGGAAACACAAATAAAAGAAAAAACATTAAGGAAAATGCTAATCTAACTGGAAATACTGCCTTATTAAAAACACCACGAAGGATTATTTATAGTAGGGCTTCAGCCTACTCCCATTGAAATGGCTAGGTAGCTTTTCCCATCTTGCACTTGTAACTGCCATGTGCCTGAATAAAGGATGTATGAGATGATGTAAGGGACTAACCAATGGACTTTCAATTTCCCAGGATGGTGTAGAAACTTGGAATCATAGAAAAAAACCATCTACCCAACCTCAAAATGCTTGTTCTTTATATGACGATGATGCCATGCCTTTTGTCTGGCCTTTTTAGTCTTTTGACTCCATCTAGCAAGTGATCTCCTTTTGACTAACTGCATCAATCTGTCAATCCTTTCTTTGAGTATTTATTCATCATCTTAACCTCCTACATGGGCTATATGCAATGATGGTAACATGAATTCAATGGGTAAAACAACCTCTATGCCAAACACCAACTCAAATGGTGTGGCCTTGTTCAATCTTTTATAGGTTGTCTTGTATGAGCATAGAATGACTGATACTTTGTCATCCCAATCTTGTCTTCCAACATCACAAATCCTAGTCAATGTGTGACTTAGTATCTTGTTAAATGCCTTAGAAGTTCCATTTTCTTATGGGTGATAAGGGGTAGTCTTGTGATGGGACACCATAAATTATGCTAACAGAATCCTGACTGTTTCATTTAGGAAATGTGTACCCATATTACTTGTCAAGCTCAAAGGACAGCCATACATGATAAATATGTTCTCCCATAAAAATATACTAGCTCTCACCGCATGGAATCCTTTGTAGGTGCTTTGGTTCTGCCCATCTTGTCAAGTAATCGGTGGAAGTAATAAATTAGTGCAAACCATTCCTTCACACAATAGGTGAAATTGGACCTACAAAGTTGATTTCCCATTTTTCAAATGGCTCTACACTGGCTATCATCCTTAATGGCATCTCATCCCTATTTCTAGGTTTTCCTAGTGCTTGACGATGGTCTCGAGCCTTAAAAATTTTGATATAATCTTGGTAGATGGTTTCCCACCAAAGCCCTACCATTAGAATCTTCCATGTAGTAGGATTTCCTACATAGTTTCCTCTTGCAATCCCACCATGTGATTCCTCCATATCTTCCATGTGCTCATGTTTCAATATGCATCGGCGTAAAACCTCATCATAACCTAATTTACATAGATCTCCACTAATCAACATGTAGGGCATGACGCATATTGCTAACTATTTTATCTCCAAAGCCTTCATCCCGTCTGACACCAAACCTGTTTTAAGGAATACCGCAATATTTTCTAAATCCGAGGGTGCACTCCATAATCTAAATAGTTGTGCATCTGACATTATATCCTCAGTACTTTGCATGTCCTCTCTTAAGTCAATTCTTGATAAGTGGTTAGACCTTGAATTGATCTTCCCTATTTTATAACCACCGTGAACTCAAACTCTTGAAATAATAGGTCTCAATGACATATACACCCTTGTAAAATGAGCTTATTTCCCAACTACCTTAGTGCCATGTGGTCTCAGTGTGTAGATCATAAAAGGTGTTGCCAATAGATACTACCTGAACTTATGAAGCACGTACATCATTGATAGTGCCTCGCTCTCAGTAGCGGTATAATTATTTTCTACTAGTGTTAACTTCCTACTTGCAAAACATAAGGGGTGATAAAAATCCCTCACCAGTTGTGCTAGTAATGGCTATTTTTGAGGCATCAACATGCACATGGAAAGGATTAACCCAAGAAGGAAAGCGTAGTATGGGCACAATGACAAGTATATCCTTCAAAGTGTCAAACGCCTTCTGCTGCGCCTCTCCCCAATGAAAAGCACTCTTGTGCTTAAGTAATTCCTCCAATAGTGTGGTGATCTTGGCATACCCCTTGATGAATTTCCTATAATATTCTATATGCCCAAGGAATTCTCACACTTTTTCTTTGACTATTAGGCTCCCCCAATCCCACAATAACTACAAATTTGGTGTGATCCACCAATAAGCATTCCTTACATATAATATGCTCCAACAAGGTTCAAAATGGAGTGACAAAGACACATTTATTAATGTTGAGGGATATCCTCAACTACTGACATATCTTAAACATTAGCCTCAAATTTTTACAATGGTATTTTACTAGTCCATACATAGTCTAGTCATCCAAGTAGACTTGAAGAAATTTGTGGATATAGTCATGAAATGGTTATACCACAATGCACGAGAATACAACAAGATCATTTTTCAATCCAAAAGGCATGATCGTATAGGAAACTATTCCCCACTCAGTGGTGAAGGTTGTCTTTCTCTGGTCTTCCTTTGCAATCCTGACTTGGTGATACCTTGAGAACCCATCCGTGAAAGAGTAGACCTCACACCCTGCTACTCCCTCTAGAATTTCTTCAATAAAGGGGGTTGGGAAAGGATCGATGACACATACTGCATTCAGGTCCCTGTAGTAAACATAGATCCTTATTCTTCCATCCTTCTTGATATTGATGACCATTGGGCTTATCCATTCTTATTCCTCCACAACCTCAATGAATTCTAAAGAAATCATCTTATCTATTTCCTCCTTGACCCGTGCACGCGCAAGTTCGATTCATCCGATAAGGAATATTCAATCAAGTGTGCACCTTCATTCAAATTGATCCTAATCTCCCCCAAGGAATGGTGGATGCCTTTGAGTTCATGGTACCCACATGGGAACAAATCCTGGAACTCATGTAATAGATCAATGATCTTTGAAACTTATTTCTTTGACCAATAGTCCCCAATGATAGCTTCCTTAGGTTTTGCCTTTGATCCAATGTTAACCTTCTTCATTTTCAAGGGCTCATGGTAGGTGCACGTTCACTCATCAACACTATCTATGACTTCGCATGTACCTACGAAATGGTTAACATCCAAACTTTCCATCTCTTCACCATCTATTACATAGACCATTTTTCCTTTTTCCTTTTCCATACATGCATACTCAAGCTATATTTCTTCTAATTATTCTTCATTGTGATGCATCTCTAAACAAGGTTCACCCGAAACTCCAAAGTAACCTATCTTCTGCCATAACACTATCTCCCATTGTAAGGCACTTGACAACTTATAACACCTTATCCACTGATGGCTTGGTACTTCGATACTCAAATGCTTGAATGAGATCAGATGTTAACTCCTATTAATTCCTTGTCTAACTACATGTCTCAGAGTGAATATAACATGCACGTGCACAACCATGTAAGGTGGAATATAACTTATGCACCCATAATGAAGGTGGTAAAGATTCTATGCCCTCCATCCAGGCCTTCTCACATGCTTGAATATGGGAAGAGGCAAGTTCTTTTCCATGGTAGTCATGGATAACAGTGGGTGCGTTGCTTCTATAAAATCCTATAGAGAATGTGATTCTTACTTGATACCACTGTAGGAGACTCTTGCGATGTGTTTCCCACTAATGTGTTGTGGTCTTGAGCAAGTTATAACTAAGCATAATTCTCCTTTTGTCCTCATTTTTCCACTGAGCCTCTATTTCTCGTAAGAAATCATTAGGGATTTATCCTCCAGAGTAACTTGGTAGATTCTTTCTTCCCAGGTGCTTGACTGAGCATGCCTTTATTACCCTTGTTATAAATACTCTCAATTTTTGCCCAATCAACTCATAAGTCCTGTGTACCCAATTATCACATGCTATGCTAGTTGTATCACTCATCGACTGAGCATCTTCAAATTGGATAACCCCTTTTGTAGGATGAATTATTTCAAGGTCTTTGATGGAGTGCACATATATTCTATTAAGGACTTCCTCTCCTAAGGGCTTAGTATAGGGCGCTGATTTTCCATCTGTCAAGGGGATGATTACCTGTTCCTCCTTTTTCTCAAAACTTATATATCCCTTGTTAAACCGTAGGTCAACATTTTTTTGTAACACTAGGGGCACCCAAGTAATGGTGGGAAATTATCTACCTCGGCGAGCACCAAGACTTCAAAGTCCCTAGTGAAATTGGCCCCTTGAATAGTGATAATTGCATCTTTCAAGACTCCAATGGGAATTTCATTTGTCTTGTTTTCCATATACATCACATTTGAATATGGTTATAATGCGGGCCTTCCCATTTGATTCCATGCATCTAAGGTTAGAACATTGACCTCTGCTCTTGTGTCGATGAGGATATTTCTCAAAAGCCACACATAAACAATCTGTATTCAATGTAATCTCTTTATCATAGTCAAGGCTGTGAGGAGGAAGATTGGCATGTAGAACCTACCTTTCGTACTCTCTCCCGGTGCGTGGTACCTTCTCCCGTAACCATTATCCTAGAAAGGGAATGATATTATCTTGCCTTAACATTTTGCACACTTCCTTGACCTCATCCAGATCCTTCTAGGAAATTCTTCCTTTGCTCTAACCACCTTGACTAATCCTTCGGACACTTTGGATCTCTCCTTGTAATCCATGAATCATATCCATAGTCACTTGGTATAATTACTCTTGATGAATAGGTTCCGGATACTTCCCATGTACCACTTCTTCCCTAACAACCAATTTCTTCCTTGGTATCTCCATTACATTGCAACCTCTACTCGCATTGTCACTAGTACATGTTCTAATCCTGACTCACATGCGACTCTTGGCATCAACTATGGGTCGAACTTCTTTATACTTACCATCTTAGTGCCTTTGTCTTTCCGGTGTTGTTGGTTCATGTGCTCAAACAACTCAGGGAACTCCTCATACTTATGTTTCTTTCCGCACCATGAGCACTACAATAGATTAGGACACTCACACTTATAATGCTCTATAGACCCACAATTATAACAGGTTCCTCATGGGAACTCACCTCTTCCTCCACCATGGTTAATGTGACCAAAAATCCTCCGCGAAATCCTCTTCCACATGCTCCTCCATCTGTGTGCCCTTCATAGCGGTGATCATCATCCTTGGAATTGCTTACAAGGCTAGTCTAGCACACACCAAGATCAATAACATCATGAATCTGGTCAATCAACATGCAATCCTTGGTATCATGGGTCATATAGGTACAGATCTTGCAATAGCAAGAAAAATTATTTTAGATTGCATGCTATAGTAGAGGACATCTATTTACATCACGATCCCCATGGAAAATCTCACACTCTACTGCTACAATGTGTACAAATTTTGAAGGGAAAATATCCTTTGCATGCCCCTCTACTCCAAAATTTGTGCACCAAAGCCCACTATGAATCTTATGCCTTTGAATTTACGAGAAAATTCTCCAACTGCTTGGCCATTGTAACAATTTGAGCCTCTAGAAAAGGGCTAACACCAATATCAACGCTCCTAATAGCCTCAGTGGGAAGGGAAACTTCCAAGGCCTATTATGGGTCTGTGAAAGTCTTGTGTGATAGTTCCCTTATATACAGTGTTATCAATCCCCCAAAAAACCATTGAGCATGTTGAGAGGGGTGTATTTCATGGGATAGTTTTGATAAGAGAGTTTTGAATCGTGCGTCGTACTCCTGCACACTCTCTGCCATTCCTTTCTAGATTTCCTTCGGGTGTTGATGCTTTTTTACTCGAACTCAGGGATATGGAAATCTACTAGGAAGGCATTCTTCAACGAAGTGTAGTCCATGATTGTTTGACGTGGGTCATACTTTCGATACCAGATATGTGTGTGCTCATGTAACGTTGTTATAAATTGACTTGTTTTTTGCTCCAGGGTAGTGATTCCCTCTATGTGCCAAAAAAATTCACATTTGTACATGTGTTCGGTGGCATCCTTAATGCCTCTATAGTCCATTAATTTCAAATACATCTCAAAGAATACTTGTGGAGGTGGTTGCGACCCTTGTCCTCTTGATCTAGAACCTTGGTTCCCTCCGGTGTTTCCTCTACCACCACATCCACTAGAACCACCAGGTCATATCCCTTCTAACCCACCAGATCCTCTAGATCCGCTAGGTCCACCAGGTCCTCTAAATCCTATACCACCAGATCCACCTCCTGTAGCAAAAAAATGGCCTAAAGTGGTCACACATAGTGTCCCTAACATCCCACTGAATTACGTGTCGATGGTTTGTGATATTGTCTTGCTGCTAGTGGTGTGTCCCGTGCCACTTGTAGATGAGATACCAAAACCTTGTGTATTTGCACCTTGTTTAAAAATTCATCCAAATGTGGGAATGGTTTACACAGCCATGGATGTTCTAAAAGAGAAATTATATCTCCTAGGCATATATCAGTTACTTCCACCGATACCAACTAGATTAACAATACTTCTTTCTTGATCTGAAAAACCAAGCACCATGGGTTGGTCACCAGGTGGGTTTAGATACAAGCCAATGACTATATTTTCTCCATGTGATGAAATATCATCAGAAGCTGAAGGGGATTTACTCCTGTGCTTTCCAAGATGAGCTAGCATAGAATTATCAAGTTCCATGTCCTTTGCGTGAACCTCAAATCCTTCCCACAATGTATGCCTACATAGATCCATCACACCTAAAACCTCATGTTGTCTAGCCATCTCTCTTTCATGATATTCACTATACTTGAGGCGTATCTCTTCCCTTTCCCTTTTAGCCACAATTTCCGCCATCTTCCTCCACCCTAGCTTCCTTTCCCAGTGCTTAGAGAAGTTTAGTCGGCCATAGAAATGCCTATAAACTTAGGGTAATGAACAAGATATTCATAGCCAAAGGGATAACACGAAAAAATGATCCTTTGGGTTCCCTCAAAAACTTGAACTGAGAAACCTCTAGAAAATAATACGTATAAATGGCATATTATAGAGTATAACTGGTCAACACTCCTTTCCACCAGTGATCAAGAACACTCGTCCAAGTTAGATCTACATCTTGTAGCCTCTGGTAATCATCTTGGGTCTATACATATGTTTTATAGTACCAAATCGATCTGAATGCATATATTGAAAGCCATTCATACAATTATATTGGAAAGCAATAGAAGAAATTTTCATAAAACTCATGGTATAGGTGATCTTTTACCCATCTACGTGCATCAAAATCAGGTCTCTCACTGAATCTTTGAGAAAATTAATCCTGCGTGCTCCTAAACCATGCTTTAACACTTTCCAAGGCCAGGTGCTTAGTCATCACACATTAATGGAACTAAGATGTGGATGTATCCATTTCTCACAAAAATTTGAAAAGAGGTCCTGAAAATGGAACCAAGATATAGTCATTTTTATGTCCTTAGAAACAACAGTCTAATCCCATGCACACCGACCTATCACCTGACGGGCACTTTGGGTGCTCAAATTTGAGAGGCACGCACGAGTTCTGAGCCCCTCCTTCATGTGAGTTTATTGAGAATACATCCCCTCTTGAATGAATCTTAGATGTAAGAATGGAAAGAACCATGCATTCATTCAGATAACAAGGAAAATATCAAACGCAGATATCATAATACAAAAAAAGGAACTAGGTTTATACCCATTAACAATGTATATATTTTAAAAGAAATCCATATATTCATATTAATATTTTTTAACCACATTACATTCCTCAAGGTCATTACTAAATGTCATTGGCTTTAAAATCTATCGATTAGGTAGATCTATGGATAAACAGCCATGTGGCATAGCCCTCTTTGAGTCAGTAAAGCAAAACTTTATTGCTATTCTACCAGAAAAGTCCATATTTGGGATCTCATCCCGGTAGGGGTGTTTCAATAAAAGAGAGGATGAAGAAAGATCAGGTCCGAAGGAAAAAAGAAATGAATTCCAAAGCGAGAAAGGTCGGAGGGTTTATGTTTTGGGATTGGTAGTAAACAGAGCCAAACCTACTTGCATAAATGAATAAAGCAATCTTGATGAATAAATGACAATAAAAAGCAGTAGATCTAACAAAATAAACACACGAGATCGACGTAAGAAAGATCTAATGCATATAACACATGTATTCACACAAAGTCTAAATATTGTATTAATATTTCTTTACATTACAAAAAAGCTCAAAGTCTTTTCTCTCACTTCTATTTTTCATCGAAAGATATCCACCCCCAAATACAACAAGTATTTGAGTATTTATAGAAGAAGGAAGAAGGGAAGGCAAAAAGGAACCAACCACCTATTTACATAAAATATACAAAATATCTAAAAAATATCTCAAAGTCATGTTGACTTTTGACAACTTGATGGATGACATCATCCCATGGTGCAACATGGATGATGTCATCATTTGTGCCAACATACTTTAGACATTTACAAAAAAGAAAGTCGAAGAAGAGAGAGAAATTATTCATCATCGTCGTCCCATGGGCTGAAAGGGGATATCCTGCTTTGTTCTTTGCTCGGGTGACGAGATGTGGAATTGGGCACGGTATTCCATGAACTTGCTGATCATGGGCTCTAGTTGATCTTGGGAAGGATCCTTGTGTCACTCGCTGATCGCCTCGCAAGTCTCCCACTCGTCTATGAGCTTCTCTGGGAGTTTGGAATATTCTTTCTCTGCTTCTATTAGGAACCCGATGAAGTCCCGACAGTGAGGGTTATTGATGGATTCTGCGTCAAAAGTGACCTCTGGCCCCAGCCCTTGTGAAAATGATCTCCTTGAAGATCTGGATGGTTTCATCAACTTTCCTTAAGGTGAAAGAAGGAGTAAGTAACCCTGGAGACATGTTGAGAATGATTTGTTCCATTTGGTGCATCGCGTCCAGGGCTTCTTCCTTTACCTTATCGATCTTTTAGGACAAATTCCAGTTGATCCATCCGGTAATCCAGAGTGGAAAGGATTTTATTGAGGGCCCTGGGATGACCGAAAATGCCGAACTTGACCAGATCTTCGACTGAACAGTCGAACATTCTTTGAAAGGTCTCACGCTGCAGCCTAGCATGGTCCAGCTCTTCTGATATGGGTCCTGCTAACGCCTGGAGTTCTTTGTTCACCTTGTTGATGTTCAGGTACAAATCGGTGAACTTGGCGATCACTCTTTCACTGTCCTTGAGGATTTGGCTCCTCCAGGTGGAAACTGCCATACCCTGCTCACCGATCTTTGCATATTCATTAATTTTATCCTACTCGAGGCTCGGGAGTCTCGGCGGCGATTGTGGGAGGTGCTGCTTGCCCATCTTACGTAAGGCGTGGAGCAGATGTTTATTTTGCTCTTTCAGTAGCCTTTTCTCTTCTTTTGCTTCTTGAAGCTTCTTGCAGAGGGCGTCAACTGCAGATAGGGCCTCTCCCTGAAGGCTTTCAGAAGACGTACCCATTGTGACTTGAGTCACTGTATAATCTGTCGGAGACAGATCCTTTTTATCCTTCAGAGGATTGGGGTATGCGATCTCCATTACCCTCTCTCCCGAAGCACTCTGAGAGAAGCGTGTGATGGGCTTCTACTTCTTTGCCCCTTTTGATGGGATTACGGAGAAGTCCATCGGAGCGATGGGAACTTTCCTTTTCTGTTGACTTAGGTGCTGGGAGATCCAGGCTGGACTTATGGGAGAAGGACCAGAAATAGAGAAGGGGGCAGCTGCAGTAGTAGAAGGGAAAAAAGTGGAGACACTTGGAGGCGGCATCGAGAGGGAGGCCGAGGAAGTGCTCACGGGAGGAAGAGATACTGCAGGAGAGGAAGACATAGGAAGGGAAGGGAGCTCAGAGATGAGGGAAGAAATGGAGGGGGACAGGTCCGCGAGAGAAGAAGATGGACGAAGAAGCAGGAGGGACAGGTAGAAGAAGGGGAGAGGACACGACCAAAGGAATGGTCGCTTGGGTCACTCGAGGAGGAAGGAGGAGAGGAGAAGGAAGGAACAAAGGGACCTCGGTTGTTGCGGCGGTGGCGACATCACGAGTGGATGGGCCTATTGGAACATCTTCCACCACTTCTTTCTGCTGGAGAAGCGGGAGATTTGAACTTGTTCGGGTGCGCGGAAGGAGGACTTTCGGGAGCTTCCTCTTGGGTGGAGCTGGATTCACCCTCTTTACCTTTTCCCTTGCCTTTTGGCTCTTTGATCGAGGAGGTGCGTTGCCCAATGGAGAGGTTGTGAAATCGACCCGAGGTAGATGAGCCCGTTCATTCGGCACCAATGCTCGCATTACTGCGCGAGTTTCCTTGACCCTTTCCTCGGTTATGCGAGGTGCTTTGGTTCTATCAATCAACGCAAAAGGCCAATCGTCCCCACCCGTGTCAAGATACACTTGATCCACTTCTTGCTCAGTAGTTTGGTAGCCTTTGGGGACGATGGCTACCCCGTACTGGATGATTTCTGCTAAGGCCAAGCGAGAATGATCCTTCCTCCTGAGCTCAACCTCATGATATATGTCGATGTAGATATCTTCGATCTGAGGGATGTGGATCGGGTCGAGCTTAGCCCTAGGCAAAAAATTTCTCGGGTCGAAGGTGGGCCTTGCTGGGAAGTCATGTTTCAGATTTAGCAGCTCCAGTTCTGCAAACATATCTTTTGCCTTGTGGTGAGTGAGACATGTATATCTACCCACTATGTGAGGGGAAAGGAGTTCCACCCTTCTTTCTCTTTAGGCACTTTTCATGATAAGTAACAAGCTGCCTCGATAGCTCCAATAGGATCAACTTGGGCCCGGCATACCTTGGCAGTCTAGTCGGTTCCCCCAAGAAATTAACTCGCCCTCCAGATAGGTGAATGTGGGGGTTGAGTGAAGGGCCCCCACTTCTCGTAATTCTTCTATGCTCTTGGTCGTGCGACCAGTGAGTCATATTTAAACCTCAACGGCGAGATGATGAAGTAGAAGAATGCATCATTGATCTTTGTGAATTGGGGGATGCTATTTTCCAGCTTCAGCTCTGGATAGTATTCATAGATTTTAACTTGGGGCCAAACCCCACACCGCATCAGAGCTGGATAGTCCCTTTCTGAAGCTGCAACATAGACCACGTAGGAGTTCATATAGAACCTCCCGTTGTGTTGAGTTGTTGTAGCTGCTCCGATATTGTCTTGCTTATGATTTCTACCCATTCAAAGCGTTGATCGGGCACATTTTTGTTCATTGTTTCAAGGTACCGCAACATCCACTTGTGAAAATAATGGGCATCAGGAAGCCCAAAGACTCTGCTCAGGAACGTGATTGTGTCGCTGAGTTCCTCTGAAAAGTCACTGCGATGAATGACTTGTGGCCATCGAGTCACTACTTTTTTGTTCTTCAGATAAACCTCATTCATCAGTTGCATGCACTGATCTTCATTGTCATCCCAGCCTTGATGCAATCTTCTTGGCTGACGGCCACAAAGTGCCGGTGATGAGGAATGCCGAGCATTATCTCAAAGTGGCGGGCAGTGAGGTTAATTATGACCTCGCCCTTCTCACCATGGACACATCTTGTGTCTTTGTTGTAGCATCGGGCTACCACCATCATAAATTCATTGTTTACGGCACTAACTGGGATCCCACCAGCAAAGTGCAGGGCACTGCCTATCAATTTGTCCATCCATGGACTTCTTGTGACCCTCTGGGTTCTGGCCCAGAAATCCTCCATGTCAATATGACCCAATTCTGAGTCTCTGATGTCTAGGTCACACTCTGCTTGGGACTCGGGCATTCTGACCCTCTGATACTTATACTTCATTTCTTCTTCCGTGAGCTTGGCCTTGCCTTTAGATTTGATAGGTTTCTTGCTTGATGTTGACATATGTTCTTCTGAACTTAGTTGCTGATCTGCAAAAATAAGTGAAACCCATTGAAGAAAGCCGTGTCAGCTATTTGATTTTCCATTGAAATGTTGACAGAAGAAAGAGTTAGCAATTTAAAGGCCTCAGGGCGCAGGGCGCATGAATATTGCAGGCTTACAGGGCTAAATAGTAAGGCACACAGGAAAGGGATGCTTGCAGGGGATAAATCAGTGCCAAAGGGCATGGCGCATGGATATTGCATGTTGCATTCTTTGTTGTTGTAAGCACAAGTGCGCCTGCGCCATGTGTATGCATTTTATAAAGGGCGCATGGATTCTTTATGTTACACGGGAACAGGATGCGCCCGTGGCGCATATATTTTTCATGTTGCATGGAACTTGGTGCACCAAAGGTGCATATAAGGTTTGTGTAACATATGATTTTTGTGCGCTTAAAGGGAACTTGGCGCAGCGCATGGAAGGAATGCATGACATGCTATTGTTGCAATGAGGATGCGCTGCGCCGTTTTTATAGCTTTGCACTTGCGCGCGCGGATTTAAGTTGTTTGCACATGGATGCGGGTGCGCCCAAAGGCGCGGAGGTTTGTTGCACAAATGAAGTTTGGTGCGCCATGAGGGAGTGCATGAGAAAGCATTTGCAACAAACTAAGGGGAAGTGCGCCATGAGGCGCAACTTTTCATTATGCGTAGAGGCGGGAATGTGCGCCATTGGCGCGGTATGCTGTGCATTGGCGCAGATGCGCCATTGCGCAGCTTTTTCTTCATGTTGCGGGGTGTGCCCAATGCGCGAAAGGAGAAAAAAAATACGGTTTCTTTTAAAGCTTTGATTCTTCTCTCTGAGGGGTTTACATATGGTTTAGCTCCTTTTTGCGGGGTTCATTTGGGTGATGAAGGGGCTTAAACAAAGGGTTTTAAATCATTTTAGGGACGAGAGCTTCCTCTACCAGCGAGATCTGGAAAGAGGGGAAAATGTGGAAGAATGGAAAAGAAAGCAAAGGGGGGGAAAGTTCATGATTTCATTCTTTCAATCCATATCCATACCAACAAGCAAAAAAAAACCAAAACACAAAACACAAAAGAAATGAGGACCTCTTACCCAAAATAATGAAGAAATGTGCAAATGGGTCCACAAAGTGATTGAAAATGACGAGCGGGGCGGAGTGCGGTTTGGCGAGTCGAGAGAAAATAATAAAAATAATCACGTGATTTGTGTCGGTGATGATGACAGGCAGACACACCTATATTATAGGTGAGGAAGCAATAAATGCGCCACCAACTTTTCAAGTGGCGCACCAAAAGAGATGTCGACACAAGAAAACATGCGCCCTTTGGCGCACCAAAACACTTGCCAACACGAAATATGTGCGCCTTTGGCACACAAAAGTGGTGTTGACAGAGAGAATATGTGCACCCTTTGGCACACCAAAAGTGGCACAACAAATTATGTTGTTGATGGAAGGCGCATGCGCACTTGGCGCACACGAGGAAGACTCAACATAGAGAGGCACACCAAAACTGTTGACACAAGAAAACATGCGCCAAAGGCTTTAAAGGGGCATGAACATTTGATGTTGCATAGTCATTATATGCACCAAAAAAAGACCAAAAATGGCTAAGTTCGGAAAACTAGATTTCCCGGGAAGGGATTTTGCAACGTTCCAAATGCAAGGAATCCCTGACGAGGGATCGGAACAAAATTTTGGTATGGTTATCTATAAAATTGCCCTTGCCAATTTTACGGGATAACAGCTGGCTCTTTCTGGGGACTATCCTGAGCAAACCTCGGGGTAGAGAATCCCAGATCTCATGTGCCTATCCATTGGGTAACAGAGTCAAAAACAAGGGTGACCGGAGGGACAAAAGGGAACACACAACAAACAAGAAAGCAAACACACACAAAAAAAAAAACACACAACTAAAAGCAAAAGCTGTACAAAAAAGAAGAGCAAGCTCTACTTCACGAAGATTTTCGAGATCTTTGCCATTATAGGGAAGCGGGAGTTCGGTTCCATCCAGATATGAGAGATAGAAACTATTCTCTCCATTGAGCTGCTTGATCTTGAAAGGCCCTCTCCACAGGGAATCAAACTTTCCGTGCATGCCTTTTGGCTCTCTTCGCTTGTCCCACAAAAGGACGAGGTCTCCCACCTGAAAATTTCTTTGCTTAGCTTTTTATCGAACAGTCTCTTGACTTGATTCTGATGCTCGGTGATCTTGTCGACCACTCTTACTCTCTTTTCTTCGAGCTCTGCTAGATACATGATCCTCTTTTCGAGAGAATTTTGGAAAGTTTCATCTTCAATTGCTCGTGCCAAGCGCAGAGCAGGGATTTCAGCGGAAATGGGAAGCTCGGCATCAGTGCCATATAACACTTGAAAAGGTGACATGCCGAGAGACCTCTTGGGAGTAATGCGATCTGCCCACAAAGCGTCGTATAAGGACTTGTGCCACATTCGTTGATTCTCATCCACTAGCTTTCGTATGATGGTCACCAAGTTTTTGTTACTGGATTCTGCTGACCATTTCCCTGAGGGTAATAATCTGAGGCGTGAGCCAAAGTTATCCCATATTCATAGCAAAAACTAATAACTTCCGTGAGAGAAGTTAGAAGCATTATCAGCAACAATCTTGTTGGGAACGCCAAACCTGACAATGATATTTTCTTTGATAAAACTGCAAACAACCTCGGAAGTGGCATGTTTGACAGGTATGGCTTCCACCCACTTGGTGAAGTAATCATTGTTGTTAGGACATAACTATGTCTGGCACTCGATTGGGGATTGAGTGCACCAATAAAATCAATTCCCCACTGCTTGAATGGTTCGTTGACAATGACCGGCCTGAGGGGAAAAGTAGCCAACTTGGGCTTGCCGAAACTAATTTGGCAGGTTCACACTTTGCTACCAAGGTGGTTGTATCTTGGAAAAGCGTCGGCCAATAGTACCTGGCTCGGATGATCTTGTGTGTTGTCACGGAAGAGGAGAAATGGCCTCCACAGGCTGAATTATGAAAACTTTCAAGTAACTTCACCTGTTGTGGCTTGTCGACACATCGCAAGAAGACACCATCTATCCCGCGTTTGTATAAACCGTCATCCCAGATGACATATTTGGCTGCTCTGAGCTTTATAGTGCACTTCTCCTTTGCAGTTAGGTGAGCTGGGCATTCACCGTAGGTGAGGAAGAAAGCAATATCGGAATACCACTCATCGCTGGTTGCGACAAATAGGACCAGAGGCAGAGAATGGGCTTTCTCCAGCTGGCTTTGCACTTCATTGGTACAATCATCCTTTTCCTCAGGGTTTTCTGAATCTTTGTTTTCAGCCATAAGCTGACATAGGCCCTTGCCTCTTACCAGCTTGGTTGGTTTTATATCCAGGTCGTACTCCTGGACCTTTGCAATCCAATTTCCTCGCAAGCTTCCTAACTCCTGTTGAGTTAGAATTGATTTGACTACCGTGTCAGGGACCAGCACCACTGTATGAGAATTTAAAATGTAATACCTTAAGTTTTTGATTTGCTTTGACAACGGCGAAGGCATGCTTTTCCAATTGAGACATTTTTAGTTCGTGAGGCTTGAGGGGAGAGCTCATGAATGCAATCGGAGATTCAACATCCTCAGAATTCTTTTGCATCAAGATGGCAGACACAGTATGCTCAGATGCATAACTATACATGATAAAATCTTTGGAGAAATCGGGACATACCAGGACTGGTGCGTGAGCGGCAGCTTTTATTTCTTCGAATGACCTTTTCCCTTCCTCGCTCCATCGAAAGTTGGTGACCCTTTCATCATGTCCAATATATGACGAGTCTTCTCAGCAAAGTCGGGAACAAAACACCTGAGAAAGTTCACCTTTCCAAAGAAAGAATGAACGCCAGTCTTGCTTGTAGGCAAAGTAAGGCTCTGAATAGCCTTAACTCTTTCGGTATCTATCTTCGTTCCTTCTTTGCTAACAACATGCCCTAGCAACTTTCCTTCTGTGACTCCAAAAACAAATTTTTTTGGGTTCAGGGAAATCCCATGTTCTCGGCATCTGGCCAATACTTGCTCCAGATGATCACAATGATCACTTCGTTGTTTAGAGAACACAGTCAAGTCATCCAGATAAATGACAATGACCTTCCCCATCATACCTTTGAATGCCAGGTCCATGGCCCGCTGAAAAGTGGCGCCAGCATTAGTTAGGCCAAAAGGCATCCTGCTGTAGGCAAATGTGCCCCAGGGAGTAGTGAATGTTGTTTTAAATTGATCTTCAGGTGAAACTTCAATCTGATTGTAGCCCGAAAAACCATCAAGCATGGACAACATTTCTGATCCAGTTACTGCTTGCAGAACTTGATCCATTATAGGAAGTGGGTAGTTGTCTTTTAAGGAAGCCTGATTCAAATTTTGAAAATCTACGCATATGCGTATTTCTCCATTCTTCTTGCGCACTGGCACAATATTTGCCACCCAAGTACTGTGATGGATAGGAAAAATGATTCTCGCATCCAGCATTTTCTGAATTTCAGCCTGGATAGTACCTGAGATCTTAGGGTTATAATGCCTCTTGCTTCTGGCGAAAGGCTTTGACGTCTTCTTTCAACGGGATGTCATGTTGGACGTCCTTTGGCTTAAAAGACTTTAGATCGGCATAGGACCATGCCAATACATCCATGTATTTCTTCAGCAGTTTGACAAACTTCCGCTTCTCTTCAGGCGTGCAACATTTTCCAATGTTCACAAATGCGGATGTTCTACCGAACCTAAATTAACCGGTTCGGTTTCTGGGGATGATCCAGCATCATCTCACCTTTTCTTTTTACAAAATGCGTCATGCACATCGAACAACCATTCCGAGAAAACCGAGGCCCTTGAATTTTATTTCCTTTGAGCTGACATATGCCGTCGTTCCCTTCGGATTCATCCTTTTGATCGGTGACTGATTCGCGGCACATAGAAGTGGATCCTTCAAAATGTAATTCTTTGAAATTTTCCACCTTTTCTAGAAAGGCAATGAGTTGATTGTCATCATTGAATACTTGCCAATGCTGAGAATTATCTGGCACACTTGGGTGGAAAACCACCTCAATGGTGTATTTGTTTGTTTTCAAACACAGGTGAGGGCATGAGGGGATCTTTGAAATGGCCAATGAATCAGCCATGTCATTTTGAGCTCTTGGAATGGATTCTATTGAAAAAGCGTCAAATTCTTCGATGTTGTCCCACACCGCATTACGGTAGTGCCTGAGCCTCTCATTCTTCACTTGATATATCCTCTTAACTTGATTCACGACTAGCTCTGCATCACCTTGCACTTTCAGATTTTTGATCCCTCTTTCCTTTGCGGCTTGCATGCCAAGTAGTAGAGATTCATACTCAGCAGTATTATTTGTGTTGAAAAACTACAACTTGAAAGAGAGAGGAATAACCTCCCCTTCGGGAGATATTAGCACGGCTCCGGCGCCACATCCACTGGTTGCGCAGCTGCCATCAAACTACAAAGTCCAGATCTTATTAAGATCTTCTTCTTGAATGAGAACAACCATTTTGTCAGACTCGGTAGACAAGAAATAGTTCCCCATTCCTGATGATTCGAAAATAATTTGAGCTTTGGGGTCCTCAGAGTTAGTAACCAAGTACTTCTTTTGTGATTCTGGCTCCAATGTCTGCATTACACCTTTGACGGGGATTCTAGCCTTAGACCAGTCCATATGAATCTCCCCACCAACTTCACTGCAAAAACTTCTTCCCAGCAAAATTCCATAGGCTGCTGGAATGTCGGCAACGAGGATGGTCATCTTTACTCTTTTCTCTGGGAACGCATGCAAATGCAAACTGCGCGTCTTTGATTTGACCAATCAACGGAACCTGCTTGGTTTCCAAGGAATAACATCTGCCAAAAGGCTTGGTAAGGGTGAGGCCCAAAGCATGGGTGACTTTTGCCGGCATGACGTTATCAGAAGCTCCAGAATCAATTATGCAGTTACTTAACTTGTGGCCATTGATTAGGAGGGAGAGATAGAAAGGTTCTATCTTGCCTGATGCAGATGTTGAGGCAACATTTATGCGGGATGCAGGAGGAGTGGAAAGGATTCCTTTTGGGGAAACCTGATTAGTTATGACAGCTTGACTTTGAATATACTTGGTCAATCTTACAAGCTGTTCGGGATTTGACTGAAGATACTCGGCTTCAGACATTTGGATCTTGGTCTTTTTAGCATGATCATTATGTCAAATGCGGCCAAGGGTTGCGTTGGTGAAGGAATGAGTCCCTCACTTCATGATGGTAGGGTAGGATTACTGGTCTTTATGGGAATAGAAGAAGGCTGATTTGGAGGAGAAATGGGGGGAAAAGATTTCCTTGTAAAAGACTTAACAGGGAGTTGAGTAGGAAGAGGATTACCTCTTTTAGCAATGGTTGGAGGCACGTTTGACACGGCCTTCTCCTTCTGCACATGGGCAGCGACCTCTGCTTCTTTTCCTTGCGAGCGGGTAAAAACAACATATGATTGTCCACTTGCATAGCCTTGTGTACCCTCCTCTTCATCAGATTCTTCCTCCTCAAATTCCATATACCCGATAGTAGAGTCACCAGTCGGCTCACCGACATCTTGATCATCTTCACCTTGAGATGAAGGTTCTTCATAATCTTGTTCCTCTTCTTCAATTTCGGCTAAGGCGTTAACCGGAGGAGCCTCAAGCGCCAACCGCGGAGCAGTTGCAGGTAAGCGCGGCCTTTGTGGAACATTGTTGGAAGTGAAATTCCTCATGGGATATCCCGGTATGAGGAACCGGGGAAGCTTGGGCTAACTGCTTCTTTAATGCAAGCAAGTCATTCGCCATCTTTTGAAATGCGGATCAGATGAAGTAGTGGGGGAAGGGCCCGAAGATTTAGGCTTGGAGGATTCCCTTTTCAATTCGCCAGATATTATCAAATTATCTTCAATTCGGATGGCGGGCACAGGCGGAGAATCAAGGTAGCCACTTGTTCTTGCAGGAGCAAGAAACTTACTTTTGAACTCATAGCGTTCACGAAGAAACACTTCTGATTTTCTGGTGTTGGAAGCATGGCAACAGGACACATGGTTGATTAATGCATTGAACCTGGCGATAAAATCACGCATGGTCTCATTGGCCTCCTTCTTCAGGTGAGTGATCTGTGATAACAATGCAAATGCATCTTCCGAAGGCTTGTACTTGTCTTCAAAAGCATCCCACAAGGTGGCCCAACTGGTAATAGATCCGGCCGGTAAATGCTGAAACCATTCTGCTGCGGGCCCTTGTAAAGTTTCCAGAAAAAGGTGAACCGACACATCTTCATGAGTTACATCTAGGATACTGCATGACATGATGAATGCGAGATATGTGTGAATCCATGCTTTGGTTCCCGCTCCCATCAAATTTGGGAAAATTCTTTCGGTTTCCATGTGGGAGCGCGTGAACAGGATGTGGTAAAGCCAGGGGGACCCATAGCATTTCCCCATGGTACCACCATCTGGACAGCTGGAAAAAGAACACGGGCTGGAAACACAGTTCCAGCTTTGAGCGTGAGCACTTTGAAAGGGATGTAGAGGCTCCTTGTGAAAACCGGTTCTTCGTGGGGGTGAGGCGCTTCTAGCTGACCGATCAGCTGAACTTAGTGATGAAAAGCGCGCGGTGTTACACTGAAATTGTGCCTTTGAAGCAGATCAAAGTAGGATCGACTTCTCCACGAGCTCTCTGCTTACGCGTAAATGGCTCACCCGCCAGCGTACCTTCCAGATCTGCGATGTTGTGGAGCAGATTTAAAATTTCTTTTTGGTTGTACTTGCTGATTTTCTGGTTTTTCTGACAAAAACCAGCAGCATGTACTTTTCTAAATATTTAAAAATTATCCTCTTCTGAAAACCGATTGCGGTTTAATGACAAAGAACAATGAGGATAAAATGATAGTGAAGATTAGTAAGCTGATTTTCGGATCTAAATTTGACTTTTTCAAAGAGTTTGAAATTTTTGGTAAACAGTCAAAAACTCAGATCTACGGAAAAATACATATTTTTATAAAAACTCAGTGAACTAAAGATCTCCAACTAGGCCAGATCTATGGATCTCAGAAGAAAATTTTCAATTTAGAGCACTTTTGCAAAATTTTGGATTTTTAACAAAAAGTTAAAGTTTGCAAACAGATAGTGATTTTTCTGATTTTTCTAATTTCTATCATACCACTATCATAGATCTGATAGATCTGTTCGTTCCCCAGTGGAGTCGCCAAAAATGTTGGTTCGAAAATCATCGCTTGGCGGATTATGGATAGACGAGTCAGCGTGTGTGCGGGGCATAGCCCCTCTTTGAGTCGATAAAGCGGCCTGGTTTATTGCTATTCTACCAGTAGGAATCAGTGCAAGTCTCACAATATTCTACCTTCGGGGGTTTGGGATCTCATCCCAGTAGGGGTGTTTCCAACTGCGAAAAGAAAGGAATGAAAGAGAGGATGAAGAAAGATCAGATCCGAAGGAAGAAAAGAAATGAATTCCAAAGCAAAAAGGTCAGAGGGTTTATGTTTTGGGATTGGTAGTAAACAGAGCCAAACCTACTTGCATAAATGAACAAAGCAATACTGATGAATAAATGACAATAAAATAGAAGCAGATCTAACAGAATAAACACACAGATCTGACGTAAGAAAGATCTAATGCATATAACACATGTATTCAGCACAAAGTCTAAATATTGTATTAATATTTCTTTCTGTTACAAAAAGCTCAAAGTCTTTTCTCTCACTTCTATTTTTCATCTGAAAGATATCCACCCCCAAATACAACAAGTATTTGAGTATTTATAGAAGAAGGAGAAGAAGGAAGGCAAAAAGGAACCAACCACCTATTTACATAAAATATACAAAATATCTAAAAAATATCTCAAAGTCATGTTGACTTTTGACAACTTGATGGATGACATCATCCCATGGTGCAACATGGATGATGTCATCATTTGTGCCAACATACTTTAGACATTTTACAAAAAGAAAGTCGAAGAAGAGAGAGAAATTATTCATCGTCGTCATCCTGCGGCTGAAAGGGGATATCCTGCTTTTGCTGCTCGGGTGACGAGATGTGGAATTGGGCACGGTATTCCATGAACTTGCTGATCATGGGCTCTAGTTGATCCTGGGAAGGATCCTTGTGTCACTCGCTGATCGCCTCGCAAGTCTCCCGCTCGTCTATGAGCTTCTCTGGGAGTTTGGAATATTCTTTCTCTGCTTCTATTAGGAACCCGATGAAGTCTCGACAGGCCAGCAGGTTATTGATGGATTCTGCGTCAAAAGTGACCTCTGGCCCCAGCCCTTGTGAAATGATCTCCTTGAAGATCTGGATGGTTTCATCAACTTTCCTTAAGGTGAAAGAAGGAGTAAGTAACCCTGGAGACATGTTGAGAATGATTTGTTCCATTTGGTGCATCGCGTCCAGGGCTTCTTCCTTTACCTTATCGATCTTTTCAAGGATGAATTCTAGTTGATCCATCTGGTAATCCAGAGTGGAAAGGATTTTATTGAGGGCCCTGGGATGACCAAAAACACCGAACTTGACCAGGATCTTGGTGAGCAGTCGAACATTCTTTGAAAGGTCTCATCATGCTGCAGCCTAGCATGGTCAGCTCTTCGATATGGGTCCTGCTAATGCACAGGAGTTCTTTGTTCACCTTGTTGATGTTCGAGTACAAATCGGTGAACTTGGCGATCACTCTTTCACTTGTCCTTGAGGATTTGGCTCCTCAGTGGAAACTGCCATACCACTCGCACGATCTTTGCATATTCATTAATTTTATCTTGGCTCAGAGGCTCAGGAGTCTCGGCGGCAGTTGTGGGAGGTGCACTGCCCATCTTCTATAAGGCGTGGAGCAGATGTTTATTTTGCTCTTTCAGTAGCCTTTTCTCTTCTTTTGCTTCTTGAAGCTTCTTGCAGAGGGCGTCAACTTGCAGATAGGGCCTCTCCTGAAGGCTTTCAGAAGACGTACCCATTGTGACTTGAGTCACTGTATAATCTGTCGGAGACAGATCCTTTTTATCCTTCAGAGGATTGGGGTATGCGATCTCCATTACCCTCTCTCCCGAAGCACTCTGAGAGAAGCGTGTGATGGGCTTACACTTCTTTTTTTTTTTGGCGGGATTACGGAGAAGTCCATCGGAGCGATGGGAACTTTCCTTTTACTTGACTTAGGTCTTTGGGAGATCCAGGCTGGACTTATGGGAGAAGGACCGAGAAAAAGAGAAGGGGGCAGCTGCAGTAGTAGAAGGGAAAAACGTGGAGACACTTGGAGGCGGCATCGAGAGGGAGGCCGAGGAAGTGCTCACGGGAGGAAGAGATCTGCGGGAGAGAGAAGACATAGGAAGGGAAGGGAGCTCGAGAGATGAGGGAAGAAATGGAGGGGACAGATCCGTGAGAGAGAGAAGATGGATGAAGAAGCGGGAGGACAGAGTAGAAGAAGGGGAGAGGACACGACCAAAGGAATGGTCACTTGGTCACTCGAGGAGGAAGGAGGAGAGGAGAAGGAGAGAAAGGGACCTCGGTTGTTATAGCAGCGGTGGCGACATCTTGAGTGGATGGGCCTATTGGAACATCTTCCACCACTTCTTCTCTGGAGAAGCTTTTCGGAGTTCAAACTTGTTCTGCGTGAAGCGGAAGGAGGACTTTCAGGAGCTTCCTCTTGGGTGGAGCTGGATTCACCCTCTATTCCTTTTCCCTTGCCTTTTGGCTGCTGTTTTGATCGAGGAGGTGCGTTGCCCAATGGAGAGGTTGTGAAATCGACTCAGGGTAGATGAGCCCGTTCATTCGGCACGATGCTCTGCATTACTGCACGAGTTTCCTTGACCTTTCCTCAATTATGCGAGGTGCTTTGGTTCTCGATCAATGAACGCGAAAGGCCAATCGTCCCCACCTGTGTCAAGATACACTTGATCCACTTCCTCCTCAGTAGTTTGGTAGCCTTTGGGGATGATGGCCACCCCGTACTGGATGATTTCTGCTAAGGCCAAGCGAGAATGATCCTTCCTCCTGAGCTCAACCTCATGATATATGTCGATGTAGATATCTTCGATCTGAGGGATGTGGATCGGGTCGAGCTTAGCCCTAGGCAGAAAATTTCTCGGGTCGAAGGTGGGCCTTCTTTGGGAAGTCATGTTTTAGATTTAGCAGCTCCAATTCTGCAAACATATCTTTTGCCTTGTGGTGAGTGAGACATGTATATCTACCCACTGTGAGGGGGAAAGGAGTTCCACCCTTCTTTCTCTTTAGGCACTTTTCATGATAAGTGACAAGCTGCCTCGATAGCTCCAACAGGATCAACTTGGGCCCGGCATACCTTGGCAGTCTAGTCGGTTCCCCCAAGAAATTAACTACCCTCAGATAGGTGAATGTGGGGAATTGAGTGAATAGGGCCCCCCACTTCTCAGTAACTACTACTATGCTCTTGGTCATGCGACCGTGAGTCATATTCGACCTCAACAGGTAGATGATGAAGTAGAAGAATGCATCATTGATCTTTGTGAATTGGGGGATGCTATTTTCCAGCTTCAGCTCTGGATAGTATTCATAGATTTTAACTTGGGGCCAAACCCCACACCGCATCAGAGCTGGATAGTCCCTTTCTGAAGCTGCAGCATAGACCACGTAGGAGTTCATATAGAACCTCCCGTTGTGTTAAGTTGTTGTAGCTGCTCCGATATTGTGCTGCTTATGATTTCTGCCCATTCAAAGCGTTGATCGGGCACATTTTTGTTCATTGTTTCAAGGTACCACAGCATCCACTTGTGAAAATAATGGGCGTCAGGAAGCCCAAAGACTCTGCTCAGGAACGTAATTGTGTCGCTGAGTTCCTCGAAAAATCAACTGCGATGAATGACTTGTGGCCACCGAGTCACTACTTTTTGTTCTTCAGATAAACCTCATTCATCAGCTGCATGCACTGATCTTCATTGTCGTCCCAGGCCTTGATGCAATCTTCTTGGCTGACGGCCACAAAGTGCCGGTGATGAGGAATGCCGAGCATTATCTCAAAGTGGCGGGAAGTGAGGTTAATTATGACCTCACCCTTCTCACCATGACACATCTTGTGTCTTTGTTGTAGCATCGGGCTACCACCATCATAAATTCATTGTTTACGGCACTAACTGGGATCCCACCAGCAAAGTGCAGGGCACTGCCTATCAGCTTGTCCATCCATGGACTTCTTGTGACCCTCTGGGTTCTGGCCCAGAAATCTTCCATGTCAATATGACCCAGTTCTGAGTCTCTGATGTCTAGGTCACACTCTGCTTGGGACTCGGGCATTCTGACCCTCTGATACTTATACTTCATTTCTTCTTCTGTGAGCTTGGCCTTGCCTTTAGATTTGATAGGTTTCTTGCTTGATGTTGACATATGTTCTTCTGAACTTAGTTGCTGATCTGCAAGAATAAGAAGTGAAACCCAACGCAAGAAAGCCATGTCAGCTGTTTGATTTTCCATTGAAATGTTGACAGAAGAAAGAGTTAGCAATTTAAAGGCCTCAGGGCGCAGGGCGCATGAATACTGCAGGCTACAGGGCTAAATAGTAAGGCGCACGGGAAGGGATGTTGCAAGGGGATAAATCAGCGCCAAAGGGCACATGGCGCATGGATATTGCATGTTGCATTTTTGTTGTTGTAAGCACAAGTGCGCCTGCGCCATGTGTATGCATTTTATAAAGGGCGCATGGATTCTTTATGTTACATGGGAATAGGATGCGCCCATGGCGCATATATCTTTCATGTTGCATGGAACTTTGGTGCGCCAAAGGCATATAAGGTTTGTGTAACATATGATTTTTGTGTGCTAAAGGGAACTTGGCGCGGTGCATGGAAGGAATGCATAACATGATGTTGTTGCAATGAGGATGCCTGCGCCATTTATAGCTTTGCACTTGGTGTGGATTTATCTAGTGTTACATTGACGCAGGGTGCGCCAATGGGCGCATGATTTTGTAATGTTGCACTCAAGTTTGGTGCGCCAAGAGGGCGCACGAGAAAGTGTTTGCAACAAGCGAGGGAAGTGCGCCATGAGGGCGCAACTTTTCATTATGTAGCAAGGAAAAATGCGCCATTGGCGCAATTGTTTGTCATGTTGCAGGGTGTGCCAATGCACCAAAGGAGAAGGAAAAATATAGTTTCTTTTAAAGCTTTGATTCTTCTCAGAGGGGTTTTACATATGGTTTAGCTTCTTCTGCAGGGTACCTTGGGGTGATGAAGGGGCTTAAACAAAGGGTTTCAAACCATCATTTCAGGACAGAGTTTCCTCTACCAGCAGATCTGGAAAGAGGAGGAAGAATAAGTGGAAGAATGGGAAAGACAGCAAGGAAGGGGGAAGTTCATGATTTCAGTCTTTCCAATCCAGATCCAGACCAACAAGCAAACAAAGAACCAAAGCGCAAAACATACAAAAGAAATGAGGACCTCTTACCCGGATATAATGAAGAAATGTGCAAACGGGTCCACAAAGCGATTGAAAATGACAGGGCAGGTGCGCTGGCAGGTACAGAGAAAATCACGTGATTGTGTCGGATGATAATGACAGTGCAGACACGCCTATTTATAGGTGAGGTAGCAATAAATGCGCCACCAACTTTTCAAGTGGCGCACCAAAAGAGCTGTCGACACAAGAAAACATGCGCCCTTTGGCACACCAAAAAGCTTGCCAACACGATAATATGTGTGCCCTTGGCGCACAAAAGTGGTGTTGACAGAGGAATATGTGTGCCCTTGGTGCACCAAAAAGTGGTGCAACAAATGTTCTGTTGACAGGAAGGCGCATGCGCCTTGGCGCACGCAAGGAAGTCTCAACATAGAGAGGCGCACCAAAACACTTGTTGACACAAGAAAACACGCACCAAAGGCTTTAAAGGGGGCGCGTGAACTGTTGATGTTGTATAGTAATTATATGCGCCTGCCCAAAAAAGACCAAAAATGGCTAAGTTCGGAAAACTAGATTTCCTGGGAAGGGATTTTCCAGTTATAAGATGTTCATAGACCCATCCCTCTAGATATGCCATCTCTCATATTGTCCTCCTAATGAGAACCTTAACCCATAGAATCTACTACTATTTTTGTAGAGCTTCTCCTCTCCTCTTCTTCTTCTCTACCTCTCTTGATATCTCTCTTGACACCCTTTTCTTCTACCCGAGCATCTCTATATATAGCTTTAACATCCACCGCCATGCCTTCCTGAAGTAATAGATCGGTTGCCAAGTGTCCATGTGGTCCTTCAATGGAGCATGCTTCTTCCCATTTGAGCTCTCCAATTTCTACAATGATGTCTTTCTGGATCCTTCCATTGCATGGAATATTCCTTCCTTGACCATTGAGTTGTCAGGATGACACCTTATCCACTCTGCATGCTCAGTCGGGTCACGCTTTTCTCATGTGCTTCCTTAAATGTTGAATATGGCTAAGTCCTGAAACCCTTTCCTTTGCCTTGCGCGCGTGCCTTGGGTTCTGCTAAACTTTTTAAAAACCCTATCTTTCACGCCTTTACTTTACACATCCTTCTTCAAATAGGACCTCGCACGTCCATGCAACTTCTTCTACTTAGTCAATATTTTGAGGCCCAACAAGGGTCAGGAGGAGTAGGAGAATCAAGAAGATCATAAAGAGGAAATCACTCAACAACATCATCATTTATTGATTTAAAATCCAAATAAGAGATTAGAAGTACCTCAAAGGGCGGAGAAGCAGAATTTGAAGTCAAAGATGACTCATCATGTTAGTTTCCAACTTTACACCCCCAGGGCCTAACATCACTTTAAGAGAATATGAAAGATTAGAGGATGACATACGGTGTGATACTTGTTATTTATAGATGGGGAGGTGTTTGAAATTCTATTTAGAACCAAGCTCTTGAGATGATTGAGAGGCACATATAAAGGGGATGGCTTGACGTTGGTACTTTTGGTTATGCCTTAAACCAAGGTGGGAGGACCTATTGGGTAACTTGAATGGGGAGAATATAATTTTCACTTGATTCATCTTGATTTGTCGGTGGTGTCAATCTGAGATAAGTATGGGCATGAATATAACAATCATTTGTGAGAGGTGTCACAAGAATATTACATATACTTAGTGCATCAGACACAAGTTACTAGATATAATAAAGTTTAGTTACTCGACATCACTTTTAATGGGAATTTGAATGGGAAGAAGTTTCTTCAATGATGTTGGGAAATATAAAAACAAGGTGGTAAAAGGATCTTTAGATAGAAGTGTGATGGCATGGGAAAAGTAGAATAGGTTTGATTTATAAATAAGGGGGAGTAAATGATTGTTGATTTCCTATAACAAAGCATCAATAACCACTATGACAACATGATATCTTGGAAAGTAAAAAACATGTGATTAGGTAGAAACAATTCAAACAAAAATATTTACACTCACTGATACTCAACTACTACAAATATTCTCAAGAAAATCTTTAAAACACTTAACATAAAATCTTATGCAAGAGTTCTAATGAATTACTTATTGTTCCTATCCTCATATGCCAAAGATACACTCAAAGGATGACAAAAATAATCTAACAAATAGGTTGCAAAATGGTTTTATAACCACCTCATATATTATAGAGTAAATGATACAAAGAAATATTGATTTAGTGACAAAAATATGTAAATTACTAGAAATATGATCTAGTGTACGACATACGAAGTAATAAACACAAAAATTGTAGTAAAAATTATAACTCATTAATCAAATTTCAACATACAAGATCCAAAACACAAAACTAGAATCATAAGCAGGCATATTTCATTGTAAACTTTCAATTTCTTGACAAGGGGACATGAATTAGATGTCCTCAAAGTTCACCAATGGATATACATTGCAACCACATTGACACAAAAACTTGAAAACTCAAAGTTTATACGTATTTCATTCAAAAAAATGGAAACATGCAGAGTTGTAAATTAATTTCTTTCAACTTCTCAAATAGAAAACTAACCCCCTTATATGAGGACAAACCCTCATAGTTATAATTTTTTTCTTATGAACTCCCTCTAATTTTACCCACAAATCATACACTAGAAATCTCAGAAGGCATGACAATGAACTTGATCTTTGTAAAATATCTTTCAACTATAAATATTCTTCTGTTAGCCATCAAATTTATTCTATTTTCGGTTGAAAATGTAGACATGTGTAAGATATCCAATTTTCACTATCCAATCATCTTTTATCTTGTTTATCTTATCACAATCACTCATGTGCCCAATCACAAACCATTTGTTCCTTGATGTCGTTATTCCAAATGACTTGACACTTGTATTTTTAGAAGATATTGTTATCCAATTTGACCCTAGGTGAAATTGGAAAACATGACAATATCACATAGCCCTCTGGGGTTAGAGATGCTTCTCAATCTTCACAAGGTTCATATGTTTAAGGGTGGTGAATGGATTGGCTCAAAATTGACAAATAACAATCACATGTGCATTGCTTTACAAAGGTCTCATACACCTTCTTATAGGACCCAAGGGTACTAGAATGAATCAAAAGGTTACATAGAACACTTGTGGGAAATGAGAAATGCACAAAGTAACTTTGGCTATGGAATATATCACCGAGCTAGCGAGTTGAAAAATCAAGCTTCCAAGCTATTTACATTGAAAATCACTAATCAAGTTACGTTGCAGCCCCTGACCAAACTACGATGATGCGGGTGAAATCATATGGACCGAGCTCTTTAAAGGAGGCACAAAGTTAGTATGGGATGGATGGAGTTATGTGTAACTATCGAGCTCACGGAATAGTGGTCGAGCTATTTTTAAAAGAATTGAGTTATTAGAGGACCAATGCATAACCAAGGAGAATTGATCTATCTTTGTGAGAGTTGAGCCACTATATATCACAAACCAAGATGATTTGAAGGGTAGATCATCGAGATTTTGTGATAGCTCATCGAGTTGTTAACTAGGTTTGTGAAGAAGATAGAGTTGTTTAGTTGGCTATATGTGAAATATCAAGCTCACCTAGTTGGGGCTGAGCCATGTTATTCTAGAGGATGGCCAAACTAAAAAAGTATTGCAATTTTACATATGACAAGTCGACCAAACCCTCAAGATACTAGTACAGAGCCACTGTTTAATATAGATGAACTCTAGAATGCCACCGAGCTATTTTGTGTGACATTGAGTGTGTAGACCGAGCTATCGAGTGGCTGAGCCAAATTAAGTGTTGGTGAGTTACATCCATTGAGCTATTGCATTCCAAGCCAAATGATCAAAGGACCCAAAATCGCAGTTATTAATCAATAATGGCCAAAGTTTGTTTTATACATAGCCAACCATCCACGATGATCTAATCACAAAGATCTGAATGAGTTCTACAGAGTGAGGAAATTGGTCAAAGATGAACTCAGTATACTAATCACAAGACAAAAGATGCAATGGAGCAAACTAATCTCAATCTGTGAACTTGAATGGTCAAATACATGAGTTATCGCTGAGCACAAAGGAAATGAAGGCTGAGTTTCATCAAAATTGGGCCAAAATTACAGTGAAGGAATTCAAGCGCAAAACTTGCGAACACCAAGTTGTACATTGGTGAGGACTTGATCCGACACTTTTGAGCCATAAATGGAGTTCATGGTGATTCATGTGGCATATGTAGATAAAATTGTCTTGGGTGGCCCTAGCCTAGTTGGATTGTTCGTGCGAGGAAAATCTAAAATCACTAAAGTAAGCATAGGGATGTAGATAAATAGCTCGGTAAATGTCACGCGTGGGTCGAGGTGGGTTCAGAGGAGCCATCTTCGGTGTGAGAGGAGGTCAAAGCCCAAATCAGAAAATTTGAGCCCAATGGCCTAGGTGAGTCGGGCCTCACATGTAAGAAAAGGTCGATTTGGTGTGCAAGTATATCATAGACATGTTGGATAATTATAGCCCGGGTGTCCCACGTAAACTCGGGACATTCGGATGTCAAAACCTGACTTTACAAAAATAGCATGCGAGCAAGGTGGAAGTCAAAGGCACAAATATCCCGGGCCACGGTGTGAAAAATACCCATAAGGTGAGTCAAGCCTGTAACTCATTCAAGGAGATTACCAACATACATGATGAGTCGTCCATGTAACCAAGCCAGGGAGGACGTGGTAATCAAAGAGGCGGTAGAACAACTTAGCATGGGAATTTAAAAGCTAGCTTGGTGAACGTTGGAGGGAGAAATTGACGATGCATACAAGAGGAGAGTATGAGGCAAACTCTATGAAAACATTGAACACTGAGCTCATAATGGGAGGTATAAGGTGATTCGATGATTTGAGTTGAAAGAAGGGGCTTGACTTAGAGTATAGGTGAGTGGGTCGGCGCCACGCAGAGATAGGTGGCTCGAAGGTAAGGAGCCCGAGACCCAAATAAATAATGCCAACTCATCATTTAAAAATAAAGGCCCAACTACAAAGGTCTTGTTAGTATAAATAGAAAATGGTGAGTGCCAATTTAAATCCTGAATAGGAAAAAAGGGATAGAGCCAACTCGGCCGAGTTGGCCATGTAATTGTCAAGTATTAAACAATTCATCTTCTCCAACACCAAAGGATAGAAGAGGAAACCAAGGGCCCACCAAATTTTAATGGATTGAGACATTAAATGATGTAAAAACTATGGAAAGGAAAATAAATAATTTAAATACTGATTCCTAACCAATGAATTAATTGCCAATCCTGTGGAACAAACAAAACTGGTAATTTCTCAAAACTGCTATAGTCACTCAGATGGTGATAAATTTTGCATCCCTTAACGAAATTACACAAAATTGGTCTCATTGGAATCATGGCTCCAAGTCTTATGCACAAAAATTAAGAAATATAGAAATTGATGAAGTTTTGATGGTGTTTTAAAAGGAAAACGAGCCCAATTCTATTTGGTTGTTGAAAAGTGGTTGGAAAAACATTTAATGAGCATGGGAAATCATTCTTTCACTGCTGCAAGTTATGGGACACCTTGAGATTGATTTTTCAGGTCCAAAATCACCAACCATCCTCATTTATCATGACTTATAATTGGTTGGAAAGGGAATTTTAGGAATTGCATCCTCTCTCTCTCTCCTCTCAAAATTCTATAAATTGGAGTGTTGGGCTCATTGTTAAAGAGAATAATTTTGAGTAGCAAAACTCTACCATTTTGTTTTGTGAAGCCAATGTGCTACAGGCCCTTGTAGTGGACTCCTTGCATGGTGATCTAGGCCTTTCATTTGTAAAATTTTGAACTGTGCATATCAATGAAGTAATATATATAAGCTTGTGGATCTACTTTCCCATCCTATGTTTTTTTGCATTCTTATTGCCTCTTCAATCTTATTACATGTGTATTATGTCTATTCCATGCTCTTGCAAGATTCATTACTATTGTGTATGTATAGAAATGGTGTTGTGATTGCTATTTTTAGATGGTGGAGAACTGTTATCACCCCTTCCAACCTACATTTCATTCCTATTTTTACACATTGGGAAGTTATTCTCACACCCTCCTTTTCTAGTGTATCACCGCTATTAGTGTAGGATTTATTTTCATGCATTCTCTCTCCTTGGTCTCTTGGAAAGTCATATTAGGATTAGATAGTCTTTCCTGCATTAGGAGTAGTTAGTGGCAGGTAGTTTAGGAGCAAGAACCAACTTTCTTTAGAGGTCTATCTCAAGTAGAAAGTCCCACACTTGGAGATAGTACCCATGTTACCCAGTCACACCGTGAGCTCAAGCACACACATTTGTACAAATCAGAGGATGTTGTGATTCGGTGATAATATTTCTAACACACCTGGTGGGACAACAAAGAAGTTTTTATTTTTTGTAGTAATTTTTATGTGGTCTTGTTGTGAAATTCCAGATTGTAAGAGTCTTTGAAATCACTAGTTTCGACACTTCAAGCTTGGCAGATTTATGAGAAGAATTCAAAAAAATCAAGAACTAGAGAGGAAGGAGTTTTGAATACTTGCGAGTTATCTCCAGAAGAGGAAGAAGGGGAAGAAGAGATCAAAGGTCTCTATCTCCACCAAATATAACACTATCCACACCTCCACCCTGGCAGCCTTTCGTTCAATCAACTAGATTTCTTAGATTGATTAGAATGGCACATCTACAACAACAACCACCGCAAGGTCCACCAAATCCTTATGTCTAATTCATAGAAGCACTCCACTTGCTCTTAATGCACAAAATCTAATTCCAGTTGTAGCATTGAAGAACATTCAATATTTCACTGGAGAGAACCATATAATTTTGATTGATCACATTCAAGAAATTACAAGTGTCTGTGTTATACATGAAGTTAATGAAATTGATGTGGCTGTCAAATTATTGGAATATTCTTTCAAAGGAAAGGCCTTACAATGGTTTAAAAGCTTGAAAGTGGGATCAATTCAAAATTGGGATTAATTGTGCACAACTCTTTGTCATCAATTTAGGGAGAAGGTAGACAATTTGTCTCTATTGGAACAACTAACCACAATTAAGAGAGCATCAAATGAGTAGATGGCTGATTTTAACTTTAGGTTTCAAAGGACATGGGATAGAATTCCGCTTGTTGTGAGACCAACAGCTAAAGGTTCCTTTCTATACTTCCTAAAATCTCTAAATTCAGATATTGCAATGATGGTACAATCCATGAGAGGTATAACTTTACCCGTAACTTATAGTATTGCCATTAGAGCTAAAAATTGTTTGATTCAAGATGGAAAACTTGCAACTATACCACCCATGCCTCTTTATCCATAATTAGGAATTCCAAGCACTAGTGAAGCACCTACATTAGCTCCCATTCTTTCCCCAAAAAATTAGAGCTCCATTGAAGCTTCTACCTCATCTTCTAGTACCTTAAATGAGCTCCAAGAAGTCATGAAGCAGTTGTAAAACTTAGGAAATGAGTTGGTGACAATTAAGAGGTAGCAAGCTCAAAATTTCAGGTCATATCAGCCTCAAAACCAACCCAATAGGCCTTCGTATCAGCCTAATAGATGACCTTCTCAAGCTACAAATAAGAACCAAGTGAAACCTCTTGTGAATAGGCCATTTCAGCCTTATAATCTAGAGCCTTGGTACCAGTGAAAAATAAAATGGATCAAGAATATGATTGGTGCTTCCCATGAAATCAACCTCATAACCAGTCAATATGTTTCAATGGTGCTTTGAATCAAGCTCTTATGGTGACAACAATGGGTGTGGAACAAGAGACAAGCCAAGAAAGAAATCAGCAGCAGGAAGCTACCCAAGAGGCACCTCTGAATGAGACCACACTTTTCAATTGGAAAGTTGAAGATTTTTGTGGCATAAATTAGGTCCCTTCTCAAAGTGTGGCAGCCAACACATGATCTAAGAAGAGGAATATTGGAGAGGGACAATCATCCAATTCAAATGATTCACAACCCTCTATTACTCCACAAGGTGTTAGCAATCAAAGTGCAGTCCCGAATGTGTAAAGTCAATCCAAGCCACCTTCTAGACCAACTCATATACCAATTATAACAACCCATGTGTAGGAGAATAATGTGCAAGATAAAGGGAACTAGAAAGATAACTCACCCCCATTCAATATTATTGAGAAAATGAAGAAAACAAATGTGAACATTTCAATGTGGGAGTCATTAGCTATCCCGGGCCAAAGAGATCTATTGCAAGCTGCCATGGAAAATTGGTCCACATCAAATCAATCATCCAAAGATCAAGACAAAGTACTCATAAATGTAACTCAATAGGGAGGAAATAAAGGAGGTCAACAAGGTAAAAACATAAAACCTCCCCCATTCTACATATCTCTAATTGTTGGAAACAATATTGTACACAATTGCATGATTGATTCGAAGCAAGTAGCTATATCATGCCCAAACAAATAGTTGATCAGTTGGGCCTCTAGTATGAAGTCATTTCCAAGGGTGTGGTATAATTAGATGGGACAACGATAACAATAGTGGGAGTAATTAAAGGATTGATCTCACATTGCATGCATCTCCTGATGTGACCATCTTGGAAGATGTATCAGTCATAGACTTGCCATAACTCTTTGCTTTATGTTTGTTAATAGACTTCACCTCTAAAATTGGAGGTTACTTGTATGTTGATTGGTCACACATGTTATTTAGAACAAGGTATCGAGCTAAGGATACAATCAGGTCTAAACCAATCAAAAATTTACACATTGAGCCTCATAAATCAAATCCAATCAATATAAATGGTTAAAAATTTGATCAAGAAGATTGTCCAAGCATTTATGAAGCAGATACCAAATTCGGAAGCATTCGGACTTAAATCTTAATGATTGGGAAAAAAATGCTAAAAGAGATTTTGAAATGCAAAACACAAGGATCACGAGGGATGACGTGCACATCAACGGATGTGCAAACGACATAGTGAAGATATCTCGAGAGGCGCAAGCATCAACCGAATGTGCATGCAAAGATTCAAAACATGGGAAGAACCTCGTTACAATCCACAAACTCTCTCTCTCTCTCTATCTCATAGATCCAAAGAGGTGTACATATAAAAGGTACTGAGTAAGCCCCAGTGTTGTAATCATGACAACTCAAGTGGAGAGGTGGAGTTATATTTCAAGAATAGAAGTGTAACTCCTAATGATGCATATGACGCAGTGACGCGTAAGATAATCTCATAATGAGCCCTAAATGACACGTGGACCTACGATCTCACATAAGTGAGATCAATTACTTGATGATGTGGAAAATAACTAGCAACACCCCCTTCATCGTAAATTAGGATGATGTAGTAAGTTAGAAATGAGAAATGGGTCCTGACACAAAGCATGATGAGATACCCATGCACAACAAAGAGATCCCATGAAGTGAAGGAAAAACTAGTGGGAAAACATTCACCACAAGAGAACAAACCACTCTCTAATCTAATATATACACCAAAGACAGTCCTGGCCATAGACAAGCCTGAAAAGGTACCCATATATAAAAGGGTAGTATCATAGAAAGATGAAGAAGAGAGAAGAAGAGGGAGATGAGAGGGATGCAAAAATACTATGGACAGATTTGAACTATGCAACTCTAGGAAGTCTCCGAGAAGAATGTTGATTGTGAGATACTCTTCCAACACTATGATACCATGAAAGAGGGTTTGAAACACTAAATGCTAGGATCACGAGGGACAATGTGCACATCAATGGATGTGTAAACACTAATGTGAAGAGATCTCGGGAGGAGCAATCATCAACCGAATGTCCATGAAAGGATTAAAAACATGGGAATAACTTCATTAAAATCTACAAACTCTCTCTCTATCTCATATATCTAAATAGGTGTACATATAGGAGGTTCTGAGCAACCCCTAGTGCTGTAATCATGACAACTTGAGTGGACAGGGTTAGTTACATTCCCAAAATAGAAGTGGAACTACCAATGACGAATATGACACATTGATGCACTGATGTGTAAGAGAATCTCATAATGACCCCTAAATGACATGTGGACCTATGATCTCACCTAAGTGAGATGACTCACCTGATGATGTGGAAAATAACTCACACCAACAAAGTCATGCTTTTGACCCTTACAAGGAAATGGAAGAAACTGAATTAGGGGTCTATTGCTTGCATGAAGAAAATTCACCACTTCCTAGTATCACCAATCTAGATGCTAAAGATGATAATGAGGTATGAAAACTATTATTTGATGGCTCAAGGAGTAGACAAGGCACTGGAAGAAGAGCTATGCTTGTTTCACCATAAGGTACAAAATATTACTCAACTTTCTGTTTTTAGTTTTCTTTCTCAAAAAACACAATTGAGTATGAAGCCCCAATCCACAGATTGCATTGGGAAATAAAGAGAGGTATCAAGAAATTTCAAGGCTTTGGAGATAGAGAGCTAATTATGAACCAAATAAAAGGACAAAATGCTTCCAAGAATGATCTATTGAAGAACTAAAAAAATTAGGTATGGGATCTCATTGAACATTTCAAATCTTTTAACATGAATTCCATCCCGAGAAAAAAGAATTATGCACTAGATAAGCTTGCAGCAATTGGGGTAGTGTTTGACATTGTGGAAAGTATCAAAAGTGAGAAAAATCAGCCTCATATACAATTTGTGGTAAGGCCATCTGTCCCAGAAAATAATAGAAGCTAGAAAGTCTTTGATTATGATAAAAAAATCATCAATTATCTACAAGAAGAAGCTGAGTTCTATGCTAGAAACTAGGACAAGTTGTAACATCAATATGGTGATCAAGTGGTGTAGTTGAGAACTAACAAATTTCCAAAGGGTCTTGTGACTTTGGAGTCAATTTTCAACCCAATGACCAATTCTAGAAAGAGAAGGAAAACATTAAGGTAAAGGGTGAAGATTCATAGTCCATTTCAGTAGACAAAGGTAAGACATTGAAAATTGAAAAAGTAAGTACCCCACAAGATAAATATGATTTTGTTCAACTCTATCAAGAATTTTTCGATGTCTTTACATGGAACTATAAATATTTGAGGGATTTCAACCAAAAAAAAGCTCGGCATACTATTGAGTTAGATCCTAATTCCAGGCTCATCAGGCAGAAGAAAAGGACGATGAATCCTTACATTGAACCCTTCATGAGAAAAGAGTTGAACAAGCTAATTGAAACTAACATAATCTTCCTTATAAAACATTCAAGCTGGGTAGAAAACTTGGTGCTGGTGAGGAAAATAAATGGAGAGATCAGATTGTGTGTAGACTTCCATGATCTAAATAGATCTTCACTCAAAGATCATTATCCACTTCTTTCAATGGAAAAAATACTACACGTAGTAGTTGGTTCATAAAGGTTTTCATTGCGAGACAACTACTCAAGCTATAACCAGATAATGGTGAAGGATGAAGATTAGATCAAGACAACCTTCACTATGAAATGGGGCACATATGCTTATAAGAAGATGCCATTTGGATTGTCAAATTCCAAAGCAACATTTAAGCAAGCTATGGATATGATGTTCAAAGGAATAATCAACAAGACATTTTTCATATATCTAGATGATATCACCGTCTTCTCAAAGAATGTAGCAGACCACCTCATTCACCTCAGGAAAGTATTTCAAAGATGTAGAAGATTTAAAGTTTCGTTGAATCCAAAAAGTGTGTATTCTTGGCACATGAGGGAAAGTTGTTGGGCCATATTATTTCAAGATAAGGGTTGAAAATTCATTGCGAAAGAGTTGAATCCATTGGAAATTTTCCATTTCCATGTCATAAGAAAGCTCTCCAAAGATTCTTGGGAAGGATAAACTTTGTCCATAGATTTGTGCTTGATTTTTCCACTCTTGTGAAGCCATTAAAAATGATGTTGAAGAAGAGTCTTACATTCAAATGGACAGATATAAGGTAAAGAGATTTTTGAGGCTATCAAACATGCAATATCACAAGCTCCAACTCTTATCAACCCGATTTCTCCAAGGACTTCATGTTGTATGCTTTTGGAGGATTAGACACAATCTCAGCTATCTTGGTACAAATGAATAAGGAAGGTTTGAAACAACCCATAGCATTATTTAGTTAAATCCTGGAAGATTATCAAGTGAAGTATTCTTTCATTGAAAATCATGTTCTTACTTTTGTTATTAGTTTGAAAAATTTTAAGCACTTGGTCTCAAACAACAAGATCCAATTACTGGTATCTCATGTCGAGGTCAAGGATTTTCTCCTAAACAAGGATTTGAATAAGAATAGAGAAGGTTGGATCACTCATGTAATGGAGTATAATATTGAAATTAAAGTGACCAAACTAGTTCGTGGCAAAGGTTTGTGTGAGTAGCTAGCTTCCAAACAAGATACTAGAGTTAGAAAGTGAAAAAGAGGATTCCCTAGTGCTATAGATTGATCAAGAACAACTAGTTGATGATGCAACCATTCCATGTTGGACTCAAGACATGGTGCATTACCTCCAAACTGGTTTGTGTCCTCTAGAATGGAAAAAATCTAAGAGAAGATACTTCAGGTTGCAATCCATCCCGTATGTGCTCATTGACGACATCTTGTTCAAAAAGGATGTGAATAGAGTGCTCCTAAGATGTGTTCCAACAAATCAAATTGAAAAAGTATTGTAAGAGTTCCATGATGGAGAAGCGGGAGGCCACTTTTCTCCATGAGTAACTACTCTCAAAATCTCCAAGGCTGGTTGTTATTGGCCTATAATGTTCAGTAATTGCTATTGGTGGATCAAGAAATGTAAAAGGTGTGCATTCTTCACATGAAAGGAGAGGTTAGCAGTGCTTCCCCTTCATCAAATTTTAGTAGATAAACCATTCATGCAATGGGGATTGGAATTCATTGGAGTTATCAATCCAAATTAAATTCAAGGTGACAAGTGGATACTAACGGCAACAAACTATTTCACCAAGTGGAATAAAGCGGTGGCACTAAAGGAGGCAAATGAATCCAGCATCTTGGATTTCTATGAGGGGATAGTCACAAGGTGTGGAGTTCCTACACCATCATATAAGATAATGCATTGGTGATTATTGAAACAAAAATCATAGGATGGGTTGTTAGAAACAGAATTATCTTAGCACTTCTTTGAATTATTAACCTCAGGGTAATGGCAAAAAGAGTCCATAAATAAGAACTTTCCGAGAATCATAAAAATAAATATTGATGAGAATCAAAGAACCTAGTACAAAAATCTTAAATCAGCCCTATGGGCAGATAGGATTACACCCAAGATGTCTACATGTAGCTCTCCCTACAAAATTATATATGGGAAAGAAGTAGTGTTGCATATATCACTTGAGTTTCCAGCATTAGAGCTCATGAAGCAACTTGAACTAGCTGAATTTGAACCCATGGAAATCATGTATGCAGAACTGATGGAACTAGAAGAAACAAGGGAACATACAATGCAAACTATGGAGAAATATCAAGCATTGATCAAGAGGAGCTTCGACAAGAAAGCTAAATCTAGGATATTCAAAGAAGGGGACTTGGTACTGAAGTGGGATGTTGATTAGGCAAAACTGGGAAAGCATTCCAAGTTCGATGCCATATGGAGTGGTCCCTATATGATCAATGAATAAAAAATTAGCAATACCTTTTGAATAGCTAAGTTGGATGGTGAAGAATTTCATATTCCAGATCAATGGAATCTATCTCAAACATTGCTACTAGAAGGAAGAATTTCTCACCCTTGTACATATTAATCTAGGTTTTTAATTCCTCCAAGTGCTTGTGCACATTGTTATTGTGATTAGAATAGGTTTCAATTTCCTTAAGTTCCTTAAGCACATGTTCTATTACTTCTAGTGTATACTTTGTATATAGTTAATCATGCTTCAAGAAAGAGAAGTTGCAGTAGGTAAGCTCATAGTTGCTTGCAACAGTTGTAAATTCAAATTCAAACAAATGCATAGAAAATAAAATTAGGTCAAGAAACATATTTCAAATGTTTAATTCTTTTGCTTCCTTGAATCAACAATTGAGTTTCTCAAGTCAAGAAATCAGTATTAGGGCAGATTTGAAATTATAGTAGATGACAGTCCTTAATGTTCACTCACCTTTGATCAATGTTAAGAAGCAAGTATGAGCCACTATGCATATTTCCAAGGCTTGACAACAACCTTTACACCCTATAGCGCTAGCACAGGATAGGTTCCACCAAAAGGAATGCACATTCAAAAGAAGAAAGAAAAAGAAACTTAATAGAGTTCCATGATGTCCAAGCTAACATATGTTCATCATTCAGCCTCGTGGATTACGATTCACGAGAATGAGTGAAATCCAAATTTTAAAACAATTTTCTACCCTCACAAATCTTGATTTCAAGATTTTCTTATGAAATTTAAGAATGCAGAAAGTGGAAGGAAGTTATGGAAGCGAGTAGTGGAATTCCAAACATTCCAAGGTCAATATTTTCATATTTCAGACTAGCTCAAGAGGATTAGCCAGACTCCATGCCCTATAAATAGCTTGAAGAAAACTGGTTAGACCATATAGCAGGAAAATAACCCAGTGAGTCACTAAATTGTTATCCAATTTCACCCCGGATGAAATTTTCCAACTAGAAAAGCTCACATGACCCTCTAGGGTTAGAGATGCTTGTCAATATTCACAAGGTTTAGATGTTGAAGGGTGGTGAATGGATTGGCTCAAAATTGACAAATAAAAATCACAAGTGCATTGCTTTACAAAGGTCCCATATACCTTCTTACAAGACCCGAGGGCACTAAAATGAATCAAAAGGTTACATGGAATGCATGTGGGGAATGAGGAATGTGTAAAGTAACTTTGGCTTTAGAAGATCTCAACGAGCTGGTGAGTTGAAGAAAAATCGAGCTCCCCAGCTGTTTACATTGAAAATCACAAACCGATTTACATTGCAGCCCTTAGCCAAACTACGATGATGCGTGTGAACTCATATGGACCGAGCTATTTAAAGGAGGCACCAAGCTAGTATGGGATGGATGGACTTATGTGTAACTATTGAGCTCATAGAATAGTGGTCAAGTTATTTTTAAAAGAACTGAGTTATTAGAGAACCAACACATAACCAAGGAGAATCGAGCTATCTATGTGAGAGCCGAGCCACTATTTATCACAAACCAAGCTTCTTTGAAGGGGGTGGGCTCTTCGAGCTTTTGTGATAGCTCATTGAGTTAACTAGATTCATGAAGAAGATAGAGTTGTTTAGTTGTCTATATGTAAAATATCAAGCTCACTTGGTGGAGGCCAAGCCATGTTACTCTAGAGGATGGCCGAACTAAAAGTATTGCAATTTTACATATGACATGTCAGCTCAAACCCTTAAGTTACTACTACCGAGCCATTTTTTAAGATAGACGAATTCTAGAATGCCATCGAGCTATTTTGCTTGACATTGAGCATGAAGACCGAGCTATCAGTGAGCTAAGCCAAATCAAGTGTTGGCAAGTTGCATTCATTGAGCCATTGCATTCAAATCCAAATGATCAAAGGCCCCAAACTCTCAAGTTGTTAATTAATATTGGCCAAAGTTTGCTCTATACATGACCGAATTAGTCACAATGATCTAATCACAAAGAGTCGAATGAGTTCTGTAAAGTGAGGAAATTGGTTGAAGTTGAACTTAGTATACTAATCAACGAGTATAAATATGAAATGGAGAAAACTAATATCAATCTGTGAACTTGAATGGTCGAATACATGAGTCATCACCGAGCGTAAAGGAAATGAAGGTTGAGTTTCATTGAAATTGGTCCAAAATTGCACCGAAGGAAGTCGAGCGCAAAACCTGCAAATAATGAGCTATACACCAACGAGGACTTAGAGCCAACACTTTTAAGCCATAAATGGAGTTAATGGCGAGTCATGTGGCATATGCGGATAAAATTGTCTAGGGTGGGCCTAGCCGAGTTGGACCATTCATGCGAGGAAAATCCAAAATCACTAAAGGAAGCAAAAATATGCAGATAAATAGCTCGGTCAATGTCACGAGTGGGTCGAGAGGTGGCTTCATGGAACCATATTTGGCTACGAGAGGAGGTCAAAATCCCAAATTGGGAGAATCTGAAAAGTTGAGCCCAAACAAACTAGGAAAGTTGGGCCTTACATGTGAGAAAAGGTTAATTTGGCCACACCAAGCATATCGTGGACATGGCAGATAATTATGGCTAGGGTGTACCACGTAAACTCGGGACATTTGGGACGTCAAAACCTGACTTTAATGAAATAACATGCTGGAAAGGTGGAATTTAAAGGCACAAATATCCTTGGCCACTATGTGAAAAAATCCCCACAAGGCGAGTCAATCCTACAACTCATTCAAGGAGATCGCCAACATATGTGATGATTCGACCATGTACCCAAGTCGGGGAGGATGTGTTGGGCCCCTAAAATATTGACCAAGTACAAAAAGGTGTATGGGCATGCAAGGCCTAAGTTAAAGAGTGGGCATGCAAGGAAGGGTTCTATGAGGGTTTTAGAAGAACCCGTGTTATGTTCTGGTAGATAAGGTCTTGGGAAAAATCCGTATTTGGCATATCGGGCAAGACACGAGAAAAGCATGACTCAACTGTGCATGCGGAGTGGATAAGGTGCCATCCTGGTGACAGTGGCCTAGGAAGGAATATGCCCTCCAATAGAGGCTTCTAGAAGGCTATCATGGCAAAGAGTGGAGAGCTAAGGCTTGGAGGATCATTCACCCATGGAGGACCACATTCAAACACTTGGCAATGGATTTGAATCCTTAGAAAGGTGGTTCGATAGTTCAAGGGACCTATAAATACAAGTGCCTCAGTAGAGGAAAAAGCGAGAGATATTAGTAGAGAGTGGAGCTCTGTAGAAACTGCTGCAAGGAGTTATATTGGGTTGGGTAGATAAAATATAGGAGAAGGATGCATCAAGGGGCTTGGGATTGTAAATTTTATTTTTGAGAGCTAAGGAATGTAGATCCAGTTATGATGTATGACTTTGGTCTGCCATACTGCGATGTTCTGTAATGAATCTAATGGATGTAATGAGGTTACCAACTTATTTGAATATGATCATTAATGATTTTGGTCCATCCTTATATCTTCATAGTCTGTTTCATGTATGTTTATGAAATGAGTATGAATCCTTATGCATTTTCCTTTCTGTTTGATATGATTCCTATTCTGTTAAAGTATCTTTCTAGTTGGAATGATTGCATTGGTCTAGAAGCCATTCTGATCTCTATGATGATTGCATGTCTCATTTCCACTCACTCTCTTTAAATTCCTATCATAGATGATGTTTCCTACTAAACTCACATAAAGGAGAGACTCGACACCCACGCGTGCCTCAGGTGAGTGCGCCAAACGCCTACTGGGTGATAGGCCGATGCGCATGGGATTCCCTTGTTCTTTTGTGGGTGTAAAAATGAATATATCTTGGTTCCATTTCTTTTCCATCCTAGGAAGTTAAAAGTTCATTGGTTGGGTCCCTACACCATCTCGTACATCCTTGATTTAGGCACATTCCAGTTATAAGCACTGGATGGGACGAGATTTCCAGGACACTTGAATGGAAGTAGGTTGAAGCCCTACTATAAATAAATCTTCTTGGTGTTTGTAAATAAGGTAGTATTGCCAGTTAGATTAAGATTTCCTTTAATGCATTTCCTTTTCTTGTATTTCCCTTTCTCGTTACTATTTTGTGTTTGTGCGTTGGGTCTGGTAATCTCATTACTTTTTAAATGTTGTAAATGCGTAGAGGACCCCGCATCATTTTAGTGTGGGGTGGAGTAATGTGGAAGAAATTTCATAGTGTGAAGTGTCGGGAATGAGTGCATTGGAAAGCTTGGTTGGATGGCCCTAGGAAAGGAAGTGCATGGAAGGAAAGGTGAAAAAGGATGGTTGGTGTCAGGGTAAGGCTACATTGTGGATCCATGTACAAAAGAGGAAGAAGCGTAAAAAGCAACACGAGGTAGGCAAGAGAAAAAATCATGACAAAAGTACCTTTAGTGCTGGTGATGCACGCGCAAGAGTCTCCTGTCAAGATGGATTGGTTACACACCAAAAGGTTGGGGGATTGTCCACACAAGGTTGGGTGCATGAGTTAAAGCACTAAAGTTGGGTTTTGTTGACAAAGCCGCATTAAGTGTTGAAGTATGGTGGTAGGTAAGGTAGCATTTAATGTTGAAAAGTGGGGAAAACTATAAATAAAAGGTTGGACACTTCATTATTTACATTGCGAATATGAAGAAGGAAGAGATTTTGTGAAATAGGGTTTCCAGAGTTGATCCGTGTGAAGAAAAATTGGAGAAATTTAACTGTGAGTAACTAGTTTGGATCTATAAACCAGGAGGGAAATAGTTCACGAGTGTAGAGAGAGTTGTGGAGAAGCACTATTTGGTGAAAGAGATATTCCAATGAGGGTTTGGTAGCTAGGGCACGAGTTGAAAAGGAGTTTCTTCACAAGTTCGAGATCTAAGCTTGGAAAAGGTAGAGAAGCAGAGCAAGAGAAGTTGAAGTGTAAATATAACCTACACAATGGCACCCAAGAAACTAGTTATAACACCTAAAAAGGGAAAAGGAAAGGGCAAGGGAAAACAACAAGAAACCACCACAAGTACCAATGAAGAATGGTATGCAGAAATGTAGTACCCAGATGGGGTTTTTCTTGGAAAGGAGTGGGAATCCCATTTAAGAAACATGACAATAAGTGATTATAACCATCACACAAACACGACTAAAAAGGAAATGGTGCTAGAGTTAGTGTGCTGAAAAATAAGAGGACACCAGAAGGGTTACCCATTTATAGCGATGAAGTAAAAGTGAAGTTGGAGAAGGCGGGATTATTACAACTCTATGAGTTGCCCTACTTTGGGAAGCTTAAGTGCCTCTATCAGTGGCTGATGTCGTGCATACATGAAGATCACTTTCACTTCACATGGCATAAGATGCACATAACCCCTCAACTGAATTTAAAATTCACAGGTATCATATGTGAAGGAGAAAGTATAAAGGATGACCTATGTGAAAAATAAGCCATCAAAGAAATTGTCACCACATATGTATACAAGAAGGGGTCAAGGTACTTTGATATTACAGATTTCTAAGACTCGGTGATGAGAATGGCCACATGCCTAGTAACAAAACTCAATGACCAAGAGAGGTGGACGTAAGTGAACAAGTCATGGCTTAATGTATGTAGAAGGATATCAGAGGGTGCCATCTACAAATTGTCCATGTACATCGTGGATGAGATCATCAACAACATGCAGGAGGGTGACAAGATAATTTTTGGTAATGTCCTCTTAACTATTGTATTTTCAAAGATCGGAGTGCCAGATGTGGTAGATAATTTTGTGGGAGTACCCAGAGGAAGACCCCTTGCCCGCAAAGAGATTTGAAAAATACACTTGTGATAGCATGACAACCGTTCACAAGGTGCATCTTGAGAAATGGTATACATGCTTGAGTAATGCATTTAGGGCAGAATAGAGGATCCTAGAGCAATTGACAAAGCTCACAGAGGGAGAATCTAAATTCATAGTATACCAAGATGTTTGCATTGGTAGATTTAGGTTGGTTGATGAAAGCATGAGCCCATGGTGTAAACTTCCGTTTTCCTTCACCACACAATACTTCTAGGAGGGGGTAAAAAAATTCAAGGAATCCAAGAAAATGAAGTTTGACCTTGGAAGTATGGATCGAGACCATAGGGAGATGTGTAGGATGTTGGTCTACCCAAACAAGTGTGCATACATGGAAAGGTACATATTGCATGAAGTTTAGATGATGAAACCTCTAACTCTGCCTATTGCAGGAAGGTCTGCGGCGTGTGTATACCTTTGCATAAGGCCCAAGTTTGAGAAGGGAGCTTATCTTGAGAATGAGATAGCTATACCTAAGGACCTAATAGGTAGGAAGAAGACCACGCCCAAGAAAAAGGAGATAGAAGAAATAAATAAGAAGGCACCTAGTTTCCAAGATACTCAAGTTGTGGGAACCCCGGGAACAAGTGCTAGAGCAAGTACTTACGTGCAAAGGAAGAGGTATCTAGTTAGAAAGGAGGTGCCAGAGTAAGGAAAACTTATTGTAGAGGAGAAATCACTAGAGGAGGAAGAGAAAGTAGAATATCCTATACTAGAATCCCCAGTTAGGAAGAAACATAAGGTGATGGAGGAAGCTGATTTAGAGGAAACAAAGAGCTTGGAGAAATACATGGGTGAGAGGGATGATGATGAAGAAGATGAACCTGAAGGGGACCATGATCCACTTGTTTTCAACATGCATAAGGAAGGAGGGGAAGAGGTTAGAAAAAAGAGTCGAGGAATCCAAACCTCATGAAGTAGCGAGATAAACAAGGTGGCAAAAAGAGAAGCAACGAAAATTATTGAAGCCTTGGTAGAATAAAAATTGGAGTGCAACACTGATCTAGTGATGAATGAAGATAAGGAAGAAATAATAGGGAAATATCATGGTAGTGTGGGAGGCCCCTATCTAACAGTAACTATTCCTAAGGGCACGCAAACAAATGGAAAGTGCATGGAGATCAAAAGACCAAGAATGAGCTACATTGATGATCCAAGCGCGAGTGATGTTGGGCCCCTTAAATATTTACTAAGTACACAAAGGTGCATGGGAACGCAAGGCCTAAGTTGAAGAGTGGGTGTGCAAGGAGAAGGCACATAAAGAAGGGTTCTAGGAGGGTTTTATAAGAACCTGTGTTACACACTAGTAGACAAGGTCTCAAGACTTATCCGTATTTGGCGTATCGGGAAGGACATGAGAAAAGTGTGACCCGACTACGCATGTGGAGTGGATCAGGTGCTAGCCTAGTGACAGGCTGGCCTAGGAAATAATATGCCATATGATGGAGGCTTATAGAAGGCCATCATGGCAAAGAGTGGAGAGCTCAGGCCTAGAAGAGCATGCTCCCATGGAGGACCACATTTAGACACTTGGCAATGGGTCTGAAGCCTTAGAAAGGTGGTTTGGTAGTTCAAGGAGCCTATAAATACAAGCACCTGTAGAGGAAAAGAGAGATCAGTAGAGAGCGGAGCTCTGCAGAAATTCCGTGAGGAGTTATTTTGGGCTGGGTAGATAAAATATAGGAGAAGGATGCACCAATGGGCTTGGGATTGTAAATTTTATTTTTGAGAGTTAAGGAATGTAGTTCCAGTTATGATGTATGACTTCAGTCTACCATACTGTGATGTTCTGTAATGAATATAATGAATGTAATGAGGTTACCAACTTATTTGAATATGATCATTAATTATTCTCGGTCCATCCTTGTATATTCATAGTTTGTTTCATGTATGTTTATGAAATGAGTATGAATAATTATGCATTTTCCATTCTCATTTGATATGATTCCTATTCTGTTAAAGTATCTTTCTGGTTGAAATGAACACATTGGTCTAGAATCCGTTCTGAGATCTATGATGATTGCATGTCTCGTTTCCACTCACTCTCTTTAAATTCCTATCATAGATGATATTTCCCACTAAAATCATGTAAAGGAGAGACTCGACACTCACGCGTGCCTCGGGTGAGTTCCCAACACCTGATGGGTGATAGGAGGACACACATGGGATTCCCTTGTTCTTTGGTGGGTGTAAAAATGACTACAATGTGGCAATGAAAGAGGTGGTGGAATGACTTGGCATTGGCATTTAAAAGCCATCTCAATGCACATTGGAGGAGAAATCAATGGTGATGTGGAGAATTTGGTTGGGAGTTTATAAGGAAAAACCTATGAAAAAATTGAAAGTTGAGCTCATAATGGGAGGTATAAGGTGATTTGATGATTTGAGTTGAAAGAAGGGGCTCTACTTGGAGTATAGGTGAGTGGGTCGGCCACTGTGTGGATACTGAGATGGCTTGAAGGTAAGGAACTTGAGACCTAAGAAAAATAATGCAAGCTCTGCATTTAGAAATGAGGGCCCACCACAAAGGGCTCAAATGCATAAATAGAAAAGGGTGAGTGCTAATGTAAATCCAAAATAGGCAAAAAGGGAAAGAGCCATCTTGGCTGAGTTGGCCAAGCCGGCCATGTAATTGTCAAGTATTTAACAATTCATCTTCTCAATACAAAAATGATAGAATATGAAAAAAGGGCCCACCAAATTTTAATGGTTCAGACATTAAATGATGAAAAAATATGGAAAGGAAAATAAATAATTTAAATATTGATTCCTAACCAATGAATTAATTGCCAATCCCATGGAACAAGCAAACCTTGTAATTTCCAAAAGCTACTGCGATCACTCGGATGGTAATATCTTTTGCGTCCCTTAACAAAATTTCACAAAATTGGTCTCATTGGAATCATGGCTTCAATTCCAATGCACATAAATAAATAAATTTAGAAATTAATGAATTTTTGATGGTTTTTTAAAAATAAAACGAGTCTAGTTCTGTTTGGTTGTTGAAAAGTGGTTGGAAAAAGATTTAATGAGCACGGGAAATTATTCTTTCAACTGCTGCAAGTTATGAGACACCTTGAGATTGTTTTTCCAGGTTCAAAATCACAAACCACCCCCATTTATCGTGAATTACAATCAATTGGAAAGGGAATTTCAGGAATTTTATCCTCTCCCTCTCTCCTCTCAAAATTCTATAAATTGGAGTGTTGGGCTCATTGTTAAAGAGAATAATTTTGAGTAGCAAAACTTTGATATTTTTATTTTGTGAAGCCAATGTGATACATACCCTTGTAGTGGTGATGCAACCTAGAATTGAATAGTAAAATCCTAGGTGCAATGGCACATCATTCAGCCTAGACCGAGTGCTCACCCGAAGCACATAAAGGTACTAGGCCCCTCTTTAGGGTTGTTGTTATAGGATGTTAGCATGATGAAGACTTAAAGCATTTAGATCTATGACTAATAAATCATTCTATAGTACATTTTCAGATATAGATCTAGAGAATAAAAAACTTAAAAGATAACCATGATGAAATCAAGCATGAGGATTTGATACTCTAATTCAGCCAATATAGTCCATTGCATTAAACATAATAAATACATAGAAGTTGATTACAATAGATAATACCATAGTCTATGCGTGCATTAGATTTGGCACCATAACTTCACAATAAGTCAATTCTCATATATATCCTTATGCTATACAGTTCACTATGTATTTATAAGGGTGGGGACTTTCCCTTCACCATTTATCTAATCCCAAAATAGGTCATATGGTATAATTAGCCACGATCTGTTAAAAAAATAGCCACACATGCAAGTGTGATAACAATAGACTACTTTTGGTTAATTCCAAGTATTAGATCTATTTTCAACATGTATCCATACAAAGCACTTTTTAGCTGATCCTCCAAAAATATCCAATTTGTGTCACGCAAGTCTCTAACCAGTTTGTGTGTTCCGCATGCCATCTCCAAAAATAGCTCCTCATCGTGACAACAACTAAGTCCTGAATCTGTGTCTCTTCTTCACGCACGATCATTTCCAATCCTCCCGTGCCTTTAAATGTTCTCTTCTCTTCTACATGAAACTTCTATATGTCCTTTGCTAAGTGTAAGATTTTTCGACCAACATTACCCCACACTAGTTACATTTCCGCCCGTGATGAATGGTTGTCACCCAAAACAAATCAAAGAATGTGAATAAAGAGATATAAAGAATTTTGATGAATAAAATAATGTATTCACCTGCAGTATCTTCTTCTTCAACTAGAAGAATCAATTGTAGACATTCTTCTTTTATTTCCACCTCTAAAGTCTGTCAATCATTGAGCACAACCTCTACCTTTTTTGGGATATCCACTGTAATTGACTCTAACTCATATTTAGCAATCTCTCCTTTCTCATTCTTCAAGACCAACACAATGCTGGATATGGTAGTCAGTCTTCCTTCTAATAGGTCCATTTTTTGTGTGATGAGTTTCCCAAGCTCATCTAGCCTTTATTTGTGTGGTTCTTGAGCTGTTGTAAGGGCCTCGTGCTTCCTCTTGACAAGTGCTAATTGTTATGTGTGGCCCAATGTATCATCTTTCATGGCCTTCAAGACTTCATTGTCTTCCAAAATGGTCTTGGTTATTATAATGGCTTCACGGGGCTGAATAGATATTCAATGCTTAATCTAGTTTCTTTAGTTCCTCTGTATGCTTTGAAGTAACCCCTCATATGAGACAATATTTCTCATCAACTGAAGCATTTTCTGCTCCACTTTCTGTGCTAAATCCTTTGCACCGGCATGCGTAGAGGTTCATCTTCAAACACCAAGTCCACCAAGGTACTTACATAATGCATTGCTGAAGGATACATCTTGGGTACCTTTTTCTCTAAGTGTGGATTTGCTTTCATGATATTGCCCCCAACTTCCTCTGCCATGCTAATGAAAACATCATTTTTCTTCTATGCCAAGTCTTTTTCTTGCTTTAGGTGCACTATTTCTGCATCCTTAGTCTTGATCTCCTCCCTTAGCACCCTAATTGTTGCAGCCTTATCCATATTTTTCCATGCCACCTCTATTGAGACCTTCACCAAAGCATTTCTCACTTGTTCATCTAACATAATAGTAGGATTTACTATTATGTGTCTGGCTTGAGGTGTCTTCTTCAACCTCCTTAAAACACACGACTCTTCACATACATCAAAGTCTGATTCATCCATGTGCATGTGCATAGACCATGACAGCTTACTTCCTTTTGCACATGGTTTCCATATCTTCATCCATCAGCTCCTAGCCATATAACTCCTTTTGTGTCATTGTGCTTTGAAAATGGGCACAGATAATTTTACATGTGTCCTCAACATAGCCCATGACCAGTGGAACATACTCTCCACTTGTTCTCTTTGATCTTGGTCCCTTTAGAACTTGGTCTTCAAGATTCAGAGCTTGTTCTGATGTACCCTAAGCGGATCTCGATGCTTGTCTCCTCGATTAATTTTCTCCCTCTTCTCCATCCTTCATTTCTTCTTCCTTTGGTTCTTCCATGTTCTCTAGAGGTGTAGGGGAATTGGGCGCGATTTCCTCAGAATCTTTTACCTCCTCATCTAGTTTCAACTTCCTTCTTCTTTTCTCAGTTGTATCCTTATGTGGAGATATTTGAGGTGATCTACGTACCGATTGTGGAGTAGCACCTTGGTTCCTTGTTCTCTGAATAGTCTTTTTAAGTGGCACTCTACTTGTACCAAATCTAGGTCCTAATCATATCCTTCTATTGGTGAGGTGGAGTAGTCACACACTTAACTTCTTCCCTAATTGGAAAATGTCTTCTGCCTCTATGCTCTAAACCACCACTATCTTCATGCTCCTCTTCTTCATTATCTACTTGTATTATCTCTATGGGCTTATGTGCTGGAACATTTTCCATTGTATGCTTACCTTTTAGTGGCCCTGGAGCGCAAAATCATTCTCCACATACTTATTGTTCTCCATCTTGGGCTTGAGTTATAGGTATACAAGTGTTTCTCCGATGTCCCCAATTGCCAAGCTTACATGCTTCATGTTTATAATATCTAAGATAAGCCTCTCAATGTAGGCATTCCACCCTGGATATACATATTTATTTCTTAGAGTGTGGTAGTTACAATCTACCTTGTCTGAATTGAAGGTTAGGCAACGCACATATGAAAATTGGTGAACTGATTCCTGGAAATATCTTGCTGTGAAGGCATACACAATTTTTCACCATGGGCTCCAAGCCCCATCCTTCATCGCAAATCACGTGATGCAAAAGTGTTGGTAGATTGTAAACTGTCAGACGCCTACCCAACACTAAAAGCAACTCCTTGGGTATGCACCGAGTCTTCTTTGAATGTTGCATGGAGTATATCATACCACTTCTCTGTCCTCTACTTGAATGGTCCCCTCATTGATCCATCACATAAGTACTTGCCAAATCTTTCCACATGTGACTTATGTTCCGTGGGGTAATCCCAAATCCTCTTCTTTGGCCCATCGAGCACTCCAACCTCCATAAACACCAAAGACAATAAAACAATGCCAAAAATTATTCTATCACCTGTCTGTGCTTCTTCAATGATTTTCTTTTCTATGTGATCTGCAATATTATATACCACTCCTTGAGACATATTATTTGCAACATACAACCACATTGTGTTTACTGTGACAACCTTTCTTGGTCATTCAAATTTGTTACAATGTGCAAATCCCAGCTTGCTCACTCTTGGGTACTTCAATTTGTCAATGTCCATGCCACACTGAACATTTGGTATACCCCAGGATCCTTCCTTGTCTTCGATTATGATCTTATTAGTTAAATCACTCTCCATATCCACTCTTGAGATCCTTATTCTTATCACTGTTGAAATCAAGGCAGCTGTGATTCTTACCCTCCATCCAACAAAGTAGAATAAGTCCTCATGGACTCTGCTCATCAACCATAAATACAATGGTTCATACTTCCAAAAGTATGGCAGCTCGTACACCTGGTATACTCAATATTCTTTAGTAACTTCTCACTAACATCATCATACACTAGCATATCCTCTTTTGTGCGCTTGTTCATTTTTGTGCTAAAAAACGCATCAAACTCCTTATTATTTGATGTTCAATGGTTGTAATTACTGATTTTACATTGATAGATGTGAGAATCCCATTCTTGTCCCACAATCATGCCCTCTGGATATTGCATTTATGAGAAATTACTCTTGGGAGAAATTTCTTCTTCCACTTTGACCTTTTTCTTCCCTTTTACTCATGTTGCGGGTGATTTCTTCGGTGCCATCTAAAAAATCTCTCTTTTCTTCCCTCTGTAATCGAGCAAGTTGAAACCCTAATTCAAATTTCCATGCCCTAGTGGAAATCACATGCCCTATCTTGTTTGTAGCGTGTTTTCTTTGCTCAAAACCTTCACCTATGGGAATGTAAGCTTCTCCTACGCACAAACCTTCTCACCACATCTGGTTTCACACTCTTCACACCTCAACTCAATTTCTCATCTTGTTTGCACTTAGATCTTTTCAAATTCTCTCAATTTCAATGGTAAAAATGAACTCACATCCCATCCTATTATCATATAGAAATGTGAAAATAATAGTACAAATTTATGACTTATTATTCACAAAATAGAATGGCCTTGCTTCCAAGTAAACATAATTATAGCAAGAAAAAATTACGAGAATTAATAACTCATCCATTGTAAACATGATTTTCAACATCAAAAGAATACACCTTCTAAGACAAATCACATGTCAAAGTTTGCAATGTCTAATTTGAAACATGTGATAAATCTGAAACATAGTTCTTAAGCAAAGAAATATGGAAAACATCATGCATTCATGATAAAGTAGGAGGTAGAGTTAAGCGATAAGCCACGGGGTTGATTACTTCAACAATTTCAAAGTGTCCCACATAACAAGGTGAGAACTTGGCAGCCTTTCCAAAAGTTATAGAACTCTTTTTCGGCTTAACTTTGAAGAAAGGCCTTCTCACCAAGTTCAAATTTCCTATCCACCCACTTTAAGTATGCATAACTTTTACTCTTTAGCATTTGCATCTTCGTTTAAGTGTTCACGAATCATTCTAATTTTTGTTCCATTTACGTAAGGATTTCAGGCCCTATCACCTCTCTATCTTCAATGCTATCCTAGCTAATAGGGGTTCTTCACTTCCTTCCGTATAGTGCTTCAAAAGGTGCCATTTTTAGAGAGGCGTGATAAATATTATTATAAGCAAACTTAACTAATGGAAGGTACTCCTCCCATTTATATTGCTGATCCATGCAATACATTATTAACATATCCTTTAAAACTTGATTAACTCTTTCAGTCTGTCCATCCGTTTCTAGGTGATACGTAGAACTGAAATTCAGTTTAGTTCCCAGAGCTGCATTAAGCATCTACCAAAATCTTGATGTCATTCTCGGATCTCTATCTGATATGATTAATTCAGGTATTCCATGTAACCTGAAAATCTCATGCATAAATATTCTTGCTAACACAGGTGAATCATCCTTTAGATTACCGGCAATAAAGTGTACTACCTTTGTTAGTTTATCAACAACAACCAAAATAACATCATGTTTATTCTTTGACATAGGAAATCCCTGAACAAAATCCATAGTTATCACTTGCCATTTGTACTATGGAATACTATGAGGGTACAATAAACCGGATGGATGCATATGTTCCACTTTGACACGTTGACACTCTAAGTAGTGTGTCACAAATTCCATCACATCCTTTTTCATCCCTTTCTAGAAATATTGTTGTTTTATATCAACAAACATCTTTGTAATGCCAGGGTGCCCAGAAAAAGGTGAGTTGTGAAATTCAACTAATAATTTCTTTCTTAAATCATTTTCCAAAGGTATGTATACCTGGTTTTCAAACCATAAAATTCCTTCATTGTCGAAATGAAAACCCTTATATCTTGCATCATTTGGATTTGCAACAAGTGTTGTCCTTACTTGCTGAAAATAAGAATAAGATTCCATGACACTTTTCACCTCGTCTTTAAACTGAGTTCTTAATGTTATAAGAGTGGAAATGTGCTTCCTACGACTTAGAGCATCAACTACTCTATTTTCCTTTCCTTTAATATAGCTTATATCAAAATGATACCGAGACAAAATTCCAACCATCTTTGTTGTCTTGAATTCAAGTTTGGCTGATTGAGAATATACTTCAGCCCAAGATGGTCAGTTTTTAGTTCAAAAGGCCTACCGAGAATATAATGCCTCCATATTTGAAGGGAATGAACAATGGTAGCAAGCTCTAGTTCATGTGGAGCATAATTCCATTCATGTAACTTTAGTTTTCTACTTTCATCATGTCATCCTGGAATAGAATACCTCCGAGGCCCTCTCTAGATGCATTCGTTACAAAAATAAAGTCCCCATTTGGATCAGGTACAGTCATAATAGGTGCTATAGTTAACTGATCCTTTAGAATCTTAAAATCAGATTCTTATCTTTCTTTTGTAATGAAGTTATTGGTGTAACAATATTAGAAAAGTATTTAATAAAATTTCTATAGTAACCAACAAGACCCATGAAGCTTCTAACTTCATGCACATTCTTAGGTACATGCCACTTAGTTATATCTATGATCTTTGAAGGATCTATAGCTTTTCCATTTTTTCTTATTACATGTCCCAAATAGTGTACTTCCATGTCATAGAAGGAAATTTTGATAACTTACCATACAAATTTCTCTTTCTTAATATTTGAAACTATATTCAAATGCTCATGATGTTCTTCAATGATTTTAGAGTATATGAGAATATCATCCAAGAATACAAGAAAAAACTTGTTCAAGTATTCTTGAAAAATATTATTCATCAAATTCATAAAATTAGTAGGTGCATTTGTCAACCCAAAAGGTAAAACCGTGAATTCATAATGCCCATACCTTGTTCTAAAAGCTATTTTATGTATGTCTTCATCTTTTATTCTCAACTGATGATATCCTGATTGAAGATCTATTTTAGAATACACCGATGCTCCATGCAATTGAAGATCTAGGAAGCGAGATATCGAGTTCTTAATAGTTACCTTACTCAATATTCTATAATCAATACACAATCTAAGTGTGTCATCCTTCTTTTCACAAAGATTACTTGGTGCTCCCTAAGGTGAGACACTTGGTCTTATCAATTCTTTTGACAAAAATTCCTGAATCGAGCCTTAATCTCTACCAGTTCAATGGTAGTCATTCTATAAGGTGCCTTAGATATAGGTTTGGTTCCTGGTTTGATCTCTATTGTGAAGTCAAACTCCGGTTTGGGTGGAAGACCCGGTAACTCTTCCAGAAATACATCTCTGAAATTTCATAACAAAGGATATTTTTCAATAAAATATTTACCTTCTTCTGCAGTCTTGGAAATATTTATTGCATACAAGGTACAACCTTTGTTTTTGAACTTTTTAAGTTGCATTGCTGACAACTTCCTAACTGAAATCTCATGTTTTACACCCTGAATACTGTTGATTTCAAGATCATCTAAATAACTAATATGTTTTTCAAAACAATCAACCTTTGCTTTATGCTCAGCTAGCCAGTTAACACCTATGACTACATCATAAGACCCTAAAGGAGCAACATAAAGGTAAAATTTTATGGAAAAACTAGACAAGTTGAGGACTTCTCCAAAAAGACACATACTAATCGTATGAGTAATATTATTTCCATAATGCACAGTCCACAATTTTTCCATTTTATCAAATTTTCTTTTTAATTTTGAATCTAAATTAGTAGAAATGAAACATTCAGTAGCTCCAGTATCAAAAATTATAGTCATACGTATATCAAATAACTTACTTGGAACTTCTATGGGTGTGACTTACTTTTCGGCTTGCTTGTCAGCTACCACAACGTGTATCCTATGCTACTGATTGTGGTCATCCTTCTTCAAAGGATAGTGACTCACATAATGGTCCTTGCCATAATTAAAATAACCTCCAATAGGCCCCTTCCTAGGCTCAAATTTATTTCCATCCTTGAAGTTATCATTTTGGCTTCCGTAGGACTTCTACCCATTGTTATTATTCTTGAAAAAGTTGTTCCACATACTAGCAACAAGTTTTTTTAATGTTGTTCTCTTATTACTATCAGTGGAAAATTTTTTTTTCATGCCAAACCTCTTCCAGGGTCCCCTTTTAGGTGTAAGAGATGAAGAAGATTTTGGAATCTTCTTTCTAATTTCCTCTCTATGAGCAGAGATTGCTCTTAATTTCTATTCTTTCCTTATGGATTTTTCAACAACCCCTTCCATAGTGGTTGGAATGTGAACATCCACCTCACCTCCTATAATGGGATTTAATCCCATAATAAATTTCCATATCCTAAACTTCTCATTAGTTTGATACTAAGGCACGTACTTAAGGAGTTTAGTAAACCTTTCCCAATACTCTGTCACAATTAAATTTCCTTGAGTCATTTTTTGATCATAGAAAAGTTGAGGCAGCCACTATTTCCTAAAGTAGCTTTTAAATTGATCCCAAGTTATGTCTACTTTGACCATATTCAACTCAGCCTTACGGCTGTCCCACCACAAAGATGCCTCATGAGAAAGCTGATATGCTCCCCATATTGCTTTTGTTTCCTCAGAGAAGTTTCTTATAGCAAAGTACTTCTCCATTTCACTGAGCCAGTGCTCAGCCCCATCCCCAAGTGTAGTTCCATCAAACTTAGGAGGAATTATTCTTTTTATATCATTGGTGAGTTCCACTGCTAATCTTGCCTTTTTATTTTTAGGTTGATTAGGTATGTTTACATTACTATTATCAACACCTGGTTTTCCCCATTGGTGTTGTCCATAGGAGGTGGCTGATCATCATTATCAACATCTTCTTCCTCCTCCTCATTGCCCATTACTTGTTGTTCCAGTATAGCTAGGTGATCTCTCGTGTCCAACAGGGCAACAAGAATCTCATCAAGTTTTTGGGTAGTAGTTGCTTCTCCATCCGGAGGCGGGTTGTTTGTAGCATTTCCTCTTGTTCTAATAATTTTTTGTTTTAACAAGAAAAATACAAGTTTTATCATATTATGGACATAATAGGTCCAAGAGCTGCAACCTTCAACTCTGATACCAAGATGTAACATTCCCATTTTAAAGCTTTAGAAACAAGGTAATTTTTTTTTTTTGAATAACGTTATCTATTCTAAATTATCATAATTTAGAACACACGTTTCAAGTTTTTAAATAATGTTCTCTATTATAAATGATCATGATTTAGAACACACATTCCATGTCATTCAATATCATAACAGATAACCATATGCAACTGTAATGACTCGATGAACTACCGATCTCTCATTTCATGACTCGAGTTTCATCGATCTCTCATTTCATGACTCGGTTTCTTACCGATCCTTCATGTTAACTCAATGTATTGTATACTAAGTATACTTGGTTCTTTTACCCTTTTTGGGGTATTGAAGTGTTCTATTTAAGAGGCCTATCTGAATATTTGTTACCAATATTCATCTGAAATCCTACTTCTTAAACTAGGTGATATATGACAATGCAACCAACAACTTGCGATACTTTGGCCAAAGATTTTCACATGCTTTGCATGATAATATTCTTAGATGACATACTCATCAATGGAATACGTCCTTCACCCCACTTCATTTGTTATCTAGAATGGTCTTCACTGACTCCTGTCAGTCCTCTTGTCCAAGGTTTAACCATAACCCAGATTACAAACATAGATGGGTATAGAGGACCACTCATGGTGATTAGGGGTACATAGACATACTCAATCGATCTAGTTCGATTACATGTGTCTAGTTACCTTTATTCATCAAGAGTCCTTCCCTATACAAAATCATGTTCCTAAATTGGCCTAGAGCAACCAAGTCAAGTCTGAGTTTATGTAAACCTAGATGATTTGATTTAGAAGGGTGTTGTGACATGTCAGCTACAACATTGTGTCCTCATGAAAGCCCATATTCATGATGAAACATTATTATAGTTGGCATGTACCAACATCCTAAGAACCTCATCATTTAGAAGTACATATCCATCTAAGAAGTTAAATACTTTCTTATCCTTTTAATTTAAGATTTAGTTTCAGCAACCCTGCTGAATTTCTAACCTCTTCATCATTACAATTGCTAACCATCAATGAATTATAATTTCCATGTAGATTAATCTACAACCAATCCCTCTTCTTGGAGATTTGTGTTTCATTCTTTAGTTTCTTAAGTTTTAGACTTTCAATCCAAATCATCTTAACAACAGTAAGATCACTTACTTAACTTAACCAAGTTTATACATGACTGAATTTAGATTCTGATTCCTTAATATTAGACTTCATTAAGATGAAGTCTAATCATATATATATATATATATATATATATATATATATATATATATATCATCCATTTTCCCGTTACCTTATTTTAGTTTAAGGTTTGCTAAGGAGAGGTACAATTTTTCCTCCTTCCAAATATCCCTTAGGTATTAAACTCAAAAGGATATTAATGAATATTTGTTCCGAAGACTAAGTGTTTTTCCCTTAACATATATTAGTTAGGGTCCATTGCAACAATTCACTTATACATAACCCATAGGTAACTTAATCTTTTATTAATGTCAATTAATAATCCATATTGACCTATTAAATATTCATCTATACATGCCAACTTAGAAGTTGCACTTAAGAGGAGAATAGAGTATCAATACCCTTTTTCTCTATTTCATTTGAGTCCAACTAAAATAATCCAAAACATATAGGTTTACAAGAGAATAAGAATAAGTTTACAATCCCCTTGCAGTAAGCTCAAAAGATAATGGCACATCAAATATCAATAACGCTCAATCCTTTCTCATTGATCAAACAAAATACATATTTTATGGGTCTAAACATTTCAGACATTTTTCATGTCATTCTACATTGATAAAATCAAGTAAAATTTACAACTTTTTCCCTTTTTCAATTACATCTCAAAAGGAATAATAAATCCTCATTAAAAATGTAGCCTTTAAGTAAACACAGAAGCATCATAAAGGAACTTGTCTTCTTTTGTCACTTACGAAATCCATCTGCAAAAATTGCTAGCACGGGTCAATTCGTTGAACTGAGCATGATAAGCACTAATCATTAAAGCGATGTGATTTTGACTAACTGTCTCATAAAAATAACTCTACTCTTATGAAACATTAAGCAATATAGATAGATACCTAGTAAAGAATTAAGTACCACTAAAAGAAGAACAAAGTGAGCAACCTTGTCACATTAAATAAGTATCAAGATTAAACAACAATATTCGTTCAAAAATTTCATAAGAAAAGATACAACAAACAAGTAATATTACATCCCAATTACTTATCTTGTTTCATACTATAGTGTCTTTGAATCATTCCAATTTAAGCCAACTCTAGCCTAACTTTTTGTTCAACATCAATAGATTTTACAAGGTTTAAATTCCATGTACTTCTCTTGAAGATAGTCACACATCGATTCATTACCTTCTTAACAATCAATTGAGAAGGAAAGAAAAAGGAAAGAAAGTGATTCATCCAACTATCTACTCTATAATCCCCTTCAGCTAACCTAACCAAAACGGTCAGCTTCAAACAAGATGTAATAATAACAAGAAATAATAGTCGAGAGAGAGAGAGATAACAATCAACTACCTTTTGAGCACAAGAGTAATAATAACAAAATCCACAACTCAGAAAGGAGAGAGAGAATGAGATGGAAGTCAATAATCAAGATGAGAGAGAGATTCTCATTATTTCTTCCCAATACTTGAACTGAATTATATAAACTATAACATGCAAATCAGTTAACAATAATGTACTTCCCTCAATGCAAAATAGGGACAATTTCAGTAGCTTACTAGCTACCACTAAAGGAAATATTCAAAGAATTCATTCTACAATTGTACCAGAAGTATCAAGAAACAACTGATCTTCTAAATTCATCCACGTTGATAGCTTTGCACACTACAAACAAAGCTTAATCATCCCAAATAGAAAGTGATTAAGAGATTACAGTCAAGTAAAAACATGTTTCCTATTCCACAGGAAGGAAAGAAGTCATTTTCAGATACAATGAAAAGAAGTCCAACCAAATTCAAATACAATTGGGATCAACGAAAGGATTGCAATTCCCAACACATGTGTTCATCATCGAGCCTAAAAGGAGAAGGAGAAACTTTACGCTCCAACTGAATTTTGACTAAGATGAAAGAAATCAAAGGAAATGAAACCCCAAATTGGTTCCTAAAATCGAACAAAAGAGAGGAGAATAAAATAGAACGTTCCAACTCTTTCCCCTTAGATAACCAAAATTGAACTAATTCCACATTCCACTATAGTAGTCAATTTTCACATCAACATCTACAGATGTAAATCAAAAGGTTTTCCACAAACCATTTCATACATACAGGTAAGAGAACAACAAGAACTTCTATCAATTGTTTCAAACGGATACACAAGAATCCACATAATTTATTCATACCAAGCACAATAAGACTTCCTTATTGTTATTTTCAATAAGTTTGATTCCATAAAATAGAGGCTACCAACAACCATGACAGCAGAAGGGTCAAACTGGAGTGACATAGACCAAAACTACTTCAAGAGAGCTAAGGTTATCTTCCTTCAAAGCATTCTAATAGAGATTCACAACTCAAGTGTGCAAGGTTCAGAAGTAATAAAATCATTTTCTATTACATCTAACAAATGTGAATCTACCCAATGCAGAATCCAAACCACTGTTCCATTATAAATCAACAGGAATGACAAGATTTGAAGCAACTCAAGCTTCAGCAAAAGACACAACATTTTATACTTTCCTTTAACAGAGGAAACAAACCGTATCAAATATTTTCCCAACAATTTTTCCTAATCCATTTTGCACAGGAAGTCAGAAGTCCATGTGACTTAAGCAACAATCTAGTTTCAAATAAGATAAACACGATTTACTCAAACATGCATCAAGAAAATACCCATATTGCATCCTTTCAAATCAACAAACTCAAACAAAAGATCACAACCAAAATACACCAAAACATTTCCACAAATCCATTCATTTCAAAGAGTAGAGTTGTTTTAATGAAGACGCTTAATAAAAAGAAAAACTATTTAATAAGAAGAGCCTATCATGCTTGATGAAATTTCTTATTGATTTGCAGAAGATCTCCAGCCGAGCTTCTCAAGAATATATTCTTTTCAAACAATGTCAACAACTAACTCTCCCAATTGCCTCCATGTTTCCATAGGTTCAAAAACAATTTTGAGGATGCTCAAGATCACTATGGGTCGAAAGAAATAGACTTGCTGGTTCGAAGAACCAAAACCACATGCAGAGCAAAAACTAGAAAGACTAGAATGACCAACAACTTCCACAAAACACCCTTCTCCTCTTTCCTAGGTGGTCTCTTCACCGAAATCAATGCCATTGAATGCATTGAATGCAAATTCCCTCTCTTTTCTTGCACCACCACCACTTCAAATTTGGTGAAGTTGATTTCAAGATTTAACATGCATTTTTAAAATTTAGCAATGATGCCAACTAGGCATCTTACCTACCTTCCTTGCCTCCGCCAAACTTGGCAAATTAAGATGTAAGGACTAAGATTTAATTCTCATTAATAATTTAGAAACCACCACCACCAACCTTCCATTTCCACATAACCCATAGGTCCCCTTTCACCTTAGTAATAGTTTAGGTCACCTTAGCATTAGTTAGGTTTCCATCTTAGTTCTTAGGTCTTTAAAATTTATCTTAGGTTAGTTCAAACCCCATAACTATATCACATACCATCTTAGGTTAGGTCATAACCCCTTAGGTTAGAATCCATATAGGGTAGGGCACTGCAACATAGTTTTAGGCGTCAACCCAAAATAGTTCAGTAATAGATCCTAGGTAAGTATTATCACCTTAGGTCAAAAATCCAATAGGGTAAACATTATAGTTTGTAGCATGGTGCTGAGTAAGGACACCTGAACCTGGCTCCTTCACAATTTACACCAAAACACTGCTTGGTTCCATAACATGTTTCATTCAGCATGTCAATTAACAAGATGACAAAAAGAAGAACAAAAGCATACCTTGGATCAATGGAATTGATTCAAGGTGTGCTATTATCATATAGAAATGTGAAAACAACAATACAAATTTATGACTTATTATTCACAAAATAGAATGGCCTTGCTTCCAAGTAAACAAAATTACAACAAGCACAAATTCCAAGTAGTAATAACTCATCCATTACAAACATGATTTTCAACGTCAAAAGAATACACCTTCCTAAGACAAATCACATGTCAACGTTTGCAATGTCAAAAGTGGAAGTCATCATAGTAACAATCATGACCAAGATGTTACACTTTCTTCTCTAAGGATTTCATTCCTTCTTGTGTCATGCCTATTCTAAGAAAGACAAAAATGTCCTCTAATTCTGATGGTGCTCATTGTAACCTATATAACTATGCATCGGGCATGGTATCTTTAATGGCATGTGATTCTTCTCCTAATTATATTATGGATAAATGGTCTGGTCTAGAATTACTTTTCCCTGGTTTTACCACAACTGTAAAATCAAATTTTTGAAATAAGAGTACTCATCTACATATGTGCCCTTATAAAACAAGTTTGTTTACCAAATATTTCAATGCCATGTGATATGTATAAAAGACAAATGGTGTATCCAGTAGGTATTGTCAGAATTTATGCATCACATAGATCATTGACAAAGCTTTGTACTTTGTAGTAATGTAATTATGCTCTGCAGGAGTCAATTTTACACTAGCAAAATAGATAGGATGATCTATAATACCTTCTCCAGGATGAGCCAATACTGTGCCAATGGTGTGCCAGAGGCATCCACATGTACATGAAATGGTTGGTCCCATGAAGAAAAAACGTAGAATAATCATAGTAGTAAGTTTCTCCTTTAATGTGTCGAATGCGTGTTGTTACGGTTCGCCCCCATAGAACATACCTTTCCATTTCAAAAAAACTCCTCCAATGGTACAAAAAATTTGGCATATAATTTAAAAACTTCTTGTAATATCCTATATGACCCAAAATCCACACACCTCACTTTGACCGACTCTTTTATGCCTATAATGACCATGCAACCTTAGCTGGACCAACCAACAAACCTTCCTTGTAAATTATGTGTCCTAACAGTATCCCAAATGGTGTAGCAAATATGCACTTTTTGATGTTCAAAGAGATACTCAACTATCTACATCTTTCAAACATTAAGTACATATTGTCATAATGATCCTTAACTAATCCATACACCCTCCAATCATCCAAATAAACCTGTAAGAAGTTGTGAATAAACTCGTTGATAACTTGGAAAACTATGCATTAAAATACAACAGACACATTTTTCAGACCAAAAGGCATCACATTATAGGTGAAGCTACCCCATTCAATAGTAAAATTAGTCTTTTCCTGATCCTTCTAGGAAATCCTAACTTGATGATACCCAGAGAACCCATCTATAAACAAATAGATTCCACACCCTACAACACCTTTTAGGATCTCCTCGACTGAATGGCATAGGAAAGGAATCAGTCACACATGCAACATTCAGCTCCCGTAGTCCACAAAAATCCTAATATGACCATCCTTCTTGATCACCGATCACCATTGGACTAACCCATTCGACTCATAGAGGGGCTTGATAATCCTAGACTTCAACATTTTGTCAATCTCGTATTTGACCTATTCACGCAAGTTTGGGTTCATCCCGTAGGTCTCTTTCTAACTAGGCATGCACCCTCTTTAAGATTTATCTTCATCTCCCCTAGTGATTCATGAACACCTTTAACTTCACGGTACCCCGAGGAGTAATTCTTGATAATCCCATAGTAGCTCTATGATTTTTTCACTTCAGAGTCTAACCAATAGTATCCAATTATGGCTTCCTTAGGCTCGAACCATCTGATCCAATATTTACTTTCTTTGTCTTCATAGGTTCATGATAGGAGTGTGTGGTCTTATATGCACTATCCAACATCTCACGCCCGCCCGTTGAATGGTTTAAATCCAAATTTTATACTTCTTTTTCATCCACTAAGTAGACCATTTTCCATTTTTCTTTCTCAAGGAAAGTGCACTAAATTAGTGTGGTGTCACCTATGTCTCTTTAACAATATGCACTCCTGAGGTTCCTTCATCTAATAACTCCTGAAGGAGTTCTTTAGCTTTGTACTATCTCCCACGCTTAAGTACTTTATAACCTTTAATGCTTCTTCCACCATAGACTTGGTAGAGAAGAAGTCAAACGTCTGGGTCATTTCTGAAATTAAATCCTACCAATTTCTAGCCTCTCTATGGAGTTTTGCATATACATACCAAGCATGTGCGTAACCTTGTAAAGTGGAATAAAAATTGTGCACCCAGAGCATAGGTGGTAAAGCTTCTTGGCCCTCTCGTCCCTAGTTTCTCACACTTCAGAACGTTGTCTTTGAACAAGTTAATTGCCATGATAAGTGCAGATTTGAGTAGGTACATTACTCCCGAAGAACCTAGTGGAAAGAGAAATCTTAATTTCATTCAATCTTACAAGATTATCCTTGTGGGCCACTCACCAAAGTGTGTTACTTTCCCACATAGTGTATATGCTAGCATACTCCTTCTCTCTGGCGGTCTATCCACTATTCTTCCATGGTGCGTAAGAATACCATATAATCTCCTTCTTCGGTGTAACAAGGTATTGAGTTGTTACCTATTATCCCGATATAACGTTGTTTTCTATCCTTAGGAAATATGCTCTTTCACTTGTGTGCCCTACCAACTCATAAGTGCTACAAGCCCAATTATCACAAGAAACACTTGTAGTATCGCTAATATACTATGCATCCTCCCACTGAAGGAATCCTTCTATATATGGATCAAGCACCTTTGGATCCCAGATGGCACTTACATAAATCCTATTTAGGTCTTCTTCACTCAAGGGCTCAACATAGGGCATAGATTTTCCATCTCGTAAAGGAATAATAACTCTTTCCTCCTTATTTTCAAAACTTATATAACCCTTGTTGAACCAAATATCAACATTAGTTGCATAGCACCAAGGACACCCGAATAGATCTAGGAAGCTATTTGACTCTACTAGCGCTAAAACCTCAAAGTATCAAGTAAACTTGGATCATTTTATGGTAATGGATCTTGTTGGATATATCTTTCCCCTGGTGGATATAGACAAGCGGGAGAATGGAGAAATCAAAGAAGCTCAAATCCTCGACATTCCCAAGGCGCACATGCGTTGGACACATGTCCAGAAGTGGCGCACGACAATGAATGTCGGCGAGGAAAAATGTATGCGCCCAAGGTGCAAAAAAGCGGCACACGACAATGGATGTCGATAGGGAAAACGGTGCGCCCAAGGCGTACGAAGTGGTGCACGAAATGGATGTCGACAGGCAACGGTGCGCCCAAGGCGCACAAGTGGCGCATGACAATGGGTGTCGACAGGGCAAACGGTGCGCCCAAGGCACACACAAGTGGCGCACAACAATGGATGTCAATAGGGAAAATGGTGCACCCAAGGTGCACATAAGTGGCACACATCAATGGGTCGTCGATAGACAAACGTGCGCCCAAGGCGCCCATGTAGGCGGGCACGACAATGGATGTCGGCAGGGCAAAAAAGCGTGTGCCCAAGGTGCCCGGAAGTGGCGCACGACAATGAATGTCGACAAAGAAATTTATGCACCCTTGGCACATAGAAGAGGATGTCGACACACACATGGATGCGCCTATCGCGCACCTTCGGAGGCATAACATTTTGAGCGCTGATAGGAAGTGCGACCACTATGCAGATATTCAAATGGCCATAACTTTTGACTGGGAGGTTAGATTCATGCAAGGTTGGACTTTTCGGAAAGATTACGAGGTCCTCTATCCAACTACGATTTGGATATCTTTAATTAGGTGAGAATTTTTAAAAAAATGCAAAATACGATTCGTCACTTTTGGTTCGTTATTTGGGTTCTCACCTACCACCATAATGAGATAATTAAATGCAGTCTGGAGGTGGTTGGGGTAGATTTCGAATTCCTCTCTTCTCCCTCTCTCATTCTTCCTATAAATTGTAAGGAGGGGCTTCTTTCTGGTGGTGGTTCATCTTTTCAGCTCTGCCCTCCCTTCTTTTTCTTCTCCAGGGTTGAAAAAATGGAGTTCGAACCTCCTCCCCTGCTCTGTAATGGCATTTTTGCCTTTTACTATTGAAATGATGTTCTGTGAAAACTTCTGAAGCAACAAAAACATGTTTTGTGATGCATCTATCCATCCTTGCTCATTTTTCACTTGTTTTCCTCTTGCCTCTCTTCATTGTAGGTATTTGTGCATGTTTGAATGTTCATTATAGGTTTGGAGCTGTGTTCATGGAGTTTTGGGACATTTTCTATGTGAAATCTATCCTTGGGCCTGTGATGCATCTATCCATCCTTCCCATTGCTCACCTCTCTTTGTTCCATGGCAGTTTTGATAGATGTCCAACATTCTCCTTCTCTGGTGTATCACTGTTTTAGTGTAGGCTTTTGTTGTTTTTCCCTTTTCTCTCTCTCTCTCTCTCTCTGTCTCCTTGGCATGGTTAGATTAGGTTTAGATTAGCTTGCCTGCACTGGAATAGCTCGTGGCAGGTAGTTTAGGAGTAGGAACCAGCCTTCTCTGGAGATTCCTCTCTCATTTTACAAGTCCCACACTTGTAGAGAGGTTTCAATGTTGTGCAATCGCACTGGATGCTTCGAATGATCAACCTAGAAGCCCATCGTGCGCGTCTGATCGCATCCGAGGGGTGCTTTGAGTCTGAAACAATAGTTTTGGCACGCCCGGTGGGACCTTAGAGGTCTTCCACTTCATCTTTTGTAGGTTGGTGTGTTCCTGTGAAGATTTCAGCCTTTGGAGGCACTTACAAACACATCTGGACTCCATCTGATCAATAACTCATTCTCTGAGTTGCAGACCTGTTTTTCATCCATTCCCACCCATCTTTCTTTCCGTCTCTTTCATTATTTTCCATTCCATGAAGTTGTGCAATCATGACTTCATTTCCATCATGGAACTCACATTTACAACAGCAGCAATATATCACACCTCCAACATGTTTTTTAAATCCTCCAAATCAGCATTTTGAACAAATTCAAAATCAGCATGCATACCCATATGAGCAGCAATGCCAAAATCAGTTTGGCTATGGAGCTTTCCAAGAGCAAGAGTATGCAGACAATCAGATGCAAGATGCTGGTCTGTTGGAGAAAATCCAAAAGATGGAGGTAAAGATGGTGTAGTCCAGAGCAACAGCTCAAATGAGAGCTTTTAGAATTGGTTGTAGGACTCCTTGTCCATGGGGAGGCCCTTTTCCAAGACACTTCAGCCCTCAGGTGAAGTTGGACTTCATGATGAAGATGCTACCCCAACTTGCACAATGGACAACAAAGATAGAGGCCTATACACTTGTTGTTGAACAACCTTGTCAATGGGTAAGTTCTACACCATCATCTGGTTTTTCTCTTCCCATTACTCAAGCAACACCATCTCATTTGGAATTACAAATTCTAAATTCTCCATCTGCTGTCCCAAGTGTTGAATCCATTTCTCCACCTCTCAGTCTCCCACCACACCTCAATTCTTCTTTCCTTTTTTCTTCCAAATAGTCATCCCCTCCACAAGAGCTAAAAGAAATACCCCCTCCTCCAAAGAAACAAGAGTTTCTACCTCCACCACCACAAAAAATTGCCAAATCAATCAAGTTACAACCTGTCTCTCCTCTCGCATTCCCAATTCCATGTGGGAAAAAAGAAATTGCAAAAATTAGTCATTAAGGACAGCAAGAGGAAGAGCCACGAAAAGAAGAAATGATTAAGGGCTTAGTAAGTTTGGCTCTTAAATTTGGAGTTGAGAAGATCCCTTTCTGGTGGTAAAGCCTACATAAGAGGATAAGGTTGAGAAAAATGGTGGTCGGGACTGATTTTGTTGCAATCAGCCATAAAGAAGAAAAAGAAGATCTTGCAGTCCCCAACTTGTCCTCTAGAGCAGAGATCGAAGAGTTTGACTTGACAAACTTCATGCTAGAGGAAGAGTTCAATCAAGAGCAAGATTTTCTTCGAACATTGGAGAAAAGAAGAGAAGCTGCTCCAGATCCAAAAGAAGAGGAGCAAATTCTAGCTGTGGGGGAGAAAAGTGCAGATCCAAGGGCTTTGAGCACAAAACAGGCTACAGGAGAACCTTTAGTTCTTCTTTCTACTTCACCTCTCTCAAGTTCTAGTACTGAAGAGGAGTTTGATCTCTCAAACTCAATGCTGGAGGGTGAAGGAAACCATGGTGATCAAGTTGCAGATCAAGAGAAAACCATGGGAGAGTTTGAAAATTTGCAGCAGGGAGCCATGAGGCGCTTTATCTCGGTTTGGAGGACTGTTTTGATGGAGAAGAACCGTTGAGTTTCCACCATTATCTCTTTTATTATCCACATTCCAAACACTAGAGTCTGCTGTCATGGAGGAGAGCATTCATTTGCAGCAGCCTACATCTTATAGCAGCTCTTTGGAACCGAGATTGGAAGGTTTTAATCTTTCATGTTCTTCATTGGAGGAAGAGAAAGGACAGAGGAATTTCACCATTTCTTCCACACCATCCATTCTGGAGGGTCTACAAGAAGACTCCATTCTTGGGGTTGAAAATCAGAGCTATGGGCATATGAAACGGATCAGACCTTGCCTAATCGTGTATTTGGCTTCATTGGTGCCAAAGGAGAAGCCACAACCAGTCATGCTTGCTTCTGAGCATGAGGATGAGCTACAAAGTACCGAGGATCAGCTGTCATACCTCTTCAATCCAAATGTAGAGCAACTAAAAGAGGTATTGAATTTTCCTTCAGCAGATACCTTGATGATTTGGGTAGAAGACCAGCTTCTTGTTGATTTTCCACTCATCCTAACAGCCATGATCAGTGCCAAATCAATTGCATGGCTGCCACTTTTGAGAAAGGGAAGCTATTTCTCACAACCAATTGCAGGGTTTGTTTAGCTTGCCTTTGCTCCAGTTAGAGTAAGGTAGGTAGGTTTGCTTTCAGCAGAAGAAGTGCTTATGCACACTCTGCATGTTCCATTTGGAGCATGTATGATTTTCAGTTTTGTACATATTTTTTGGTGTTGCTGGGTTTGCTCTTGCACAGTTCATTTCAGTAGCATTTTGGTGAGAACAACTCTAAGTTCAATGGGTTTCAAGTGGCTCAGAAGGGATTTTTCAAAGTTCAGATCAGTTTTCAGGCTTGCTTATGACTCCATGCCCAATGGATTGCTAAAAGGCCACTGATCTTCTACCTAGCAGGCAGGTGACCCCGTTGAGTCGCCAAATTGTTGTATATATCTTTCCCCCAGGTAGATATAGACAAGCAGGAGAATGGAGAAATCAAATAAGCTCAAATCCCTAACATTCCCAAGGCACACAGAAGTGGCGCACGATAATGAATGTCGACAGAAAAATGTATGCGCCCAAGGTGCACAGAAGTGGCACATGACAATGGATGTCGACAGGGAAACGGTGTACCCAAGGCACATAGAAGTGGCACACGACAATGGATGTCGACAGGGCAAACGGTGCACCCAAGGTGCACAGAAGTGGCGCACGACAATGGATGTCGACAGGGCAAATGGTGCGCCCAAGGTGCACAGAAGTGGCACACGACAATGGATGTTGACAGGGAAAATGGTGTGCCCAAGGTGCACAGAAGTGGCGCATGAAAATGGATGTCGACAGGGCAAACGATGTGCCCAAGGTGCACAGAAGTGGCGCACGACAATGGATGTCGACAGGGCAAACGGTGTGCCCAAGGTGCACGGAAGTGGCACACGACAATGAATGTCGACAGAGAAATGTATGTGCCCTTGGTGCATAGAAGAGGATGTCGACACACACATGGATGTGCCTATGGCGCACCTTCAGGAGGCGCAACATTTTGAGCGCTGACAGGAAGCAGACCCTAGCGCAGATATTCAGATGGCCATAACTTTTGACTGGGATCTCGATTCATGCAAGGTTGGAATTTTCAGAAAGCTTACGAGGTCATCTGTCCAACTACGACTGGATATCTTTAATTGGGTGAGAATTTTTTTTTAAAATACAAAATATAGTTTGTCACTTTTGGGTTCGCTGGGGTTCTCACCTACCACCATAATGAGATAATTAAATGCAGTCTAGAGGTGGTTGGGGTAGATTTCGATTTTCTCTCTTCTCCCTCTCTCATTCTTCCTATAAATTGTAAGGAGGGGCTTCTTTCTGGTGGTGGTTCATCTTTTCAGCTCTGCCCTCCCTTCTTTTTCTTCTCCAGGGTTTAAAAAATGGAGTTCAAACCTCCTCCCCTGCTCTGTAATGGCATTTTGCCTTTTACTATTGAAATGATGTTCTGTGAAAACTTATGAAGCAACAAAAACATGTTTTGTGATGCATCTATCCATCCTTGCTCATTTTTGCTTGTTTTCCTCTTGCCTCTCTTCATTGTAGGTATTTGTGCATGTTTGAATGTTCATTGTAGGTTTGGAGCTATGTTCATGGAGTTTTGGGACATTTTCTATGTGAAATCTATCCTTGGGCCTATGATGCATCTATCCATCCTTCCCATTGCTCACCTCTCTTTGTTCCATTGCAGTTTTGATAGATGTCCAACATTCTCCTTCTTTGGTGTATCACTGTTTTAGTGTAGACTTTTGTTGTTTTTCCCTTTTCTCTCTCTCTCTCTCTCCTTGGCATGGTTAGATTAGGTTTAGATTAGCTTGCCTACACTGGAATAGCTCGTGGCAGGTAGTTTAGGAGTAGGAACCAGCCTTCTCTGGAGATTCCTCTCTCATTTTACAAGTCCCACACTTGTAGAGAGGTTTTAATGTTGTGCAATCACACTGGATGCTTCAATGATCAACCTAGAAGCCTGATCTACATCCAGGGGTGCTGTGAGTCTGCAACAACAGATACATCTTGTAAAACTCTAAGGTGAGTGGATTTAGTCTCGATTATCCATGAACAATACATTAGAGGATGGTTGTAATGAAGGTATCCCTATTTGTTCCCATGCATCTAAAGTAAGAACATTGAATTCCAAACTCAGTATCAATAAGTATATTACTCAATAGCCACCCATCCACAAAAACATTCGAGTTATTTCCTTGTCATAATCTAGGCTATGAGGGGGAAGATTTACATGCAGGATCTGCCATCTAGTCTCAATACTTGACCACGGAGTATTTCCTTTTAACCAATTCCCAACAAAGGGGGGTGATATTCTCTGGAAAAATAATTTGCACACTTCTCTCGGGTCATCTATATCGGTTTGGGTACTGCTCGATGATTTCTTTTACTCCATCTTCTGTGATTGTTCTTTTAAATATTGTATCTCACCTTGAATATTTCTAAGTACCTCCATGGTTTCCTGGTAAACCTCCTTCGATGGGCCGGATCTGGTACCATGTATGAAGAACCTCCTCCTTAGTCATGGTAGGCTTCTACTATAAACCTTCTCTTGTGTATGCTACTTCAGCGTGGGTCATGATCTTTACCTACAATGCCTCAAATTTTGGTTCCAAATTGGGCATCCACTAATTATCCACAACACGTTGTATCCTAACCATCCTTGCAGCTTTGTTTTCCTATTTATGCTTCTTGCTAAGATCCTCATACAAGTCCGGGAATGCCTTATAACTATGATTATTTACACGAAAGAACATGTAATATTCGAGGACATTTGAGCTTGTAGTGGTCAGGAGATGTGCATGTATAACATGTCCCACAAAGGAACTTGCCTTTTTCTCCACCATGGCCTCATCCTCCAAATCCACCATGGTATCCTCGACCTCTACCAAAATCACCTTCAAAATGACCTTCATTCTCGATCATAACGCACCTAATTGTGATATCGATGTTGATGCTCATTTTTTCCTTTAAAGTTATATGAAACTCCTATCTACTATACACCAATATCTATAGCATCATGGATCTAAACAATCATCCGATAGTATTCTGTGGCTTGAGTCATGGACCTATAGATTTTGTAGTAGCATAAAAATTCTTCCTTATCACATGTTATAGTAATGGACAACAACTAGAATCATGGTTTAAATGACATATGTCACAATATAACAACAAGCACACTAATCAGTAGGGACAACTATCCTTTGTGTGACCTTCCACTTCACAATCTATGCACCAAATCCTTATGCGTGTCTCATGTGCTAAATTTGCCGATAGTTTATCCAACTATTTTGCCATATCTATGATTTTTGATTCTAAAACTGGCTCACCCTAGCGTCTATACTTCTAATTACCTCAGCGCATAAATCCACTTCAAGTGCTTCACACGGATCAATGTATGTCTTATGTGATAGAATCCTCTTAAAAGGTGTAATTAAGCCTCCAATGAACCATTTTACATGCTTTGGCTTACGTGAATATCATAAGAAATATTAGATAAAAACATTTTAAAATGGGAATCATACTCTCTGACACTCTCAGTAGTGCCTTGCTTGATATATTTGAGCGCACTTATACTCTTCTAGTCAAACTCAAGGATGTGAAACTCTTTAAGGAACACATCTTTTAAAGCTGAGTAGTCTACAAAATTCGATCGATCAGGTCAAAATTTCTAATACCAATTGTGTGCGCGCCCTTATAACATAGTAGAAAATTGACTTTCCCTACGCTCGAAGCCACAATTCCATTTGCATACCACAATATTTCACACATATGCATGTGTTTAGCAGCATCTTATATGCCCCTATAATCTAGAAGGTGAAGAGACATCTCCATGTAAATATTTTGGGGTTGGTGTGGACCTTTCCCACCTGATCCAGAACCTCCTGTATTTCCTCTGCTTCTAGAACCACTAGATCGACCAGAGCTAGAGCCACCTATACCTACTGATCCTGAACCTCCTATAGCTGTGGTCGGAATAGAGGATGTACTTCTTTGTGTCCCAACCATAGTCTTGAGAATCTGTACCCTAACAGTCTGCAAAGTGTTACTACTCCTAGAAGATAGTCCAAAAATATACGCACCTAAATTCTACACTGATGATACACTGAAAAGGTACTTCTATATAAAAATGAAGCCATTTGTGCTACCATTGTTGTGCCTCTTATAAGACTCGATCCTACTCTCCCACTACTTAAATTAGCTTGTTGATTTGTTTGTTATACTAGATGCTAGAAAACCAAGCACAAGGGAAAGTTTTCCAGGTGGATTCGATCCACACCCATGACCAAGGAAGGTTCTACTGGTGTGCTTCTATGTGAGGTCAAGGAGGGTTCCTGTCATGCTTTCCCAAATGGGGAGTTTCGATGCTCGGTTCTAAATATTCTACGTGAACTTCAACTCCTTCCCGAACTATCTTTCTCCATAACACCATTTTCTCTGCAACCTCTTGTTACTTCTCTACCTCCCTCTTGCACACCTCATTATACTTAAGCTGCCTTTCCTCTCTCTGCGCTTTCCTCTTTCTCCCACATGTGGTGGGGTTTAGTTAGCCATTGGTTTACTCTCCAAATTCAAAGTTACCATCAAGATCTTGATCGCTAGTGGAATGCCTTGCAAGTAAGTTCCCTTGGATATCGTAAAAATGGAATTTAGCTACCTTTGGGCATGAATAAGTGGAAATTGAGTACTCAAAGATATAACTATTCAAAACACCATGAAACCATGTATCCACCACGTGCGTCAAAATTAGATCAGCATCATAAAGGGTCTAAAATTCTTCCTACGTCCATAAAAGTGTACGATACCTCCAATTCCATTTAGATACATAAGCAATCAGCCATTTGTACAATTCTACTAGAAAGATAGCAAAGAAGCTCTCATATAAAATGTCATACTGATTCTATTTAAATGTGCGTTAAAATCGAGATATGGTGTTGAACCACGGTGAGTATTCTTCTTCCGGATCATGTATCCACTCCTCAACAATTTCTAAGGTAAACCAAGATATGTCTTCATCGTGAGCCATCCGAGAAAACAACTGAAAAGAGGTCCCAGCAATGATGTAGCCTAGAATTGACCAGTAAAAGCCTAGGTGTGCTGGCACATCACTCAACCTAGACTGAGCACTCACCCGAAGCACACAAAGGTACCAAGCCCATCTTTAGGGTTCTTTGTTGTAGGATGTGTAGACACTAAACTTAGGTCACACTCCCCTTTGGTCCCTCAAAGAAATAAATACCCTTCATCACATTCACCTAGCCATGGCCCCTTTCACCTCACTAATATTAATTAAATTAAATTAGTTCATTATCCTCACTATATTTATTATTTAAATAATATCCACACATACTGATTCACTTAGACACTTCACCAAGGCAACTCAACCTAAGACCTCTTCTTAGTAAGTTGCCATAACTAATTAAGACTTACCCAAACCCTAAAAATCAATGCCTACATTCCCTCTAACCACATTATTGCATGCTTACAAGAAGCTCCTAGTATAATCCACAGATTAACAACACGAGATCCAAGGAAATCAAGAGGATCTCCCTAGTTTAGTAAACCTAGGAAATCCCACCTTGACCGACACCTTTGGTTACCCCTAACTATCGCGGTTAAGTTTGGAGCTGCCGTCGCTTACCTTTTTAACCCCAAAACAACCTTATTCTCAAGGTTGAGAGGTTGAAAAAAGAAGGTTGGCGAGCATTAACACATCTCAGAGAGATAACACATCTTCAGAGAGTGAATTCCAAAGAGAACACACATGCAAGGAAGGAGATCAAGCACTTTCTCTTGCACAACCATCCTAGCCATGATCTGATCTAACCAAGCAAAGAGGAATGTACATGCAGCCCATGTAGAAGCTTTCTTTTAGTTGGTGATCACTTGCAGCCTTCAAACCTCTCATCAACACCTCCATCCCTCACTCACAGACATCCAGGACCAGAATCCCAGTAAGTATAACGTCATACTTCTCTGGTTTATTTCATTTCATCATTATTTTATCATCTATTGTTTACCTACCCACCTATTGACCTTCTCCAACACTTCCACCTCCATATACCCATTAAAACCTCACCAAATCCTACCTAAGTCACCCAATACCTCATCCCAACTAACAAAATCCTTTGTGCAATCACAAAGTAGACCCTAATCTTGTTACGTGGCATTTCAAGATTTCTACGGTAAAGAAATAGCACCATTATTACACCTAACCACCATCGGTCACCCTTAACTGACATTGGTCTCTATATTTTCCCATAAAACCTAGAACAGAGACCTACCCACCTAATTTCATCTCACCCTCATCCATATGTGATATACCTGATACCTCTATCAGACCTGTAGAGACCCAAAATTAGTTACTTGACCTTTGGATCCTATTCTAGCCTAGCCTGTTAGATTAGATCTATTTCTTATTGTGTTTTAAGTGAGATACCTAAATCATTTTGAACTACAATAGGATTACTTTTGTTTACAACATTAAATTGTTTAAAACAATGGGTGACCGATGACCATCACCAAAAAACTCTATTTCACAACTCATGTGTCAGTCCGTAAATAGCATAAACTAAACAAACATAATAGAAAAGGGAACTCCTAGGATTGCATTTTTGTTATTGTTTTTGCTTGGCTTGTGTTTTGAGGTGAGAGATCACGTTCTTCATTTTTTTGTTCATCCTTGCACGCTCCTCATCACAGCTAGTGTATTCTGGCTTCACCTGAGTGTGCCTGGGCCATATCATCATCATTCTCATAATTCTAGGTATGATTCTACATCAGAGTTTAATTCACAACCACTTTTCTTTCATCACTATTTCAATTTCATAGTAACCATCATTGGCTACCTCTAACCATCATTGGTTATACCCATCCGACGTCGATTCTAGGTCCTTTTGCTAACATACCCAAGAGGACATTTTATTCATCATCTTCTACTTTTCATAGTCCCTGGCACTACCATCATACCCATTGACATTGTAAACATTATCAAATTTGGCATACCCGCGATTTCACTTTCGCTTTATTTTTCACTCACTTTGTCCATTTTTTTACATGGACTGGCGATAGCGATTACCCCGACCGACCGTGTCGATTTTCCCTAATCGCATCGGTTGCCTGTTTCACATTCTAACCATCATTTGGTACCTAATCCACTTTTTTCCACTAGATTCACTGTTCTGTTGTTTTATGTTTCATTTATAGAGAAGCAACCCTACTCGATCGAAGATCTTGGTTCACATGGTGTTGACTCAAGATAAGCAAATGCACTTGCATTTCACACCATTTGTCAACCACTCCCACCTATTCCTTCACCACCTTCCATTTTATCACCAGCCATGGATCCCATCCAACCTATTACTATCGCTACTGAGATGAGGAGTTTACACGACTCCTTGACCAAAACCCTACCGCTTTGTAGTTTTACCTTTCCCATTCATCCACTCGAGATGCCTTAGGTCAGTTGATATACGACATGCCCGTATCTATCCCCTCGACTCTCATTCCCACTCCTGCATCAGCCCCATCTGGCTCTGTGCTGCCCACATCTACCTTACCCCCAGTCGTTTCGCAGCTAGGTCCTATACCTGCTATGACTATCACATCTGCCATCTCCGTGACACCCGTTACATCCACCATACCCTCGACAACTACCCCAAACACAACCTCATCTACCCCTAATGTCTCACACATACCTATAGCTACATTACCACCTCCTGGTGACCCCTACCCCATTTCAGAATGTGGTCCTTTCCATTCCATAATCGTTAGCCCCTATTGCCACTAGGGTTACCATGACCCTTCCACCTCCCTATACATACTACCAACAACCTCCCATTTCATCCATTATTTACTCTAGGTACGTACCCCCTATTTCATTGCCTTCTTCTCAATCAACCTACATGGCAGCCCCATACACTGGAGTGTCACCCCTGTTATATGCCCAAAACCAATCCTCTCATGCTATAGGAGGCACCCAATCATCACAACCCACCAACGACCTAATTAAATTGATGTTGGACAAGATGTAGACATTGGAAGCATCCATTTTAGGCTCTTGCAAACACTCTCACCTATGACGAGATTTGTAATGAGCCCATCCACCCATTCATTCCTATCCACTCGTACCCCGTGCATTGGGAAATGCCTAAATTCAATCGTTTCAATAGCAAAGAAGACCCACAGTAGCATTTGTGGTCATTCAAACATGGGTGTTATCTGATCGCTCATGATGATGCCTTGCTCTTGAGAACCTTTCCCATGTCCCTTCTTTGGACCTACATTAGATTGGTATAGTGGGTTACCTAGACACTCTATATTATCATTCAATCAGGTAGCCCAAGCCTTCTTGGATCATTTCTCTATCAATATCATCAAGAAGGTTACCATGACTAATCTATACTCCATGCATCAGTATGAGGACGAATCTATCACAGATTTTGTTACTCGCTGACGTAGCTTGATCAACCAACTCACCTTCCAACTGCCCCCAAAATAACTCATCGAGCTCTTCACATGGGCTTATGCTAGACATATCTCACTGATCTTGCAGGCCCAAACCTTCCTAACATTCGTTGAAGCATTCACTATGGCACAAAAGGTAGAGATTCGGGCCATCGAAGAGAAGAAAATATAATTACGTAATACAAATTTGGCATTCAAGTCGAATGATACCTCTTCTTCTTCCAAACCACAAAACAATTATTCAAAAGCTAAGGGCACCACTAACATAGTGGTACTCAAGGCCGACCTAGCACATCCATCAAATCAGGCTACCCCCTCATCTAATCTCTCACCTATCTAGACTTTTCAATTCAGACGAGAGCAATGAAAATATACCCCAATTGGGGAACCTTACTCTTCTATCTTAGAAAATCTTATCAAATCCAGAGCCATCACCCTTCCACCTATAAAACCACACACTGGTTTTAACCTGCTCGCCCCATGCCTGCATGGTATAAAGAACATGATTTCTGTAATTATCATCGAGTAAAGGGTCATAGTGATGGAAATTGCATCACTTTTAAGAATATTGTCCAAGAAATGCTTGAGAAAGGTGAGTTAACCGTGGATAATCCTAATGCACCTGCCAACCAAAACCTACACATCTTCAAGAAACTGTTTCCCAACCATGCCCCTTCATCTAATCAAACCAGTGAGATCTCAACTCACGATACCCATACCCATGAGGTTCACGCTATATTTAATGATGTACCCATCACCTCCCAATTACCCCATATTCCTTCCATAGAGGAGATCCTAGCTTGAAATCCTCCTTCGTCGGAACCAACCTCCCATGTTCCTTCACCAATAGAGGAACACCTTTCATCTCCTTCATCACCTACATAGGAGTCTTCTACTAACATTGAGACCATCTCACCCCTAGCTTTCCCACTTAGAGAACCGATACCTACATTACCTCCTCCACCCATAGAGGAGCACCCATTATCTCCCCCACCCACAAAGGAACACCCATTACCTCCTCCACCCACAGAGGAGCACCCATCATCTCCTCCACCTATGGAGGAGCTCCCATCATCTCCTCCACCTATAGAGGAGCTCCCATCATCTCCTCCACCTATCATAAACCTAGTTGAGATACGTTTGCCTCTTGGCGAGCATTCTCCATCTGCTACCCAAAATCCTACTGACCTACTTTTGACTCTCTTACCCACGACAGATGAAGCTAGCTAATTTCTTGTCTCTAAGACACATTTTACGGGAATTACCATTAGGTACTTATCAAATCCACCTATAGACATGTCGTTATCATGTTTGGCCAATCAATTAGATTATGTGGATAGAGCCTTACTATGGGGGTGCCTTTTGCTTCCTGTCTCAACGCAAATGTAGAGGTCACTTACTGATACCTCCACTATCTACCCAAAAATATTTCGACCAATCGAACCAAACACAACCACCTCTATCATAACTCCTTCCATGACACTTGTTATAGCTCAAACCACACCCTTACCCATAAGTAAACCTACACCTAAACCCAAACCCATACCTTTAACATTTGCCTCGACTAAACCTATTACCACTTTAGGGGTCACCCCGACAACTAGCATTACTCATCCACCTATCAAACTAGATTTAGCTACATCCTCCAAAGTCAACACCATACCTACTGCTACACCCAAATAGAAGAACCAAACCCATCAACCTCATACCCAGTTGTGCCAATCACACCTGCACCTATCCCATCTGTCTTAGGATCTCAGCTTCCCCACATGGTCAAGAAACCTCCACCCACCAATAAACCAAAAACACAACAACCCATTCCTTCCTCAAAAACCTCTAATCTCCCCAAATGCCCAACATGACTTACACCAACACCTACAACATCTTTACCACCCATACCTCCAATACCCTTAGTTATTGCTTCACTACCCACTACACTTCAGTCACTGTCTCTCACACCCCAAGCACGACCCACGTCATCTACCTTCACAACACCCCCGTTATCCCCGTGGGTAACTCAAATCTTCCTCCATGTGATTTTGCTTCTAGACCTTGTCAACCACATCACCTTTACCCAAGAAGGTGTAACCCAAAAAAAAACTCCACTACCCCACAACAAGGTAGTCAAAATAACCACACACCCTCCTACCCATCCATCTACTACACCCCTACCTAAACATACATGACTGACACCTAAAACCATACCAGCACCTCAACCCATAGCTCAATCCAATCCTCCTCTTCCAAAAAGCATTCCTCGACAATCAACCACACCTACATCCAAACCTACGATCACTTCCCATTGTGATCCACTAGCAGGGTCCTATGCCAAAATTTTAACCAACCTCCTTGAGACTTCTGTCATCACATTACCGCCATTCAAACCTTATGACCCCCTCAAACCCAAGCCAATAGGGTTTGGTGATACTAAAATTTGTGCATACCATCATGTGCTAGGGCACGATGTGGATAACTATAAGGCCTTGAAAACTTGTCCTTATCCAATTTTGTCCACCAAAACCAACTTTGACGACAATGAACTTCTTGACAAGGATCTTACTTCACCGATACCCATTCCCACACTACCCACTCCATAGCCACAACCACCATCCCCATAAATCCTAGAGCCACCCCCAAGATTTGAAATTAAGATGGTTCGTATCAGAGAACTTTCCACACCACCAACTTAATGTCGTTGCACCTAACTCACCTCACAAGGATTTTCTCCTCCAGTAGGTTTTTTCCCTTCATGTCATTATACCACTCATCCTACACCTTCTCCATTTAACAACTTCCCTCAAATCAACATGATACACATCACTACATGTGTGCAAAAGGATAAGGGAAAAGAAAAGGCAACTGACCCACCAACCAATCCTATACCCAACATACCATCTGCACCCATACCTAAAATCACTATCCGCGGCCCCACGTACCCCATTTCTAATGGTGTCACACATCACACCATGCTCAAACAATTACATCAATCTCCCCTCAAAATTTCCTTATATGACCTCATTCAAACCTTAGAATCCCATCGTCAAGCTCTCATGGAGGTTCTTTAATCTATTGAGGTTTTACCCAATGACCCTACACTGTAGCCTCCATTATCACACCCCATCATGTAGCATCTCTCACCAAATTACCACCTTCATCTTCACCCCACCCTACTCACCAAGTAGCCTCCCTTAGCTTCTCAGAGGAAGAGATTGCACCACACCAAAATGATGACCCGGACCCAGCCCTCTTCATCTCTATCCACATCGACGACATACGGGTATGCCGTGTGATGATTGATGGGGGCACTAGCATTAACATCATTTCATCCCATGCATTCACTCAAATGTGCATACCTAACAATTGTATGCATAAACATCTAGTCATGTTGCATTCATTCAATGATGCTATCACCTCTACACTAGGCACTACCATCCTCCACATTCGCATGGGCCCCTGTACTATTCCAGAATTGTTTTATGTCTTGGAGGGAGAATTCCAATATAACTTGTTTCTTGGCAGACCCTGGATCCATGTCATGGGTTACATTCCTTCCACTTTGCATCGTTGTGTAAAGTTTGAACACAAAGGACACACTTATACCATTCCAGCTAACCCCTCACCTTTCAAAACATGTAACATGCCTTACAAACCTAATGATGTGCTCATACCTATTAAGCCATCTACCTCCACAACCGCTACTTCTTCACTTATGCCTCCACCTACCAGTATCAGCCACTACTTCTACCACACATACCTCCTCCATTCCTGTCACTGCCATAACCTCCACAACTGACCCATCAACTTCCCAATCCATTAACTCTACCTCAACATTAACCTCTGACACTTTATCCATGCTAGCTACCTACATACCGACCACAAATCCCTTGGAAGGTGTTTTTCAACGCCTCACTCTGGGGAGTACCGCCTATATAGTATTAACACATTCCTTACTCCATAAGAGTATAGAATCCTTCACCAACACCCACATTACAATCACCATATAGGATAATGTCTCCTTTATGGTCCTCCTTACCTTCATACTAGTCTCACCTATGGGGGACTTGATACTACCACTTACACACCCGAACCACCGCCACAAACCTACCCATTTTCTGTTGACTTCCAATCACTTACCAATAGCTGTTTCACCCACACCTTCCTATACCGATGTGTGTGGAAGGGTTTTGGTTTTGGATTTTACGAGAAAGGCCGCCATACCATTATTCCATGTACCACCCACAAACATAACAACCATAGTGGTATCAGCTTTCCTGAACCACCTACCAAATAGGCCTACATTGAATTCATTAAGGACACTAGCCCTTCTACACCTTCTTCACTCACTCCACCTTCATCATAACCTTCACCGATGGAGTCGATGGATCCTGAATCTATCCCTCCTGACCTTTTTTTTCATAAACACCATTTCCTTAGGGCCTCTGACTTATCAATGTGAGGGCGAGGCCCCTTCCACTCTTCCCTTCCTATATCCTGAAATGATCAATGACAATACACCTTCAATTAACGTCATTCAATGTCAGGATGATGAATCCATACTCACCTACCTTGGTGTAGAAGAATCATATATTCATTGGTCATTACCTTCTGAGACACAAACCATGTTAAATGAATCGATTATTGAAATCAACATTCATACTCAAGATGACACGCACGTCCAAAAGATCGGACATCTTTAGATGCTTCCCAAACAGAAGCCATCACTTCTTTTCTCAAAGATCATAACCATGTGTTCACTTGGTCTTATGCGACATGCCTAGTATTAACCCCACCACAAAGTGGTCCACAATATCGTAACCATTCCCGATGCTAAACCCATCAAACAAAAGCCGAGAAAAAAGCACCCTCGCATTGCTCTTCTCATCAAAGAAGAAATTTAGTGCCTTCTTTTCATTTCATTCATCTTACCCATTGATTATCCTCATCGGATTTCTAACATTGTCCCTATCACTAAAGCAACTGGGGGACTCCACATTTGCATGGACTTCTGTGACCTCAACCTAGCCTACTCGAAATATGACTTTCTCTTACCTGGTATGGACCAGCTGGTTAACCTTACCGTTAGCCATGAGATGCTATCACTCATGGATGGTTTCTTGGGTTATAATCAAATTTTACTTGCCCAAGAATATCAACAAAAACCTCATTCATCACCCCTTGGGGGACCTTCTGCTATCGAGTCATGCCTTTTGGCCTTAAAAATGTTGGTGCCACATATCAATGGGCTATGACTTACATCTTCCATGACATCATGCATCACATATTAGAAGATTACATGGATGATATCTTGGCTAAATCTAAATGCCACTCTAAGCACCTAACTATCCTCAAAACCATCTTTGATTGCCTCATTAAATATTGCATCTGCCTTCAGCCTAAGAAGTGCATCTTCACGGTTCTCTCAGGAAAGCTCCTAGGATTTATTGTTTCCCTCCGTGGTATAGAAGTTGACCCTACTAAAGTCAAGGCCATTCTTGAAATTCCTCCACCAACTAACCTTTGACAAATCCATAGCCTATAAGGTAAGTTGTAGTCCATTCACCATTTCATTTCACAATTATCTGATCGATGTCAACCATTTCATCATCTGCTCAAGAAGGATGTCTCCTTTGAATGGGATGATGACTACCACAAGGCTTTTGAGGCCCTAAAACAATACCTTCTCCAACCACCCGTACTCATTCCACCTAAAGATGATCAACCTTTCTACCTATACATATAAGATAACGATCATTCCTTGGGAGCCATGCTCACTCATCACGATGAACAACATAGGGAGCAGGTGGTTTATGTAAAATTCCTATTTTAAGAATTTAGAAACAAGGGATTTTTTTGAGTAATGTTCCCTATTCTAAATACGTACTTTAGAACACACATTCCAAAACAATCATTCTTATAACATATAACCATATGCAGCTGTAATGACTCGATAAACTACCGATCTATTCATTTCATGACTCAGTAAACTACTGATCTATTCATGTTTAGTATTAACTATCGAATAATTTTCGTATACTACGTATACTAGGTTCTCTTACCCTAATCTGGGTATTGAGTGATCTATCTAAGGAACCTAACTGAATATTTGTTACCAATACAATCAGTAGCTTGCAATACTTTGGCCAAATATTTCCAACATACTAGTCATATTACTTATTCCTTGATGGCATACTCGTCAATCTAGAATACGTCCTTCACCCCACTCTATTGTTATCTAGAATTTCCTTTACTAAATTCCATCATTCCTCTTGCCCAAAGTTCAGGCCTAGTTTTGGTTAACAACGTAGGTTATGATAGGAAGGAGCTCACAAAGACTTAGGATAGATTGGCATACTAGGTCAACCTAAGTCAACCCCGTGTGCTAAGGTACCCTAAGTCCTAGAGGGATACTTCATATCATAACTACACTACTTCCCAGTTCTGGAGAGAAACTAAGTTCAAGTTCAAAAGTGTGTAGATCTAGATGATCAATGCAGAAGGGTGTTGCCACATGTCAACTACAATGTTGTATCCTCGAGAAGATCCTAATATTCTTGAAGGTACAACCCTGTAGTTGGCATGTGCCAACGCATCCTATAGAACAGCCTCATCGAGATATACATACCCCTAGGAGATTATTAAGTTAAATTAATTTAGATTTTTAAAGACAGATTTCAGCAACCCTACCCAAACTCTAATCCAACTCTCCCTAAGTTCTTTTCAAACCAGTTCCATTAACCCTTGCAAAACTTCCTTAACTTAAGATTTCTTTCGATGTTCATTAACTTTGGCTTATCAAGCAACTACCATGAAGAAAGGAAAAAAACTTCTTGAGTTCCATTTAGTGTGACTAAATTATTCAAGAAAGTATAACAACCACCGAGGTTGTAACCTAGTAGACTTTATTAATGAAGTCTAATGAGTATATATCCTAACTTCCTTCTTGTTTACTTTTTCATAAGTGAGGAAGAGTCTTCCTCTTTGTAGTTAAGTTATTAGGACTTACACACCCTTTATATCCTTTATAAAATTCTATAGAGTTCATTGTAAGTTCATCACACGTTACCTTAATAATATGAATTGTTTAGATAAGAACATTGATTATCTGCAACTTATTTAGTTGCTTCATGTTTAGGAAAATACTCTAATTCCCTTTTTCCTACTTATCCAAGAACACTCATTGAAACATATAAATAACATGAAGAACATCAACAGAATAGGATTCCATTTCTTTTGCAAAAGTACAAGATAATTTACATAATCCATGCAAGTAAATTCTCATTCTACATTTCCTTTTCAAAACTTATACATTTATAACTTATGCATTTCAGACATACTGCATGACAACAACCTTCATTAAAAAAAAGAATAACTTTTCTTTTTAATACAACTTAAGAACATATTAGAATTCTTCACAAGAATCAACTTAGATCAGCCAATGCATCATATAAGTTTTTGCCTTCTTTTATCACTTACAAAGTCCATCTACAAAAATTGCTAGCATGGGTCAGTTCAATGAACTGAGCATGATAAGCACTAAGCCTTAAAATGAAGTGCATTCCACTAATTTTTCCAATAAAAAAACCCTTCTTTAATGAACAACAAGTAATTCATACTCCCTAAGCATAAGTAATATTAATAAAAAGAAGAGAAATACTAAACAAGTTTAACAAAAGAAGAATAGAATATGATCTATAATACCTGTCATATAAATTAAAGTATAATTGATTCCATCAATTATCTTTACCAAACAACAAAACATAACATATCATTGTTTCCAATCTACCAAATATAATACAACTCATATCTTTACTATAAGATACAAAAGTGTTTACAACATATTCCCTCTTGGATGTTTCATCTCACTTTCAAGTAAGGAAGAAAAGAAAGCATTCCATTTGCCAAGGTACATAACCATCAGCAAAGCTGAAACAATGTATATCATGATTTAAATTGTTCCTTTAAAGTAACTCTACTTTAAAATTTAACAATTTAAGGTATTCATCAAAACAGATCCATATGAAAGAAATCCAAGAAGAAGTGATGGATTAACAATCAACAACAAGCTACAATTTCTTTTTCCAACCTAACTTCAATCTCATTCTACTTCATTTCAGTCAAATGAAAAGTATACAAGACTAATAAACACTGATTTCCTTTTCCAATAAGAATAAAAATCAGGAGGTTCCAACCAACAAACTTAACCCAACTGTATTAGAAAAGGAGACCTAATAGAATATGATCCCAATCTAATCATTTTCTTCAACTTAATAAAATAGTTTTACCTTCTCTCATGCATACAGTTTAAGCTCTTGCAATAGTTCCAAAGAAAGAGAACAAGATCAACTCCAAGGAAAGAGAAAACTAAATGCTATCTTCCCTTCTAAATCTTCACATTATAATGCATGAATTCTACCTTCCATCGGAAACATTGTAATAATGAAGTTCATACACAGTCCAAGGATAGTAAGTTTCACAGTGTATTTTGTCAAAGACTTAACAATCTTTTATTGGACCAGAACAACTTGAAGAGAGCACACTAGCATTTTTCCTTCTTATAACACTTTACCATCTAACAGTGAAGTTCCATCAATCCTTTCCATTACTATTCTCTTTTTAAACTCGATGATAAAATAGTGAAATTCAAACACAGTCCGCAATGGATTTGAATCACAATTAAACTTTCAAGACCTAACATTCATTTACTGGACCCAACAAGAGGTAAGAAGTCTGAGTAGATGCTGAACACTCAAAAATTTCCAACAGTTCAGGTAAAACAGAACTATCTCAACAGTATATCACTACAAGAACTACATATTGGGTTTCCAGACAAACGACTAGATCAAAACATCATATAAATAATATGTACTAGTCCTAGATTCGAATTACAAATCTAAAAAATGTAAAGCATAAGCTCCCACAAGGAATCAAGATCATTCAAATGCTTGTAACCAAGTTTGGGTAACAACATGTTCCCTCTATAGTTAATAAAACAATCAAAGACTATAATATCCGAACCAACACATCATTCTAGTTACCTTTTTAATTACAAACACCAAGTAACAAAATGATTATACAGGGATGTATCACAATATCACAATCACAAATCCCTAAATACACCAACATCATAAAGCTAGATCGAATAAGAAGAAACTTCTTATAAAACAATTCATTCTATGAACAACTAGCTTCCATTTTCAGTTAAGATCCTTTCAAACCCAGTTTCCCATACTGAATGTAAGATACTTAATAGATTTCAGACCAAACGACTACAAAACATGAAAGTTGGGTTCATAATGAACCTATAGTAATAGTTAAATAGTCATAAGGAAATAGTTCACAAGCACCCTACCTAAAGCGGCTTCGAACAATAGTACAATCTATCCAAGATAACAAACACAAGTTCCAAATTCAATACTGTTCCAAAAACAATCAAGTTTTCGCATGAAGATGAAATACAAAATAAACCATATACGGTTTTTCCTGTGCATGCAAGTTTCAATATCAGTCAATGTTTTATGCAAGGTGAAATACAGAAACCAAACCATATACTGGCTTATCCAGTGCATGCAAACTTTACAACAGTCAAATTTTCCGCAAGGTGATACAAAAACAACAAGCCATATACGGGTTAATTCCCAGTTAATTTAACTATGAAATAACACGTTAACACCATAGAGCCAAGAATCTCTAGCAATAGTTCTATCCACCAAAACATGTTTCCAACAAATAGCTTGAACCTGTTTGAAGTATCAATAAGAACTAGAGTTGCTTACTAGCTCGGGTTCATAAAACACAACAAGTTTGCAAACACTAAACTCAACAAATACAGAAAGATCTCAGTAACAATTTTAGGCTGAAAAAGAAGTCGAACCCAACAACTATTTCCAACCACTGAAGAAGCTAAACAGTGTTACTAGTTTTGTTCACGTATGCACAGTTCCTTTGTGAAAAAGGAAATGCAAAATAAGCTTCCAAAAGAATCATGTATAACACAGATTCAAAACCCGAATACAAGTTTTACAAAACCCATCTATCAATTTACCAGATAAAGCATGAATGCACATAACTCATCAGAGCAAAGTTTTTTTAATGAAAACACTTAGAGGAAAGCAAGAGATTTTAACAGTTAGGGCCTATCATGCCTGATAGTGTCGCTGTAAAATCAAAGAAGATATTGAGCTGAACTCGTTTCTTCTCCTCTTCCCCACGAAAGATCAAACAACCAGATACTTCTTCCGCAATGCTTCTTATACACTCCACGAAACGAAAATATATTTGAAACCTCCAAAATAGCCGTGCAGTGTAGTTTAAACTACTGGTTCGAAAAACAAGAGCGCATAAAGAGAGAAAATCAAAGAGCATGCACAATGAAACAACCCAACAAAAATCTGTTGACATGCCTACCAAAGCAGCTCGGGCTCAAAACCAAAAACAATTAATGTCATTTACTCCATATCTCCCACCTAATCTTCCTTGCCACTGCCTGCTAATTCTGGCAATCTTCAAATTGAAAATAACATGTATTTCCATTTTTAGAGATGCTTCCACCTAAGCCTCTGCCAAACCAATTAACCCCTACCAAAGCTGGCAGTCCGTATGAATTAATAAACCTTATCATCTTCATAAATGCCTTAGGAACCGTCGCCAATGTGCATGCGACCCCTTAGGTTCCCCTTCATGCCAATAACTTAGGATAGATTAATGGCTTAGGTTAGATCTTAGGTAGATTAAAGTTTATACCTTAGGATATAACACTAACCACTAACCCCTAACATAGGTAAGTAATCAAAATACAATAGCTTTAGGAACTAGGTTAGATCACCAAATAACCCTGTAGTATTAGGTTCTAGTTTTATTACCTAGCAACCCTTCCATCTCCTTAGTACCAAGTTTAGGTTAGAGTCAGAATTATATCAAGTAACGTAGCTTAGGTAGGAAGCACTTTCACCTAGCTTAGGATCCATGGGTTAGTCCTTAATAGGATCCCGGATATCTTTCTCTTGTGTTGTGAACAACTGCATTCCCATCTTTATCAGCAATGACCTGTCATGGTCGATCTTTAAGGACCCAAGCCAAACAACCTACTGAATGGAAGTGCGTTCACACAGAAGTCAAAGAACTTGAAAGAACAAAGTTTATTCCAACGTGTAGCTTAACTCATGGAATTTCGATTTTACCATTAATTCAATAGAGCATTTTTAAAACATTCTTTGGATCACTAAAATTGATCCAAGGATGAGTTGGATAAAAAGATAAGTTTAAAAATATTAAACCAAATTGCAAATCACCTACCAGAAGTGAAAAATGGATTCAGAGAAGTCATGCCAATTCGATCAAAGGATCTTACGAGCATAAAAGAGTTATCCATATCAAGCATGATTTCCAATTATCAGAAGAACATATCCATATAAGGAAAATCACATATCAACACTTGAATGCAAAGGAAGAAAATAACAACAGTTAAGGGTGTTACATGTTTCCCTCCTAAAAGAATCATCATCCCGATGATTACATCCTTTTAACAATTTACATCAAGGACAGTCAATTCATTCACTTCTCTTATCCTAAGTCAAATATTTCAAAACCTTATAGTTCCAGAAGTCAGTATTAAATAACCTTTTATTCAAATCAAGTAAATATCTGCCAAAAAATGGCTTACTTAATGTCATAAAGGATAAATTTATATAATTTTATTTGTCAATGATTAAATTCTATTCAAATAAATATGGAAAATCAGTTTTCATATTCTCTACATTTTCCCAAGTTGCACTCTCCTTGTTAAACTGGTCCCACTGGACCTTACATTGACTTATTTCTCTATTTCTTAAATGTAATTGGCAAGTTTCTAGCACTCGAATGGGCGTAACCATGATTATTCCTGGGTCTTGGACCTGTAAGGAATTCCAATTTAACACATGTGATAAATTTGAAACATATTTCTTAAGAAAGAAATATGGAAAACATCATGCATTCGTGACAAAGCAGGTGGTAGTGCTAAACGATAAGCTACAGGGTTGATTACTTCAACTATTTCAAAAGGTCCCACGTAACGAGGTGATAACTTGGCAGTCTTGCCAAAAGTTATGGAACTCCTTTTCGGTTTAACCCAAAGAAAAACCTTTTCTCCAAGTTTAAATTTCCTATCAACCCGCTTTAAGTCAGCATAACTCTTTTACCTATCTATTGCTTCTTTCAAGCATTCACAAATAATTTTAACTTGTTGTTCCATTTTCGTAAGGATTTCAGGTCCAATTACCTCTCTATCCTTAATGCTATCCCAACTAATAGGGGTTTTGCATTTCCTTTCGTAAAGCTCCTCGAAAGGTGCCATCTTAAGAGAAGTATGATATGTGTTATTGTATGTAAATTCAACTAATGGAAGGTACTCTTCCCACTTATACTGCTTATCCATACAATACATCCGTAACATATCCTCCAAAACCTGATTTACTCTTTTAGTCTGTCCATCCGTTTCTGGATGATACGTAGAACTGAAATTCAATTTAGTTCCTAGAGTTGCGTTAAGCATTTGCCAAAACCTTGATGTCATTCTAGGGTATCTATCAGATATGATTAATTCAGGTACTCCATGTAATCTGAAAATTTTGTCTACAAATATTTTAGCCAAACAGGAGAATCATCCTTTAGATTTTCAGCAATAAAATGAGATACTTTTGTTAGTTTTTCAACTACTACCAAAATAACATCGTGCTTATTTCTTGACATAGGAAATCCTTGTACAAAATCCATGCTTATTACCTACCATTTGTACTATGGTATGCTATGAGGATACACTAAACTAGCTGGATGCATATGTTCCACTTTTACTTGTTGACATTCCAGACAATGAGTCACAAAATCTATAACATCCTTTTTCATTCCTTTCCAGAAATATTGTTGTTTTATATTAGCAAGCATTTTTGTAATGCCAGGGTGTCTAGAGAAAGGTGAATTGTGAAACTCTGTCATCAATTTCTTCCTCAAATCATTAGGTAAAGGGATGTATACTTTGTTTTCATATCATAAGATTCCCTCATTATCAAAGTGAAAACCTTTATACTTTTCATCCTTCGGATTTGTAGCAAGTACTATTTTTATTTGCTGAAAGTAAGAGTCAGATTCCATAACACTTTTTACTTCATCCTTAAACTGAGTTCTTACTGTTATAAGAGCATAAATGTGCTTCCTATGAATTAGAGTGTCAACCACTCTATTCTCCTTTCCTTTAATGCAACTTATGTCAAAATCATAATGAGACAAAAACTCTAACCACCTTTGCTGTCTTGCATTCAAATTTGTCTCGAGTAAAAATGTACTTCAGTCCAAGATGATCAGTTTTCAACTCAAATAATTTACCAAGTAGATAATTCCTCCAAAATTGAAGTGCATGAACTATAACAACAAGCTCTAAATCATGTGAAGCATAATTCAACTCATGTAATTTAAGTTTTCTACTTTTGTAAGCTATGACATGATCATTTTGTAACAAAATACCTCCAAGATGCTCCCAAATGCATCCATTACAACCATGAAGTCTCCATTAAGATTAGGTACATATAAAATAGGTGCTGAAGTCAACAGAATTTTCAAATTTTTAAAAGAAAATTCACATTTATCATCCCAGAAATTTTTCTTATCCTTTTTCTGCAATGAAGTTATTGGTGCAACCACCTTAGAAAAATCCTTAACAAATTTTCTATAATAACCTGAAAGGCCCATGGAGCTTCTAACTTCATGTACATTCTTTTGTGCAAGCCACTCAATTATAGCTACAATTTTAGAAGGATATACAACAATCCCATCTTTATTTATAACATGACCCAAATAGTGAACTTTAGTGTTATAGAAAGAACATTTGACATGACTTACCATATAACCGTCTCTTTCTCAAAATTTCTAAAACTAGTTTCAAGTGTTCATGATGCTCCTCCACACTTTTAGAATATATGAGAATGTCATCCAAGAATACAAACACAAAATTGTCCAAGTATTCTTGAAATATATTATTCATTAAGTTCATAAAAGTTGCAGGTGCATTCGTTAATCCAAAGGGTAAAACCGTGAATTCATAATGTCCATACCTTGTCCTAAAATTTGTTTTATGAATGTCCTCTTCCTTAATTCATAATTGATGATATCTAGACCAAAGGTCTATCTTAGAATATATCAATGCTCCATGCATCTGATCAAATAGGTCATCAATTCTAGGAAGTGGGTATCTATTCTTGATTGTTTCTTTGTTTAACATCCTATAATCAATGCACAATCTGAGGGTTCCATCCTTCTTTTTCACAAATATCACCGGTGCTCCCCAAGGTGAAACACTTGGTCTAATCAAACCCTTAGACAAAAGTTCTTGTAACTGAGCCTTAAGCTCTACTAACTCTATGGTAGTCATTCGATAAGGTGCTTTAGAAATAGGTTCAGTACCTAGTTTGATTTCAATTATGAAGTCAAACTCCCTTTTGGGTGGTAATCCCAATAATTCTTCCAGAAACACATCACTGAAGTTTTGTAACAGTAGATAATGTTCCATGAAATCACTATTTTCTTCCGCAGATTTAGAAATTTTTACTGCATATAAGGTACAACCCTTATTTTTGGCCTTTTTAAGTTGCATAGCTGACAATTTCCTAACAAAATTTCTCATTTTACACCTTGAATCTCTGTTGTTTTCTACAGATCATCTAAACAACTAATATGTTTTTCAAAATAGTCTACCTTTGCTTTATGCTCTACTAACCAATTTACACCTATGACTATATCATAAGATCCCAAAGGTGCTACATAGAGATCAACTTATGTGGAAAAGCTAGGTAAGTCAAGGACTGCTCCAAAAAGACACATACTAATTGTATGAATAGAATTATTACCATAATGTACAGTCCATGATTTATCCATTTTTCCAGCTTTTCTTTTAAGTTTTGAAGCAAGTTTACTAGAAATAAAACATTCAGTAGCTCCCGTATCAAAAATAATAGTTACAGGTATGCCAAATAACTTACTAGGAACTTCAATAGGTGTAACTTGCTTTTCAGCTTGCTTGTCAGCTACTGCAACATGTATCTTGTGTTGTTGATTACGATCATCCTTCTTCAAAGGACATTGATTTGCATAATTCATTTATCAAAAGTACATCAAGGGCCAAGCTATCACCAACCAATTGGCTGACACACCTATTTCCATGGATCAACCCTCTAATTTTGACTTTCTAGATGAGTCAATTGCTACCCTTTCCCTGGATGAACCTCCTTACCAAATGACACTCTTTTTCGATGGTTCCAAGTGTCAGTGTGGGGGCGGGGCTGGTATTATCCTCATTCCTCTTGATGGTGAACCCATGCCTTTGTCTTTCAAATTAGATTTTGAATGTACCAACAATATTGCCGAATACGAAGCACTCGTACTAGGTCTCCAAGCTACCTATGCCCTAGATGTTAAATCAATCAACATCTTTGGTGATTCTCAATTGGTCGTAAACCAAGTCAATGGTATGTACCAATATCATAACGAGATACTTCAAAATTATAAACATCATGTAGACATACTTTTGACCACCTTTGATCGTTACACCCTTTAAACTATCACACGTTCAACCAACAAATTTACAGATACCATGGCCTGCTTAGCTTTCCAAATACCCGCTTCACCCGCTAATTCTATAATCTTCGTCACCATACAATGACTCCAATCACCTTCTTATTTACCTCAAAATGTTTAATCAATTGGAACTGATACCCCTGATTTGAGTGACCTTTGGTATAAATAATACTCCGACTACCTTTATCTCTTCATCTTACCTCCTGATCTTACCCATAATGGACAATGTACCTTCCTTAAAAAGGTCTCTTATTACGTCATCTTGGGGGGACTCCTCTATAAGAGTGGCTTTGATGGTATTATCTTACGATGCCTCACAAGTTCTGAAATTCCTTGTACCATTAAGGAGGTTCATGATGGCATATGTGGAGGTCACTTCAGTGGCCTTGCTGTTGCTAAGCGTATTCTTCACCTAAGCTATTACTGGACGACCCTTAGCCATGATTTTTGCGAGTACATCAAACATTGTGTAAAATGCCAAAACTATTCGAATCTTCATCATACACCCAGTCATGCCTTACAAGTCACTTGTGACCCTTTGCCCTTCTCTTAATGGGGTTTGGATCTTGTCAAAGAGATTAATCCTCATTTGTCCCAACATCATCAATGGATCATCACTGCTACCAAATATTATACAAAAATGGGTGGAAGCCAAACCACTCATTTCCATGAAAGCCAAGAGAATATGTGAGGTCATAAAACACCACATTATTTGTCGCTTTGGTGTTCCTCATCACCTCATCACTGATAATGGAAAATAATTCAAAAATAAAACATTGCAAAAACTTTGCGACACCTTCGACATTCAACTTAGTTTCTCATCACCTTATTACCCACAAACCAACGACCAAGCCAAATCCACTAACAAAACCTTAAACAAAATTCTTATGAAAGTGGTTGACAATACTAGGAAGGATTGGCATATGCACATTCCTTTTTCCCTATGGGCATACCGCACTAGTATTCGCACTTCCACTGTGGCCACACCCTTTTCTCTGGTCTACGGTATAGAGGTAGTTTTGCCTCTCGAAGTCCAAATCCCCTCACTCTGTATTTCTCTCCATGACATGCTCAATGATGATGAATTTTGTCAGGACCGTTTAGCACAACTAGAGTTATTAGACGAACATCATCTTAACGCTCTAGATCACCTTCAAGTTTACCAAAAACGTATCAAATGTGCCTATGAAAAACATGTTCATGAACGAACCTTCCAAGTCGGTGACCTTGTCTTGAAAGAAAATCAACATGTAACCAAAGAAGAAAAAAGTAAACGGGGAAAATTTGCTCCTAATTGGCTTGGACCATACATCATAACTCATACCTATGGATCAAGAGCTTATCGTTTATCTTCACTCGATGGTAAACCCGAACCTGAGCCCCTTAACACCTTACATCTTTAACCATTCTATTGTTGATTTGTAGTCCTACCTCACCTGTTGTCTCCTTTCATGCTCGTCCCTTGAGCACTATTCACTCCATACACCTCACCAACGATTAAACAAGAATCATGTGAGTACCCGTCACTAGTTATCTTCTCTTGAATATGTGTACCACGACGCTGCACATAGCATGATTCTCATGGATAATTTTCATCTACCTTTAGATGAGATCCCATGGTCATTTCTCCTTTCCTTTTGAACAAGAGTCTTATCCTTCACCTTGGTCTTGTCCATGACTGTAAAGACCTCACATGGGACCAAACTCCTTGAGTCAAAATTCTAATAAAAATATGACTCCCTCAAAAGGACATCTTCCTCTCGACAATTGCTACTATAAATAGACTACTCCCTTGAAGGAAAACTATGTACGCTTTAAAAAAATGAGAGCAACCAAAGCTTCCCGCATCACTCAGCTTCATGAAGACCTCAAGGAGTTCAATTTTATTTATCCCATATAGACTTCCCACATCGATCAGTCTATCTCAACTATAGGTCAAAAATAACAACCTTTTTGTCATGGACTTGCCCATTGTGACCTCGATCTCTTGCCCGAAGCGCATGCTACCTCATACCATATAAAAATTAACTACCTTTCACCCTTCTTACCATTCCCACTCCCATTTCCTCATTTCCTCAAGGGACTTCTTGGAACTTAGACATTTGGTGATCATGTGACTAATTTTCACCGTAGAATAGTCAATCATGCAATGTCTTTCGGGTCTTATGTTCATCACCTCCTCCAAGGTATGATCTACTCAGTATGATCCTCCCTAATCAGGTGGCTTTATTTCCCCCTCTCATCTTTTAACCATCTTTGCTTACGTTTTGATTACCTTATACAGGACTTGGTCCTCGACACTTACTTTTGGGGTAATCTTCTTCTTTCACCACAATTGACCCCACCTACATCACTTTACCTATAATCCACCCACACCTACCAAACCTAAACCCACAACATGCCCAAAAACCTACCACCTCATTTTCATACCTCCTCATATTCTTCCCTAGCTCATGGGAGAACTACATCGACCTGAGGTCCCTTTTCGCTAGGACTATGTAGGCAGCACTCTGAGGGCATGGGGCCCTTGGAGGTTAGCTTGGCCATCCTCTACCCTCAATAATTCATCTTCCATGTGCCTCACATTACATCACACCTAACTTCATTTCCCTTTTATACCCAACATTGGAAATTAAACCACATACATAACAAGTTGTTTCATATTTTAAACATTATCACAACATACATTTATTACACCTACCATTTCTCTATCATCACTATGCATAGATTATACCACATCTCACATATGACCCATAGTATCATTCATTGCAAAAAATAATGAATCACAACTTCACCTACTTTCAACACAACCATGCCTAACAAACCTGACTCAATCCATGCCTATAACCTGACTCAACCATGCCTAAATTAACCTGACTCAATCCATGCCTATAACCTGACTCAACCATGCCTAAACCGACCTAACTCAACCATGCCTAAATCGACCTAACTTGATCCATGCCTAAACCGACCTAACTCCACCATGCCTAACTCACCTAATTTCCATCCATATCAAAACAACAAATCCATATCTCATCTAACACAAGCCATAAATCAAAATCTCATAAACACATCAACAAATCAAAAAATACCATGTATCTCATCATATAAATAAATAAATGTGTATCTCAAATATACATGGCTATCTCATCATGTCCATCATCTCAAAAATTTCAGCACGCAGGCTGATATACAATACAAAATTTCATCGGCATGCAGGCCGGTCTCATATATATATATATAAATAATAATAATGAAATAATACAAAATATCTTCGGCACGTAGGCTGGTATATACTCAAAATATACAAATCACTCATACATCCTCACTATCTTTAGCACGTAGGCCGGTATGTGATAAAAATACAACTATCTTCGGCATGTAGGCCAGTATATATCTCAAAAAATAGCTATCATACATCAAAAACTAGGTGACCGCATATCAAGCATCTCGCGGATGTCCTCCATCTCTGTGTCACCTATACCCTTGGCCTCCTGTGTCCCTGCTGACACCTCACCTAGAGCTGGTCTCGTGTGCTGGTGGCCTCTCCCTAATTGGGCCTTGGAGCTCATTGACCTCCTGTGCTCTCCACACTATGAGTGTGGGATCTCATCCTCTCACTGGATGCCTATTATACCCTGTACTCAGCATAGGATATGAAATCTATCCCAGCCACCATAAGCTGGTCCTGATAGTATCTCGCCTCACCTAGGGCATCTCATAACCTAGATACAGGCATGATCTATGGTGGTCCCATAGGTCTCGCCCCTTTACTTACCTTGTAGCACCCTCGCCCTATGCCTACCTATGAATCTGGACCTACTCCGGGTGCCTCGTGGTGGTTCCACATACCCCGTGCCTTTATCTCGGCTGTCAGTAGGGCCCCATTTGTGCTCAAGCTATGGCCAAATGGCCCTCAGTAAACCTACCACATGAGCCTATAAGGCTGTTACCTGACCATTTACCCCACCCCACCTTTACCCTACCCATTTACCTCACCTTTACAACCCTCATCATTTATCCAACCCCACCTTAACACCTACCTTGGCCTTACCTGTGCCATGATCTAGGTATTTGGACTGGACCATCACTAGTGACCTTTCACCTCATGTGTTTGCTATACCTTGCAGCAATCTGTTACCTATGTTGATTGACCTGATGACCTTACCTAGCATATTGTTGTGACCATTTATCCAAACCCTACCTCTAGTGTATCGGAACATACCTAAACGTTCCTGCACCTAACATACATTGTGTTTCCTGACCATATCTTATACCTTGGATACCAGAATCATTTCAACCTTGTTTGGATACATCTATCGACCTTAGATGATGTTGAGTTTGCCTGCTCTTCAACTCCGGTAGCGTGTCTTTGCGGTTTATACATGTGCGTGTGTTTGACTATTGCTACCTCTGACCCTGACCCCTTACTTAGATGGCCTGAGTAGACCTTTTACCCTTTTTCCCTGTGCCCACCTACCTTTTCCTCTCATTTACCTTTTATTAAACCACTCACCAATTTTTCCCGGTGCCTCGTCGCTTCTTGGTTTAAGGGGATCACCTTCACCCACACATGGGGTAACCACATCTTATTCTTATTAGCATCACTTACCAATACAAGCTACGCAACAAAAAGGGGCAAAATCTATACACTAAAATTAGGTCACACTCCCCGTTGGTCCCTCGGAAAATAAACACCCTTCATCACATTCACCTAGCCATGGCCCCTTTCACCTCACTAATATTAATTTAATTAATTTAATTAAATTAGTTCATTATCCTCACTATATTTATTATTTAAATATCTTATTTTAAATAATATCCACACATATAGTTCACTTAGACACCTCACCAAGCCAACTCAACCTAAGACCTCTTCTTAGTAAGTTGCCATAACTAACTAAGACTTACCCAAACCATAAAAATAAATGCCTCCATTCCCTCTAATCACATTCCTGCATGCTTACAAGAATCTCCCACTCTAATCTATGGATTAACGACATGAGATCTGAGGAAATCAAGAGGATCTCCCTAGTTTAGTAAACCTAGGAAATCCTACCTTAACCGACGCCGGTTACCCCTAACCATCACTGGTTAAGCTGGAACCGCCATCGGTTACCCTTTTAACCCCAAAAAAACCTTATTCTCAAGGTTGAGAGGTTGAAAAAGGAAGGTTTGCGAGAATTAACACATCTCATAGAGATAACACATCTTCAGAGAGTGAATTCCAAAAAGAACATGCATGCAAGGAAGGAGATCAAGCACTTTCTCTTGCAAAACCATCCCAGCCATGATCTGATTTAATCAAGCAAAGAGGAATGTACATACAACCCATGCAGAAGCTTTCTTTCAGTTGGTGATCCCTTGTATCCTTCAATCCTCTCATCAGCACCTCCATCCCTCACTCATAGACTTCTAGGACCAAAATCCCAGTAAGTATAATGTCATACTTCTCTGGTTTATTTCATTTCATCATTATTTTATCATCTATTGTTTATCTACCCACCTATTGTCCTTCTCCAACACTTCCACCTCCATATACCCATTAAAATCTAGCCAAATCCTACCCAAGTCACCCAATACCTCATTCTGACTAACAAAATCCTTTGTGTAATCACAAAGGAGACCCAAAGCTTGTTTTGTGGCATTCCCAGATTTCCACAGTAACCGGCACTAGTTACACCTAACCACCGTCGGTCACCCTTAACCGACATTAGTCTCTGTATTTTCCCATACAACCTAGAACAGAGACCTACCCACCTAATTTCATCTCACCCTCATCCATCTGCGATATACCTGAGACCTCTATTAGACTTGCAGAGACCCAGAACTAGTTACTTGACCTTTGGATCCTATTCTAGCCTAGCATGTTAGATTAGATATATTTCTTATTGTGTTTTAAGTGAGATACCTAAATCATTTCAAAATACAATAGGATTAATTTTGTTTACAACATTAAATTGTTTAAAATAGTGGATTGACAGACCATTTAAGAAGTATCACACTTATTAGATCTAGCATACGCTAGGCGCTTCACTTTATATATTGTTTAATTCCTTCTGGTGGTCTTGCTTTTCATTACAGGTAGTTCCTCCTAGCCAAAAGGAAGTTCTCACAATCAACTATGGATTCGGAAGTCATACGTGTACAACAACCCATCAACCAACATTTGAACAAGCATTCCTCCTACGCATGATACCCTATTTGTTTTATCAATACTTCAAAGAAATGATCTAGAATCGGGTGAAACATGATGTTAGCATGATGAATACTTAAAGCATTCAGATATATGATTGATATATCATTCTACAATACATATTCAGATCTAGATCTAGAGAATAACAGACTTAAAAGATAACCATGATGAAATCAAGCATGCAAGAACCAATTACACTCAAGATTTGATACTCTGATTCAACCAATATACTCCATTACATTAAACATAATAAATACACAAGATGATTATAATAGATAATACCATAGTCTATGCACACATCATATTTGGTAGCATAACCTCACAATAACTCAGTTCTCATATATATGCCTATGCTACATAGTTCACTACATATTTATAAGGGTGGGGACTTTCCCTTCACCGCTTATCTAATCCCAAAATAGGTCACATGTTATTATTAGTCATGCACCATTACAAAAATAGCCACACATGCAAGTGTGCTAACAATAGAATGCTTTTAGTTAACTGTTAGTAGTAGATCTATTCTCATCTTGTATCCATGCAAAGTGCTTCGTAGCTAATCCTCCAAAATAGCCAATTCATGTCACACAAGTCTCTAACTAGTTTGTGTGTTCCGCACACCATCTCCAAAAATATCTCCTCATCGTGAAAATGACTAAGTCGCAAATTTTTCTCTCTTCTTCACGTGTGATCATTTCCAATCCTCCCACACCTTTGAATGTTCTCTTCTCTTTTGCGTGAACCTTTTCTATGTCCTTTGCTAAGTGTTAGATTTTTCGACCAATAAGTGGACTCCTTGCATGGTGATCCGTGTCTTTCATTTGTAAAAGTTTGAACTGTGCATATCAATGAAGTAATAGATGCAAGCTTGTGGATGTACCTACAAAAACATATTTTTGTAAATATATACCAAACATCATTTTTGTATATTTATACCAAAATTTTATGTGAATTTCAAGGGCTAGGGCCCCTATAGAATCCCCATTTTGTTCCTAGTATACACATTAATTTTCACTTTCTTTTTTGATTCATCTATTTGACGGGTCGTTGTATTACCAGTCATTTAACCAACTCATAGACAAGTTGGTGTCATTATAACCAAGGTGGTGTCTAAAGTCTGTATGCAAAAGGAGAAAGGAAAATCTTATTCAACAATACTTCTTCCTAAGAAAACATACAGAAATTAAACATGCATGAAAAAGAAACACACAACAACTAAACTACTGAAATAAATCTGCAGTAAATAAACTATGCTAAGAAATAACAGAAAAATCCTCCTCCTTGGGGAAGAGCAGCTTTTGGCCATTCTCTTCCCTTTGGATTTGGAGAAACTACAATTAAATTTTAAAACTACACTTGTATTGATTCAAAACTGATTTACAAAATATGCCCCCTTTTCCAAATATATGGAAGAGGTATTTATAGACATTACTCCTAGTTTACTTGGTCCACACTCCAAGAACTAACTACCTATTCTTGGGCGGATTTATTCAAAGCAATAAATACTAAAAAAACTTGACTACAACAACCCACTTATCATGGAGAATATTTCTACAACTCATCCCTTTAATCTAGGAACACAAAGTGGGAGAGTACTTATTCAACATTCCTAATACTATTCCACCATTTTCTCATCCTTGAAACATGGAGAGAAAAATGAGGAGTGCTAAGTCCATGACTTTGAATTCTTCTTGGAATGCCACATGCATTCATGACTTTGGATTGCCACATGTTTGGATCTATATTCTTGGTTGATGACGTGGAAGCAAAGAGTAGGCTGAATAGTTTGGTGCTCCTTTACATTATTTTGGAACAAACCAAAATACTTTCACTAGCTGGGCGTTTCCGTAGCTGCGTGAAGAATTTCCATAGCTGGGCATTTCCGTAGCTATGTGAAGAATTTTCATAGTTGCGTGAAGAATTTCCGTAGCTACAATCTATGAACTTGGAGTATAGTTGTTTATGACCTATTTTCTACACACTATTGCATTCCAACTTTAGAAGAAATATCAAGAAATAACAACAATTAGATTGCAAATAGATTTCTAAAGAGATGATAAGATAAATCCTATATTCTACCTTAAATATGATATCTCATTATTAAAACTACATCTAAATTCACTTGAAAGCTTTATTTTGAGAGAGAGAATAAGAATGTTATTTGGTGATATAATGAGACATATTTTGGTCTCATCATTTCCCCCACACTTAACTTCTTGCATGCCCTCATGCAAGCTACTGATCTTCCTGTAGAATCTGATTTTGTCAATACTTCTACATCTTTCAAATTGTCTTCTCCTTTTTTCATGATAGTAGCAAACTGAGATTTTAGAAGTAAAATTTTTACTTCTTTTTTATTCATGCTCTCATGAGGTTTTTCATAGATAATGTAGAGATATTTTTCCCACACTTAACTCTTTGTTTCCTCATGCATTCTTCAAAATATTTGGAAGAGAGTGAGTCTCCCCCACACTTAGCTTTGTGCATGCCCTCATGCAAACTATTTTTTTTTTAATTCAACAACTTATAGATCTCAATTGTTGTAAACTGAAAAGACTTCATCTGCATCATTTTCTTTGTTACTTGACTTGATCAACACATGGAGATCTTGAAAAATTTCTCTCTCTCTCTCTCTCTCTCTCTCTCTATGCTTTCGAGAAGTGAATATATTTGTAATTAAAACAACAAATAACAATATTCAAGAATAGAAAAATAGAAGTTACCATACCATACTCAGTAGTTATCCTTGCTTTCATCATGTTGTATAACCGTGATTTCCATCTGCAGCTGAAAAAAACAAATAGATATGAAGTCAAGGTCACTGCAACATAGAACTTTTCAGAAGAAAATGATTTCATCAACCAAGTCGGCATAAGAGAAGCAGTCATATGAATCCAAGAAAGACTTTGAAGTGTAAAAAAATTGTTTTTTTGGTTTGGGAAAAGCAGCCATTTGCTGGTTTTCAACTTTCCCCTTGTTTTTTTTTTTTTTGGAAGATTAACATTGACTATTGCATATCGGAGGAATTTTTGGTGTTTTCAGAAGTTGGGAAAATGAATTTTTCACAAAAACTGAGACAAAGAGGGTAGCATGGAACGAATCAGGTACTGAAAATGAGGAGTACTGGTAGAATACTTGCATGCATCATAAGATATATTTATTTAAAAAAAAAAACAATCTTCAGCATGTTATTTTTTAGCAGCATGCATTCAAAATGTGATATCTTGGTCGTTTCTCAACAAAAATGAGAAATTCAAAATGATCTGGAAATATTAGATCATGTAGAACAAGACCCGAAATCATTTGAGTGATTTATTTATGAACTGCGAGTAGTTTGGATCAGAAAACACTGTTATCAAAATAGTCTGCAACATGTTATTTATTTTGAGCAGCGTGCATTCAAACTACGATATCTTGGTCATTTCTAAATGAAAATGAGTGATTCAAAATGATCTGAAAGCCCATTTCATGTAGAACAAAACCTATAATTTTTTGATCTATTTCTTTATGAGCCGTGAGCAGTTTGCATCAGAAAATGTGGCTATTTTTCATGCGCGATTTCCGTATCAGATGATTCTTTTTCCTTTGACCTCCTCTTTAATGCACCATGTATGTTGATTTTGTAATTTCCTACATTAATTATGTCATCTAAAAAATAGATGCTTGCAATAATTAGCTCCTTCAAATTCAAATCTCCAATAATTATTGAAAATAATTTAGAACAAGTCTCTCTCATTAAATAAATAGAGTCAATTTAGGAGCACTCTTTGCATGAGACTTAATTGATTAAAAGATATGCAATCTGTAGCATTCATTGCATGCAAATTTATTTCCTCTTTGTATGTAAAATTTATTTCTAAATCAATTAAGTCGACATGCAAGGAATATCTTAACAAAATTTGACTAATTCATTAAATAAAAGAGATAAAATAGGAATGCATGTTATTTGAATTTTTCTAACAACTGCATGAGTCATTGCATGCAAAAAGGAATGTCTTACTTCATTAAATGTAAGAGTTAAAAATAGAATTCTCTTGTTGCATGCTTGAACTTTTCAACCAAATGAGTTGTTATATGAGAGAATAATGCATACCTTTTTGCATTTGTCTACCATGTTCTAATAACTTTCATTATTGTTGTAGATTCATTTTTGATTGCAGGAATTTGAGTTGCAGAGATGGATGTTTTTTTCCTTCAACATGACGTTTCCTTCTTTTATGACAGAAGAAACTCAACTTTTCCTTCAACTCTCAATCTGTTTACACAAATATTCCACAGAAATCTTTGTCTCGGCTAACCTGCACAAAGTTAGTTTTTTTCTTTTTTTTTTTTTTTTGCATTTCTTGCATGCATGAACTGGTATTGAATCTAATACATGCAAACAAGAAATATTTCAGAATAGGAAACCCAAATCAATTTAGACCCTACAGAAATATATTATGTTACAATTTTTATAAAGATTAAGAAAACTTATCATCAAATTCCTATTGTATCCATTCCATCACACCAAAATACATGGGTAACTAGCCATTGTAATTGTTGTGTATATAGGAAATAGAACTAGGTACGGGTTTTATTTGATGATAATACATATTTCTATTATGAATTTTTCATCCATATGCTGATTAAGGTAGTCAGTCTTATCAACAATCTATAATATCATATTGAAATTCTCAATATGAATATAATAGAAATATTTCTTAACAGAATAAATAATTGTATAAACACATGTCTGATGGACTAATATAAAATGGTGTTTCCATGTTATTGAGGAGGGGGTTTCTTTTGGCAATCTCCATCAAGTTTCTAAATCTAATTGTAGAAAAATTTAATCTCCTAATAACACCATGGTCCCCGGCGACACCAAAATAAATGACGGGTCATTAATATTACCCGTGATCATGACGGGTCATTGTATTACGAATTTAACGAACTAGACAAGTTGGTGTCATTATAACCAAGGCGGTGTCTAAAGCTGTATGCAAAAGAAGAAAGAAAAATCTTATTCAAAAATACTTCTTCCTAAGAAAACATACATAAATTAAACATGCATGAAAAAGAAACAAACAACTAAACTACTGAAATAAATCTGCAGTAAATAAACTATGCTAGGAAATAACAAAAAAATCCTCCTCCTTGGGGAAGAGTGGATTTTGGCCATTCTCTTCCCTTTGGATTTGGAGAAACTACAATTAACTTTTAAAACTACACTTGTATTGATTCAAAACTAATTTACAAAATATGCCCCCTTTTCCAAATATATGGAAGAGGTATTTATAGACATTACTCCTAGTTTACTTGGTCCACACTCCAAGAACTAACTACCTATTCTTGGGCGGATTTATTCAAAGCAATAAATACTAAACAAACTTGACTACAACAACCCACTTATCGTGGAGAATATTTCTACAACTCATCCCTTTAATCTAGGAACACAAAGTGGGAGAGTACTTATTCAACATTCCTAATACTATTCCACCATTTTCTCATCCTTGAAACATGGAGAGAAAAATGGGGAGTGCTAAGTCCATGACTTTGAATTCTTCTTGGAATGCCACATGTTTGGATCTATATTCTTGGTTGATGACGTGGAAGCAAAGAGTAGGTTGAATAGTTCAGTGCTCCTTTACATTATTTTGGAACAAACCAAAATACTTTCACTAGTTGGGCATTTCCATAGCTGCATGAATAATTTCCGTAGTTGGGCATTTCCATAGCTGTGTGAAGAATTTCCATAGCTGCAATATATGAACTTGGAGTATAGTTGTTTATGACCTATTTTCTACACACTATTACATTCTAAATTTAGAATAAATATCAAGAAATAACAACAATTAGATTGCAAATAGATTTCTAAAGAGATGATAAGATAAATCCTATATTCTACCTTAAATATGATATATGTTATTAAAACTACATCTAAATTCACTTGAAAGATTTATTTTGAGAGAGAGAATAAGAATGTTATTTGGTGATATAATGAGACATATTTTGGTCTCATCACTATTATTTCTCTCAAATAAACATACCTATCTATGGTAGAGTAATTGTCTTTTCAATAAGATTAATCTTGCATGACTTCCACAATGAGAGTTATAGGTGAAAATTATCCATTTCTCATTCTCCATATTTTCCTTGCATTTATCTCTTTCTTACGGGTATTTTGAATGTATTTGAATATCCTGCGACCCTTTTGTTTGATTTACAAATCCTTGAGTACCCCACGGATTTTGAATTCCACATAATACTAATTTTTGGTCTTCAAACTTGCACCTGCGTCTCATATCCAGAAGGATCAAGGTTTTTGAGACAACAATGGAACCATCCCTAAGTTATGAGACCTTGCACACTTGGGACAAATCTCTGTAGAAGGCTGATTCCTCTATCTATTTCTACTGTTACGGATACTCCTAGTGCTGAAAGGGGAAACTAAGATAATAAATTACAAGTGACCAAGGATAGAAGGATAACATGAAAGGAAACTACACTAAAAGGTGATATCACTAGAAAAGAGGGATGAACACTATCTACTCTGAGTGAAAATGAGAGGAAATGCATGATAGGAGGCTAGTCACAAGTAACACAGGTGAAAATGCATCTACCAAATCATTCTCAAGGAACAAAACTAAATAAGGATCTATAAGGGACTTGAAGTGGCACAATGAACACATAATGTAAAAGAAAGGCAAGAAGAAGAAATATAAACATGTTAGGACAGAGAATAGTCACAAAACGATGCTTCTATTACTTCTAGAAATGCATAGAGCTGTTATAATGGAGAAAGATGTCAATATACAAATGCATGAGCCAAATCTAGAGGTTTGTAACTTAGAATAAAGAAAATATGAATTCCTTAGTAAAAATTGTAAGGATACAGAGTATCCAACATTAATAATGAGCCCAACTCTTACATTTATAAATGAATCTGTAGAAGGAGAAGAGGAGGAAAAACCTAAATTTGAAATACAACCACCAACAAGAGGCATTCAATGCCTACAAATCCACCTAAGAATATGTCAAATGTAATTCCCTAGGTCTATTTTGGCATGTTGGATGAGGAAGGAGGGAGGATCATATCAAATCGGGTGGTTGAAGCAATCAGATCTTCTTCATCAATGCTTAGAAAGACATTTTCCCATTTCTCACCTACCATATCTGCTAAAATTTGAATTTGAATGTCTAGCACTATAGATGATGTCGAAGATCTCTCCGAAAAGTCTAGGCACACGTTGATCGAGCTATATAGTAGAAGATACGTTTGATAGAATTTTTCAGAGCCATCGGCATATGCAAGACATGAAGAGAAGGAGGAAAAACCTGAATTTGAAATACAACCACCAACAAGAGGCATTCAATGCCTACAAATCCACCTAAGAATATGTCAAATGTACTTCCCTATGTCTATTTTGGCATGTTGGATGAGGAAGGAGGGAGGATCATATAAAATCGGGTGGTTGAAGCAATTTGATCTTCTTCATCAATGCTTAGAAAGACATTTTCCCATTTCTCACCTACCATATCTACTAAAATTTGAATTTGAATGTCTAGCACTATAGCTGATGTCAGCATCTCTCTGAAAAGTCTAGGCACACGTTGATCGAGCTATATAGTATAAGATACGTTTGACAGAAGTTTTTCAGAGCCATCGGCATATGCAAGACATGTGGCATGCGTGGATTGGCTGAAATGATGGCCAACTATGTAAATGTTTGTCATTTCTACCACATGTTAGTTATTGATTTGTTACAAAGATTTTTCTCCTTGTTGACATGCTTTAGCTGGTTGCATGTGGCATACTCGTGTATGTTAGAAGATGAGCTAGCACAAAAGGGGAAAATGAGGGTGTGAGGGTAGGGCACACAGAAGAAAATAGAGGAAGGCGCAGAGGAATGCACATGTGATGCGAGTGGGGAAATGAGGAAAACTAGTGAGTAGAGAATGCATGGTCAAGGTGCAACTATTACAAAGTAATGGGTATGGAATGCAAGAGGGATAAGGACTTAGCTAATTGAAGCAAGTGCGAGGCACGCGCATAGGGAAGAAACTACTTGGGAAGAAAGTGAATGCGTAGAAGGTGGGCACAAGGGAGGAGTAGAAAAAGAGGAAAAGGAAAGTGGAAGGAGAGAATAGAAAGCACGCAAGGGCACGTGAGGAAAATAAGGGGCACCAAGGGAAACTACAACCAAGGAATTATGCCAACTGAACCTGAGTGTGCGTAACCTTCAATGAGGAGATGAGATCTAGAATATGTATATAAGTTACCCAAATAACTAGGAGAGTTATTTGGATAACAATTTTGGTGACTTTCGAGGCCATATGCCTACTAGATGAAGGAGATTAGTAGCCTGGAGCATCCATTGGGCATGGAGTCTACTATGTAATCATGAAACTTCCCCCATAGTCACTTGAAGATCATCTCTTGAATCTTATTCTGAATCTTGCAACTATTGAAAGAAGACCTGTACCTTAGAAGCAATAGAAGATCATGTACAAGAAGCACACAAGAAGAAATAACTATGTAAAAACAGATAATGTGTGTGCAACGCACTTGGAGGAATTGAAACTACTCTACTATATTACAAGATGATGTAACAAAATTAATGAAAGGGTTTAAGATAGATCCCATTTATTGGGATTTACAACGCACCTTCATCAAGATGAGTTAACTCGAAAGAGTTGGCCTCCTTATAGGAATTGATAATGCATGGGCCACTCCAAAGTGCATCAAAATTTGAATGGTGCCTGGTTTATCTCTTTTAGCATCCCATTTTAAAACCAAGTCCCCAACTTTGAAAGCTTGAGGCCTATCCTTTCTATTGAACCATTTCTTTGTTACTTGTTGATGTTGTTCTAGCTTGATCATGGCAGAGTTCCTTAATTCTTCAAGATTAACCAGCTCTACCATTCTAATTTCTCTCTGGTATGCACCTTCAAATTATATCTGTTGGGAAAGTGCCAATGAGTTCAACTCTAGTGTCAAAGAAAGGGTATCCTCCTTGCCATAGACAAGCTTGTAAGGAGAAGTTCCTATTACTCTTTTGACTGTGATTCTATCTTCCTAGAGCATACGTGAAACCTTTGCATGTCACTGTCTTTGGCTGATGTTCATTATGCGCTTTATGATTTTGATCAGGTTCTTATTTTTTGAATCTACCAAACCGTTTCCCTGAGGGTAATAGTTGGAATAATTCTGTAAGTAGATGCTCAGATTTAACACCCAATAAGAGGTTTTAGTCCCAAGAAAATATTTTGCATTATTAGAGATAATGGTTTGAGGGATGCCAAACCTTATGACTATGTCTTTGAGAAAGTCAAGGATGCCTGAATCGGTTGATTCCTTGAGTGTAAAAGCTTATGTCCATCTAGTGAAATAGTCCATAGCTGTTAGCACCCACTTATGTCCAACACTTAAAGGTGGATTGATCATGCCTATGAAGTCAAGACCCCATTGCGCAAAAGGATGATCCACTTGGATTTGTTGGAGGGGAAGCGCTACCAATTTTTTCTTTATAAAGAAAGCACACTCTCTGCATTTTGTGACCCACTTGTGTGCATCTACAAACAAGGTAGGCCAAAAGATACCTGCCATTATGATTTTCATTTTTGTAGTTTTGGTAAAAAAATTCCACTAGAGAATCCATCGTGAAATTCTACTAACACTTTTTCATTCTATGTGTCGTTGATACATCTTAATAGCATTCCATCAATATTTTTATTGAAGAGAAGTCCATCAATCAAAACATAATAGATAGATTACAACCTAAGATGTCTTCTATTTTCCTTGTTCAAACCATGAGGGTATGCACCCTCAGAAAGGAATGTGATTATGTTCTTCATCTAGTTATGCACGCCAAGGTATGTGTTCTACTTAAGCTCTGGGCACAGAAAAACTTCATCCAAAAATAATGAAGTATCAAATTCATTCTGTGTATCCTCAACAATCTACCTACAAAGCACGCTACCTCTTACTAGTTTTTGGATTTGATAGTCACATCATACTCCATGATTTTTGTCACCCATTGTGATCTCTTTTCACTGATCTCTTCTCCCATGATGAAGTCTCTAACAAAAGAGTGGGAGACTAACACCTTGATATGATTTGTGGTGAGCATACTTTTGAATTTCTTGAGCACGTGCATGATGGAAAATACCTTCTTCTCTGTGTGACTGTATCTTAATTCGTAGTCCTTCGATTGTGCGGCTAAAGAAATCCACTTTGGTTGTTCTAGTCCTTTTTCATTTTCTTGTGTGAGGATAATAACAACACTCACATCAGCACCATAAGCATAAAGGATGAAATCCTTTGAGTAATACAGGTTGATGAGTGTTGGCACGTAAGTAATTTCTTGCTTGATTTTTTTGAATCTTTCTCTTCCTTTTGCTATCCATCTGAAGGCTATGTACTTCTTGAGCATTAAGGTGATGGGTTGAACCAGTCCTACAAAGTTAGGGATAAAACACCTAACAAGGAAGGACTACAAGGCCTTTTTGTGCACTTTGGTAGGGAAAGAGCTAGGATGGCTGAAATGTGCTTAGGATCAATTGTGATGCCATCCTTTGAAACCACATGGCCCAAGAGCTTTCCCTGCACCACTACAAAATTTCACTTCTTAGGGTTAAGAGACACCCCATATTTTATGCATCTCTTAAAGACCTTTTCTATGTGTGTCATATGATTGACACTTTTCTTTGAGAAGAAAGTTATATCATCAAGGTAAACCAAGATGAACTCATTGATGTATCCTTTGAAGGAAATATCCATGGTGCATTGAAATGTGGTGCCCGTGTTTGACAAAATAAAGGGAATCTTCTGATATGCATATGTTCCCCACTTGGTTGTAAATTTTATTTTGAATTGATCCTCTTCCTTGACCAGGATTTGATTGAAACCTGAATACCCATCTAACATTGAGAATCTTTGCGCACCAAAGACAATAGTTTGTAAAATCTACTCCATTGAAGGCAAAGGATAATGATCCTTTAGAGATGCCTTATTTAAATCTCTGAAATCAACACAGAGTCTGATTTCACCATTATTTTTATGCAATAGAACTAGATTCATGACCCAAGTAGAGTACTTGATGGGAAAAATGATTTTTACCTCAATGAGTTTAGATAACTCCTTTCTCATGAGGTGCTCTATCTTATGATTGAATCGCTTGCTGCTTTCCTGTCTAATAGGCTGGATACTAGGATAAAGGTCAATGGAGTGTTGAGTAACACTCGGATAAAAAAATTTGAGGTATTCATAATCCCACGAGAATATATCACTGTATTTTTGACAAAGAGATATGAAGGCCTTCTTTTCCTTGTGTGCACAAGCTTTATTGAGTATTAGCTCTTTCTCGTGTGCAATAGTGACTGGGAGTAATCTTCTTGCATGGAGTGCATGTAATTTTCTTCACCCTTGAACTCATCATCAGGGATAAACATTTACTCTAAGGTGACCAGCCATTTAGGAAGCTTGTTTGTCTTCAGCTATATTACTTGGTCACCATAGCTGTCATGCAAGTCAACTTGTAAGCTTGATGAGAACTCAACTTCATTTTGGATGAACTGGATGATCTACGCATCACTTTCAAACACTTGTCAACTGATGTTATTATCTAGAATGGATGGTATGATCACCATATTGATGTGCTGAGTGTTTCCTTTGAAAAATTCTTCAGTAGGAGATAATTGTGAACTAAGCACGGCCATTTGATCAGCTTCTTTATTCATTTTACGTAGTACCACCTCTAGATTTAGAGAATCAAATCTCTCAAGGAGATCCCAAACTCTATGCTTATAAGCTTTGAGAAGATTATTCTTTGCCTAGCATTTATTGGTAACCTGGTGGATGACCAATTATGTGTCCTTGAATATTTACAGCCTTAATTCCTTTCTTTTCAGCAATGAGCAAGCCATGCACCAGCCGCTTCATACTCTACCACATTATTGGAGCATGCAAATTATAGCCTATGCAAAAAGAATAATTTATCATCCTAAGGGGAAATGAGAACCACTCTTGCTCCCATGCCATTTCTTCTCTTGGATCCATCAAAGTATAAATTCCATAGACTAGGTTTCACTTTGTCTTTCTTAAGCGTGCGCGACGTCATAACTTCTTCTTTAAAAATGTAGTAAGTACTAATCCCATTTTTATAAGCTTCTAATTATTCAACATATGGATCAAATTTATGGTGCCTCTCCACCCATTCATCAAGTAGTAGTTCAGGAATAGAGGGTGGAAGAGTCTTCTCTTCAGGGATTGAAGCTTGTTCTTAGATTAAACAATTGGCTTAGAGAGGGGATGACACATATGACTCTACATGATAAGAAAATATATGCTCAGCTTGTATGGTAAACCAGTTACCATACCTTGTCTTGAGTAACATATGAGATCAGTCAGAAGACAAATAACTACCCACTTTAGTAGCAAAATATCTCAACGAGACATCGGGAAAAAAATGAGGTGAGTCAATGATTGACACATCTTGAGGAATTGTTAAACTTGGATATGCATGAAGGGTCAAATCAAGATCCTTAATGACTTTTAAAGTATTGAAAGTTGAGTCGTTGAGTTGCAGGAATCCTTTAGACAGGGGATATACTTAAGACCTAGGACATCAACTATCTTCTTGGGCATAATAGAGGTACTAGCACTCGAGTCTATCATGTAATTATGGACAAGATGTTTTCCTATGATCAAAGACATGTAAAAGGGTGGTGTTTTAACCACCTTACTTACTTGTTTCTCCTCTTCTTGGAAGATGTCAATAGAAACACATGGCTTCGTGTGTATGGATGGATCAACGTGTAAGAGTTACTCCAGAGCCTTGTGCAAAAATCCCATTGAAATGGAATAGTCAGGGAATCTAACATTGTGAAATTTATATTTGTCTTTTTCATCTAGTCAACAATACTAAATGGAAGAATCATCAACTTATGCATTTGGGGAAAAACATCCCTTTTTGATTGTTCAGGGACAAAAGTAGGAGCTTGACCTAACAAAGGAGGGGCATCCACTATTATAGAAGCCTTGCATAGAGCCTCTTGTGTAGGGACTTGATAATTCTTACTAATGGATACCTTGGCTTCTTCTTTTTGCTTTTGAGGATCGACATGTGTTATTGGGAGTGTGACCTATGCGCTTGACTCTAACATTATCTTCTTATATATTATTTTGTTCACAACTTGGGCACGTGGTTTACTTGTATCATACACCACATGGTTGATTACAAAAATTCCTCAGTGCCAAAGAACATAAAATTTGCCTTTGGAGGGGCTTCTGGTGTTACTTGGTTTTCTACTTTAGAGGCACTTGTTGAAGGCTAGCAAGTTGAAGCATTCTAGATCATGTAGGCTTGGGCACGTGTAACATTTACATAGTGATATTGACTATGAGACATGTTACAAGGGAAGCACCATTCCAAATCTTGCACCAAATTGTTTTGAACTGGAATGAGCTCCTGACTCATACTAGGTACTATAAGAGAGGGCGCAGGAGAAATGAATTGCAAGGGCAGATGCGCATTAGCATGCCACCTATATTTTTTCTGGTTTGGTGTGTATCTTTGGTTTCCATATTGATTCCACCAAGGCTAATTGTTCTAGCTATGCACCTAATTAGAATTTATTCTATAGGCATGTGCTTGTTGTTTTTATAATGATATGATTTTTTTTGAAAAATTTCCGATCATAGCCTTTAATTCTTCATCCTCCTTTTTCTGCATTAAAGAGTATGATGTTGAGGAAATTGGTTGTGCACTTTTCTTAGGAATAAGAATAGGGACCACAAAATTCTGGGGTGATTGTGACATTTATGGGAACAAGGGCATAGGCGGTCTAGGAGATATCTTTCCTACCTGAATAAGACTATTTTCTGCCCTTATTGTAATAATTTAAGTAGCTGGTAAGGTCCTACCTCCCATAGATTGAATTATGAATAAGATATCAATTTTTAACACCTTTAGATAATACAGGAAAACATGTTGGGCTGTAGGTCTTAGCATAATAGGGATTCTATCCCAATTCTTTTGAAATTTGATGTTGAAATCAATCATTTGCTCATTGGGTGCCCTTTTGTTGTTGTTAGTTTCTCCAACAAACACAAGTGATTTGAATTATCTTCAAAGTAATTATAAAGAGCTATTCCCAGCTCATCCCATGTGGTGATAGATCTAAGTCTCAAACCTTGTTACCATTGAAGTTCTTTACCTTTGAAAGAGGCTGCAAGTAACCTTACTACTACATCATCATGTGTGATCAGGTAGAGTGAACACACATTTGCTACATCCTGTATATGCTCCTGAGGGGTGACTTGATTATCACCAATAAAGTATGGGATACTTTTGAGCATGCCATTTGGGATGTCATTTTACACAGCCAACACTAAGGGACCTCCTCTTGCAAAGCTAGCAAAGTTTCTCAGTGGTGGAGGAGGCTGATGTGCCATTTCAAGGTGTGCAGGTTGCCTTATTTGAGGAGGATTTGAATGGGCATGGTGTGCTGGAGATAGAGATGAGCACATGGGCCTTCTAGAACATACTCTTCTCGGGGATATCTAGAGGTACTCGAAATAATATTCAGCTATTGCAATTCTTCTTGTATGCACTCTTCTCATGAAAGGTGCTCAGGGCTGCTAAAACAAAGATCTAAAAATGTTGGGAGTCGTCAGATGTGTTGAAATGAGCATCCAAAGGCTGAAATACTAAGTCCACACATAATAACTTAGCAAATATGAAATTTAATCTTTCATTATTGGTCCCACTTTGGGTGTGCCGTAAAATATTGGTCTTCAAAAACACACCCATGTCTCGAGATCTGGAAGGATCGAGGTGTTTGCGACAACAATGGAACCATCCCCAAGTTGTGGGACCTTACGCGCTTAGGAAAAATCTCCGAAGAAGACCGGTTCATCTATCTATTTCTACAGCTACTGCTACTCCTAATGCTAAAAGGAGAAACTAAGCTAATAAATGCCAAGGGACCAGGGACAAAAGGATAACATGAAAGGAAACTACACTAAAAAGAGATAGCACCAGAAAAGAGGGATGAACACTATCTGCTTTGTGAGTGAAAATGGGAGGAAATGCATGAAAGGAGGCTAGGCATGAGTAAAAAAATTGAAAATGCATCTACCAGATCATTCTCATGGAACACAACTAAATAAGGAACTGCAAGGGATGTGAAGTGGCACAATGAACATGTAATGTAAAAGAAAGGAAAGAAGAAGAAATACAAACATGTTAGGACAGAGAATAGTCACAAAATGATGCTTCTATTACTTCCAGAAATGCACAAATCTGTTATAATGGAGAAAGAGGCCGATATCCACATGTATGAGCTAGATCTAGAGGTCTGCAACTTAGAATACAGAAAATATGAAGTCCTGAGAAAAACCATAAGGATCCAGAGTATCCAATGTTAATAATGATCCCAACTCTTACATTTATAGATGAATCTATAGAAGGAGAAGAGAAGGAAGGAAAACCTAAATTTGAAATACAACCACCAACAAGAGGAATTCAATGCCTGCAAATCCACCTAAGAATATGTGAAATGCACTTCCCTAGGTCTATTTTGGCATGTTAGATGAGGAAGGAGGAAAAATCATATCAAATCGGTGGTTAGAGAAATCAGATCTTCTTCATCAATGCTTAGAAAGATGTTTTCCCATTTCTCACCTACTAGATCCGCTAAAATTTGAATTTGAATGTCTAGCACTATGGCTGATGTCAACATCTCTTAGACAAGTCTAGGCATGCACCAATCAAAGCTCTGTAGTAGAAGATACATGTGTCGAATTTTGTTAGAGCCGTCAGTTCACACAAGACATGTGGCAAGCACAAATTAGATGAAATGATGGTAAACTATGTAGATGTTTGTTGTTTCTACCACATGTTAGTTACTTGATTTGTTGTAATGATTCAACATTCCATTGGTGTGCTTTGGCTGGTTGCATGTGGCATACTCAAGTATGTTAGAAGATGACCTAGCACAGAAGAGCACAAAGGAGGGCACAAGGGAAGGGAATGTGGAAGTAAACAGAGGAAGGCACATAGGAATGCACACACGATGCACGCTGGGAAATGAGGAAAACTAGTGAGAAGAGAACACATGGTCAAGGCACAACTATTACAAAGTAATGGGCGTGGTGTGTGAGAGGGCCATGGACTTAGCTGATTGAAGCAAGTGCGAGGCATGTGTGTAGGGAAGAAACTACTTGGGAAAAAAATGAATGCGTAGAAGGTGGGTGCAAGGGAGGAGTAGAAAAAGAGGAAAAGGAAAGTGGAAGGAGAGAATAGAAAGCACACAAGGGCACATGAGGAAAAGAAGGGGCACCAAGGGAAAATTGTAACCAAGGAATTGTGTCAATTGAACCTGAGCATGCATAACCTTCAATGAGGATCTGAAAATAAATAAGAGAGTTATTTGGATAACACTAACCTCTGAAATACCCCAAAAATATTGAATTAGTGTTCTATGGTGTTTTCATATAGCCACACTCTCAATCCTTCACAAATTATCTCCCGCATATTAGATCCTTCACCGTTCGACCAATTTTACTTAAAAACTATAAACTTACTTCTTTTTATTTATGGATTCTCTCTTTAGCCAAATTTCAAATCTCTCACAAGATTGAAACCCACGGTACCCTGACTTGTTTTAGCCTATGATATTGAGTTGATGCCGTGATCACCAATCATGTCATAAACCTACCTAAGTCCCGAGATGATTCCTGTTGTTATGCGGGTTAGGAAAAAACCGTAAAACACTAAGTTTTGCACTATGTAAATAACTAGCTTAATGTACCACAACCTTCTTAAAGCACAATGGCCCAACCCATTTTACAAGTTATTTTCAAAATTATGGGAGGGGGAAATTTTTGGGAAATAAAAATATTTGGTGTTATTGAATCTATGTGAATCGAGTATCAAAATACTTGATCACTCTAATTACGATACTAGTTCAAAATAAGTACCAACACATTAAACTTCACACTTCTCTCAATATAAAGCTCTTAAGTAACAAGGTTAAACAATTTATACCCTTCATGCCATAAGGATACCCTATAAAAATATAAAGTTTGGAATGTGGTTCCAAATCCTTTCATTTCATTTTGGGAATCTAGGCCTTAACATTGGATTCAAAGAAGTGAAATTGATCTACATCGGGATTACATCTCGAACCGGGATTCAAAAGGGTGTCATCCCTCTTATGGCCTTATGTGGAACATGGTTCTTAATGTAGTAAAAATAGTTTACTGCTTCAACCCAATAATGTGGAGGAATGGATTTCAAGTGAACCATACAAGTGGCCATCTCCATAAGCATTTGGTTCTTTCTTTCCATAACTCCCTTTTGTGAAATGCTTTAAATAGATTTACACTACAAGGAAATACCTTCGAGGTACATAAATATCCAAACCTCGTTGTTCACATACTCACCTCTATTTAAGGTTTGAAGAACCTTGATAGACCATTCTGCTTGTTTCTTAGCAAGAGCCTTAAAGTATCGAAAATGATCAAAACTTCAGAATTAATCTTAAGAAAATACACCCAAGTGTAACGTGAAAAGTCATCAATGAAGGTTAGTATATATAGAGCTATAGTAAATGAAGGAGATGGGAAAGGGCCAGAAATGTCACTATGAACAAGATAAAAAGTATGAGTAGCTTTCTATGCTTTTCCTTTGTCAAAACTTTTCTCGGGGTGCTTCCCGAGGGCACAACCCTTATAAATACCCTTTGAAAATTTAATGCGGGAAACCTGCTCACCATTTTGTTTTAGATCAACTGTTCAAGGTAAAAATAATTAAGATTTCAAACAAACTCATGCCATAGCTTGCTAACCTCATCTATATAAGTGAGAAAGGAAGTGGGTGTTGAAATAGAAGTAAAGTAAGAAAAGGTGTATAACCGTAAATGGTGATATGCCTTTCCCTCAACCATTATGGATTCAAAGTTAAGCTCTTGTATAATCACTAAGTTAGGACTAAATTCCACTCAAATTCCTTCACCAAGGTGATTGATTTGGTAAACTAATAGGATATTAGTAGAGAGATTGGGAACACTCAACACTTGGTTAAATGATCCACCATCCATCTCTACCAATCCACTACCAAAAATGACATTGTAGTGTCATCACCCAACATGATTTGGGACATGCCACATGGTTCAATGTTGGAAAAATCAAAATCCAAAGAGGCCATGTGGTGCAAGACAACGTAATTGATAATCCACATCAATGAAGGAGGTATTCTAGCTACAAGGGTCTTTCCTTTCTTCTTCTCAGATTTAGACTCCTTTGCTTTGGAAGATTCGACCTTCTAATCATTCTATTTGATAGAATCAGGAACACTTATTTTATTCTTCTCAAGTAAATGAGTTAAGTTATTGATTTCTTTTATCATAAATTTATTCTCTTCATGGCCATACTTATTGGAATAGGAATACTTACACTTTTCCATCTTCACTTTATGCTCAAAAGAAGAAGTATTCATGTTAGGCTTGGTTTGGGCTTAGTTGGTCTTGGTTTCCTTCTTTTGTTGGTCCTTTTTCTCTTTCTTTTTTTAATTTTCTTTTCCTTACCATTACTTGCCACAAGGGCATATGACTTAGATTTTAGATTCCCTATTTGAATGAGTTTATCATGTTCTCAAATACGTTGGGACGAAAAATTGTCAAATGAGGGCATTTTCCAAGTATTGACTAAGGCGGATTTCATGACATGGAAAGTTGAAACAAAGACAAAATATTCAGTACCTAACTTAGAAATAATTGACAAGATCAACTGAGAATATTTCTTCTCCACTTTACATTCCTTTAGAAGCAATCGAGTGTGGATAAACTTTGGGAAGAAGGCCTATAGGTTTTCAAAGTCACTAGGGTTTAACCCTAGTAGTTTTTTCTCCAAATCATGCTCTCTCATGTAATATTTATTCCCAAACATATCGTCAAGAAATTTCCAAGATCCATCAGGTGTTGAGGAATTTTCAATGTGGAAAAGCAAGTTGGGAGAGATAGACATACAGAGAAGACCCAAGGCTTCATCACAATGGTTAAACCACCTAATTTTTTTGGGTTCATCTCTAGGTTTAGTCTCTACTCCTATGGTGACACAAAACAAACCTTTATTTCCTAATACCATAGTAATTTTAGAACTCCATTTGAAGAAATTAAATGGTGTGAGAAAAGATACTTTAGAGGCATCCATAACAAAGAGAGAAAAAGAAGAAATGCAGAAGGAGAAAAAAAACAAAACCACCCTAGAACAATATTATCACCCCCTAATTTTGACAATTTATAGTTAGTGTGTTGATTATAATCATATGCAAATGTGTGTCAAGAACCAGGTTGGTCATTCACCTTACAATCAACATAATAACACACAAGAGTTGAGACCACAATCAAGTTTCGTTGATCGTAACAATAAAAACCGTAAATAAACATAAAATTAGCAAAAAAAAGAGAAGGGGAGAAAAATATAGTCATGTGTGAGAAATAGTGTTTCACGTAGCAGTAGAAACCCCCTTTCCGCAAGACTATGGTAGACATACTCACTAGTCCACAAAAAATAACAAGGGTTATTATAAGCAAAAGACGACTTGAAATGAGTCCAAATGACCTCTAAGACATAGAGAGGGATACCAAAAGGAAAAAACACAAGAGAAGCTTTAACACACTCCAACAAAATATTAGTAGTAAAAAACACCAATAAAACTAGAAATCAAGCTTTTAAAATGCACAATTATTCTAATTTTAGATATTAAAATCTAATAAAGGTGATTAAAAATGATAAATTAAATGAAAAAATACTTCTAATCAAAATATAAAAGTGATTAAAAAGGACTAGATGCCTAATTTTAATTATATCTCCTAAATATTAATTTAATTAACCTTTAAAAGGGATAATATCCTAAATCTAAGTTTAAGACTTTCTTAAGAATGCAATATTCTAGAAACCCTTCATTAATATCAAATGAAGAAGCTGCAATGTTTATAGACATTGTACAACAATAACAACATCCACGAAAAGTGGATCAAATATACTAACTATGACAAATATGCAGAAATAGCATATTTCCCCTAACTAATCACATCCAGGGAACATTCCAAAGCAATAAACTAATAATAGTATAACCCCACTAATCTAGGGATGTGACAACTAGATAATAGCTAACTAATAACTAACTAAGTTAAAGTAATAAAATTTAATTACTTTAACATTACAACTTAGTAAATGATGAATTAACCTAAGTTTATTCCTAACAGACCTAATAAATTAAATTAACCTTTAACAATTTATAAACCACCTTATAAAAAATCCCACCCTAAAAAAAAAAAAAAAACCCGACCCTTATTAATATAATACAACCCACTTTATAATATACCATCGACTCCCTTTTTAATAAAAAAACACCCACCTTCTAAAATTAAAAACCCACTTTAATAAAAATCAACTTAAAATTAAAAGGGGATTTGAAATTTAAGCAAGGGAAAAAAACAATTTAAGGTTTGAGCAGTCGGAGGGACGGTGAGGATTGGTCCATGAGCTCGAAGATAATGCAAATGAGTTGACAGATGGAGCAGAGCAAGAAAGCTCACACATGGTACAAAGGATGACACGGAAACAATCGATAGAGGGAGCGAGGCACACATGCAACATAGGGAACAAGTAGTTTAGAGTTAGACAAGTGAGCTCCAAGCAACACAAAAAAACACAAAATGGCTTGAGAACTTGTAAAAATAATAAAGAATACTCAAATAAGGAAAATGAGTAGTTGGTTAGAAGAGAAAATTCAACATGGCTCACGAGTAACCCGAACGATGAAACTTGACAAAAATGCAAAACCCCAACTCTAAAAGCAAGGATAAATAGGGCTCATGCAATGCAAACATGAAACACACAATGAAAACAAAAAAAAGTTTTAAACAACTTGAACAATGCAACGAGTAATGCAATCCCCAATGTAAACATGTCATGCAAACAATGGCCAATGCAACAAGTAATGCAAGGTGAGTAACAAATAACTAGCTTGCCTAAGAAACAACCAACTTTCTAGGGAGCTCACCAACATGAGATGGGTGAGGGAGTAGCTCCAAGACAAGGAGCTCACTTGTTAGGGGAGGAAGGATATGTAGGGCAAAAAGGAGGAAAATCAAGAAGGGAGGAGGTCTGAACATGCCCAAAGAACCATGATTTAAAAGAAGTTCATTTTTATTTAAAAAATTATGATAAGACTGAAAAATGAAAAAAGAACCTCCAAAACTACTTTCCTACCAAATATAACATTAACTAGCTAAATACATTGGTGAAAGTAAAAACATCCACATGTAAAAATCCTGAAAAAACACACAAAACCCAAAAAGTGTGTTGTTAACACAAGTTAGAAAAATTCCAAACAAACGAATGAAAACTTGCACAAGGAACAATGAAATTGAAATTGGAAGTAATCAACAACACAAAAAAATGAGTGCACATTTACCAAAAAATATATCTCGATACCATGCAAGAGTGCTTGATGAGGATCAATATTGAACCCCATGCATATTGAAGATGGTCCATATTAGTGGTGACGATATGCTCCAAGTAATTAGTGAGAATCGAGTAACAATGGAAAATCATGCATAAGGTAAACATGTATACTCATACTCATAGATCGAGAAAAAGATGGTACATATAGGAGTGTTGTGTAACTCCCATGCCTAGTTAATAATTCCCTATAAGAGGGAAGGAGGAGTTACGATTATAAATAGGGAATGTAAATCATATGATTGCACTAACACATATGACAATGAAATATTCTATGACAAAATATGCCACTTGTCATATAAATCCTAAGACCTATGAGCTCGCTAAGTGAGATGACTCACTACGTGATATGGAAAAGATCCCCGAGGATGAAAAGGAAAGTCACACATACCAAATATTTTACAGGTCACATTGCACACTAATGTGACACATGACAACTTCTGATTTGCCATTGTGTTTGTCTCTACCTATAAGTGCATTGCTTTGACATTTGCCACATGTCAAATTCTTATTGGCCACAAGGGTTAGATTTCTGCAATCACATTACATGCCAACTAATATTTTACAATTTAACCACACACACCTAAAATTTTTATCAACCTTGGTTGATTATGTGGACCTTACGTCCACCGGGTGCATCTACCTCAAACTCTACCGAATGCCTCCATGTTGAACTACTCTATCTAGGGTGCCCTTGTTGAACTACTCTATCCACCCATTTGTCACCTCTTAGCTCTACCACATCTCTATCCAAATTTTCAAGTTTCCATGTTGCCACTTGGAATGTTGAAATTTTTTTCCTCTTGGTTGGATGTAGGGATCGGGTCTCATATTATAAGAGTGGGGAATTAGGGAAAGGATGCGGAATTGGGGCGAGGACAAAGACTTGCATGAGCATGAAAAATTGTAAGGAAAACTTGTGAGCCTGTAAAAGAATGTGATGGAGCTCAAGGTGGGGAATGCATGCTTACATGAGCATGTTGAGTTACACAAGGTTCCTAAAACCTGTCCAATAGGCCATGGAGCTCAGGAGTAGGAAGCATGCATCTTTGCATGCAACTCGTAAAAACATAAAACTAGTCCCCTGAAAAATTCCTCAAGTTTTTTAATATGGATTTTTTTTCAAACACTCAAATAACGTTCGTGAAATCCAAGGAAACATTATAGAACCTGCAACCATGGAAATTTTCTCTAAAATTTAAGGGGATCACCTGCAACCCAAGAGCATTGTTAAAACATAACGCTAAATCCAAAATGAAATGTGAGTTACCAAAATATCCCGAGAGAGTTATTTTGGGAAACAATTAGGTCCTTTTATCCTATCACTTTCGAGGATTCCATCAACCATACTAAGATGTAAAACTATTGTATCTACACATTTGAGAAGACTCAATCAAGGAAACATCATACTTAACCTTATTCTCAAGTTAAGAAATACCTCAATTTTATAATGAGACCTTAGAAGCACAATGCTACATATTATAGAGTATTAGACATTCCTAATCCTAGAAATACCTTCCAAAACACCATTCACAATGTTAATTCATCTATTACTATATCTAATAGAGGAAATTGTCCTTACCTTTCTTCTTCATCCCATATGGATTGCCATCATTCTCTTTCTATGGAAGAGTTGAGGTAACATCTCCCTAGGATTTACAAATTCCCATCAATACCTCCTCTCATGCTCCCCCATGGTTTAATGAGAATATATTTTATTGGTGACACGAAAATTGGGTCCATTCACATGAAAATTGTAAATCTCTCTATGCTTTTTCCTATATTTTCTTTCTCTATGCTAAATTTGATCTTGAAGGTATCACTCGAAAGAGACTTGAGAAAGTCATGGCAACCCATGACCATGATTAAAGGTGTAATTTTCACAATTCCATAAATAAATATAATGAACATATCAAAGTCTATAACAATCCTTTTCCTAATCACTCCAAGGCCAAGGTAACTCCTCAAACCAATAAGGAGAAATAGAAAGTTTTTCTTCCACTAAAAATATAGAAACCACTTATAATCTGGACATAGAACTTACTCAAGAGTGTGGTTAGCTCAAATTTCATGAAATGAGTGATTACCACTATCAATACCTCATTATTCACTCCTTGTCATCAAACTTATAATACTATTCAAGCCTATCCTATATGTCAGACCTTCCAAGATCCATTTACCCAAATTTAAAATATTGAAAATCATATCCAAATCAATGTCATTGACCATCATGATCTAACAAGGGTGATGTAATTTGTTCCTAAATTTATCATTATCAAAGGCACCAACTACCTATAACTAGACATGTCAATAATATTTATTTATTTTCCTGTTATTCCTAATGTCATCATTCATTTTGAGCTAGTAGGGCCAATATTGTATGTCTTATTTCCTGTCACCATTGAAAACATCAACCACTATACAATTAACATCATTGATACCATATAGTTGAGATAGAAACATAAAAAACCCAATCCAACCTTAGGAATTAATATATTTATATCATATTTAGATTGATCCTCCCAATGCCTAGATAATTATTTCATCAACTAGCATTGATGATAGAATCCAATCACAAAAACTCTTGAACCTCCCGAGACAAATCCCTTTCTCTGAACTAGCCAAAACTAGTCAAAATTTCTCCTAAGCACCACAAATGAATTATGATATCCCTCTTCTAGATGAATAAACCCTCACCACCAACAATAGGGAAAGAATCCCACTTGTATGGTTTTGATGAGAGCATACTTCAATATTGTGAAAATCTTACAATCCAAAACTATCTAACCATATATCAATCTCTCTCTTTATTTTCCTATCAACTCTATGATCTCTAATGAGATGTTATTTTGAGTAGATGATTCTCTTCTCCTCACATCAATTAGGATTGAAACTATGTAACTAAAAAAATATCTCATCGATAAGGGTTCGGGCATATGTATCACTTCTTTATAATTCATCAAGTATCTTTGTTATTATACCAAATGAAAATTACCCATATGGGATAAATTTGGAACCCATCTCCATGCCTCCTCACACCATTAGGATGAAAGTTATGATATTCAAATTCCCTATTTCATATAACATTATTTTTAGCTAAATATGTACACATCATATGCATACAATCGCATCATGCACTTGTCAATGCTTCACATTTCTCCATCTTGGCTCCGTGTTTAATAATCAACATGAAATTAATCCATGTAACTTTTAAAAATTTCAGCAACATGGTTTTTATTACATCCCTACTCTTGAAGAACTTCCTTATAGGACATTTTGAGATAATTAATGTGTTAAATACCCCATTGTTTCTCCTTGAGAATATAGTGGACACCCTAAACTCATCAAGAATATACCACCTAACATCCTTGATTTAGATGAAGACAAGCCCAAAAAACCAATATTAAAATCAAAACTATTTACCTTCCTAATTATATCATTACCCATTTGACCCCTTATTTGTAAACCCAATCTCGCAAGAAGAAACTAATGCAATTCTTGTCACTTTTCTTATTTTTCCACTCCTCTTAATGAGTTTATTGCTTCATCACCTTATGAAACATTAACTGAATCTCTTCACATTGATATCACTTCCCTCAATCATGATGATTTATTATTCAATTAATGACCCATTATCTTTTCATCACAACCTCTAAATCATGAAATGATCATGATTTTTACTTCTTGAGGCATGGGGTGCCGAGAGATGATGTATTTTTTTGAGCTTATTGGTGTTAAAAATAAACTAGAAGCATAAATTCATGAGGAGAAACAACATCAACCATCTTATTATACTCCCATTCCTGAAACAATATTCTCATTATGGTGTTAGCTATGATTCATCTAATGATTTTTGGGTAATCCAAAAATAACACTAACATCAATCTCAATGGTTAGACTCTTGTCTACCTTGAGCTAAGAGTATGGTTTCTTTAAATTATCCTCTATTAATGAATTTATTCCTTAATCTTATGGACCTATCATTTAAACACACAAACCTTATAGATGCAATGAGGTGCTATATCCTCACATTTATAACCAAAGGATGGAGATCCATCCTCCATTCATCCCTACCCTAACATCCACTATTATGGAAATACATTATAAGATTCTATCTCAAACTTCCATGCAAGTGGAGCAAGTATATAGTAGTTACACATCATGAGATTTGTCAAAAGATATCCCATGTCCTCCAAGAAATTACACATTATGACATTAGATAAAATACAAAAAAATCAATACGACATTCCAATCATTTAAAATAAATTCTCCATCATAATATGAAAATAATCATCAAACTATGAAACCAAAACTTTTGTCATCATCTAACCACACACACACAATATTATAAATCCAAAACCATCACATGTCATCAAATATAATCCAAAAACTATTAAGTATTTGTAAATATCCAAATAATCCATATTTAATAGAAAAAATAAGCTAAATCATGATAAACTAGTCATCTCTGGTAAGATCAAGTAAAGGAGTCCCGACCTCCGTCATTAACTCTACATATTCATAAGGTTCAACTAGAAGTGTAGTGTGAGTGATAACTCATGTCTCCTCCTCAACTTCCAACTTCACCCTCTTCAAAGCTTCAGTCACCCTAGCTACTGCAAAAGAGGACCTAACACACTTAGGAGGTAGATGTGAATCATGTGAATGTAAAGGCTAGGTTTGTCTAAGTAATAATGGTTGAATAATAACTGGTTGGATATTATGTGGGGGTAAATGTGATGGGGAATAATGAAATGAGTGGTTGGAAGAAGATGGATTATGGTACACCTCAAGTATAATCCATATTTTGGTGAGGAGGATTATTGTAAACACTAAAAGAGGGTTGAACATAGGAAAAGACTCAATAACCTAAATAAATTCATGTAAACATGGTTCATGTACATTAAAATACATGGACATATGGGCATGACCATATCTTATAAAGGGGCCCGTACCTCGAAGTGCACTAGTTCCCCTTCAGCCACCCCTAGGTGAGACTCTCTTCCACTGTGATTGACCATGAAAACTACCATGACCCACGAATGACAAGAAAATGATCCTGTAGAACTACCCCATCCATACCATCCCATGTGTTGAGAAACCGAGAAAAATGAAAAATCACCAAGTTCAACTGAGAATACCTCCACAAGTTCATCAATTTCTAAGACAATAGACTGATGCTTCAATTAAATATGAAAAATGGCAATCATATTTAACTCACAACAACTAAATCCTTATAAACAATTCTAATACTGATCATACAAACTGAACCACAATTATTCCAAATAAATTCAGAGTTTCATTACTTTAAAAATTTCTACATTTTCTTATGAATTTTTTTATCATCCATCCATCCATTCATTCATTCACATTTTGTCAATAAAAATACCCAAAAGAAATGGATTATTTTGGAATACCAATGTACTTCTAAAAAATAAAACTATCCTCTATTTCTAGGCACTGTTCATACTAACATATTCAAAAGAGAGTGAATTTTCAAAATAACCCATGCACTAAATACGTTTCCTTGTAACAACTCAATAAATTTTCCTTAGTTCAACATTATTTCAACTCTCTCATTCCTTGTTTCATCTTCTATGAATTTATAAATTCATGTTTATAGGAAACAAATATAATATCAACTGAAATACAAACTAGGTACTTCAAATCATTTCCATATGGTCTGCATGTTGTGTTTCAAAAAAATATGAACTACACAGATCTTATTTTATCCCACATAGTTTACAAATGATACTTTAATCCAAATGACATTCACATGCACCCAAAAAAACTTTCCTAAAATAAATTCCTCAAAGAACTAGGATATAAGGCTCATTTAACAAGAGATTGATAAAAATTGAGTAATCACTTTGCATGCTTCACTTTCATTTTTAACAATCGAGAATCCAAATTGGGTATTGAAGAAAATGATCGTATATTAATAAAATCAAATTTATTTTCCCAGAAAATTATCCTTTGATCAATGAAATCACTATCAACCTCATTATTTATGAAAATAAATATTTTCATAAGGTGAGTAATTTTTTTTATTAAGGGTAAAGGTTATTTGACTAGGATCCTACCTAGGTACAAAGAGGCCAATGCCCGGATATACAATGAAAGAACAAGAAGAAAAACAAGTATGGGAGAAGAAAACAGACAACATACATCACAAAATCAGCTTGAAGTTAACATAATGTCAAGAAAAAGTCAACATATTCACAACTAAGAAATGAAGAGGACAAAACAATATTAAAACATCCTAAAGTCAACACAAAGTCAACCAGAAGTCAGCACAAAATATAAAAGGAATAAAAACCATCCATCTGAGCTGCAACAATAACCAAACTATTTCATAAGCTTCTAGAATCTCTTTTTACATTCTCTAGGCCCTTCTTAATATCTCTGAAAGTAGTACCCTTGTTTTTTTATCCTTGCTAAGAATGTCAAATTGAGAAATGAATAGGGAAAGGAAGTCTAGGGTACTCTTGTGCATGCTTAGAATATCACATTGTTTGTTCTTGATTCCTTCCACCTCTTTCTCCATATTGTTAACCCGATTGAGAAAGTCTAGCATTGTTTTCTTTCCATCAAATTCCTTGCCATTTTCCAGCTTACTTGATTCAATTTTTCTTTTCAAATATTTGATTTTACCCAATTGAGAGTCAAAATTTGAATTTGACTTGAGGTCTTCTACAAATATGGATTTTCCTTTGTTTCCCATTTTCATAAAACCTAAAATGGCTTACCCTTCACCTATGAATGTGGAGGACGTTGAGGTCATATCCTTAAGTGAAATTTTATCCCTCTTACTCTTGATGGGTCTATAGAAAGAGGAGTCACCTAGGCACTTATTGGAAGAAGGACTGAAAGAGAAGAGATGATAGGTGGGAAAGAGGAGGGGGAGGTGGAATGGGAAGGGTAAAAGGCATAGAAGTGGGGAGGGAAGAAGGATAGGTTAGAGAGTTCTGCAAGGGAGGAATATGAGGTAGATGAGAAGAGGTGATAGAGGAGGTGAAGGTGATGGGAACATGGGTGGAAGGGTTGGGAGCGGAGGAGAGGATTAAAGGAGGAGGGTTAAGAATGGTGAAATAAAAATACTTGTAAATCAGAAGGATCACTGCATGGTGGAGAGGATGAACTCAATTACCCCTTTTAACCAAATCCACCAAATTTTCAAGGAAATGGAGAATGAAAAAGGAAAACTAACTGAGTATCTTTTCTGAAAATGATTAAGGAAAAAATGTGGTAAAAAGGAATAATGGAGCGCATGCCCTCCACATTAATGAATTTTATGATCAAAAATGCCACATTATTGAAAGGAGGAGGCATGCATACATGAAAAAACCCCCCTTTCTTGTAGACTATAGAATTTTCTTCATTCAAAAATTTCCGCTTCTCCACATCAATTTCTATCTTATTCTTATAAAAAATTTATCCCCTTTCTATTGAAACCAGTTACCTTGGCTATAATTTCTTCATTAATTTCAAAAAGTCTGCCCTTGTATATGACCATTATATTGTTCCAGTTCTTTACCAATTCCTAAGATAGGTGTAAGTCATGTCCCTTAATCCTCTCTTATAACCGAGTGAAGCAATCCTTTCTTAAGATCCCCCAAATTTCTGCATTATTTCTCCATTCATCAATATTCATGGGTTCGATCCTGCATCGTTCACCCCCATCTTGTCCTCCAAAATCAACAAGTTTACACGAGCCTTAATATAATGGATGTCAAAGAAGGAAATGATATAAATAGGATTGTGATTATAATTCCACACATGTCACTCACACTTCTCTAGCGAGATTCTATTTTTCATTATTAATAATATTAATAACATTTTCCATAGGAGTCTCATCATCATTCCAGATTTTTAAATCATTAATAATAAATCATATATTTTCCATAGCATCTGAAAGTTGATTCCCTTCACAATAAGTATGATGAATTTCATAAGTTTGAAACATGTTGAGAATATGTTGAGCTTCCTCAATAATTATTTTTATAGATCAACCAATATGACTATTGTCTTTCAAATAATTGGTGATATTTAAAGAATCTCTTTCAATAATAATGTCCCTAAAATTCATGTCTCTTGAAATCCTAATCCCCCAAATGGCAGGAACGGATTATGCATGATGGTTTTAATTAATGCCCATAGGGCTAGTATACAACTTGATGACAATACCTTGCTCATTTCTTATACACCACCCTCCTCATGACTTACCTAGTTTTCCTTTAGAGGCCCCATCATAGTTTAGTTTTAATGGCTTTGATGTATTAAAATAACATCTAGGTGAGTAAAAATTTCAATGGCTTGGGTGTATAACTCATCAAGTATTTGAACTCATAGATTTCATGAATACATGCATGCAAAACAAGCAAAACCAACTCAAATAGAGAAAATTATGTACTTTAAAACAGAGCAACATACCTGTTAATAACTTGATGAGTTCCTTCTTGCAATGGTAGAGTACAAAACATAAAACTACATAGTCAACAATTAAATGAAGCACTCGAAATACTAGATTTCCTCTGCAAGTCACAAATCAAAAAATAAAAATGTTGAAAAACTCCAAATTTCCATAGTTCACTACTATTAACTTGGTAACTTCAATGCACATGTACTTAATTCAATTCACCACTATGGGCTTACCATTACACAACTACCACCTCACTTAGCAAATACCAATGCATTGAAAATAAAATCATACACTATAATTCAAACAAGGGTTGAATAATATAGAGGATACCTTAATATATATATTCTAAACAACAAAGTTCCATCCAATCAATGCTTAGCATCCATACAAGATAATATGTTCCCATATTATGAAAATACAAAAACTTCAAGAAAAGTGGAGTATAAGATCATATGATCCTAGTTATGTCACCTTTAACGATCTGTATCAACATGATAGAAATATAGTCATGGGATTCATCAAGATATGGGAAGCGATAACCAATCAAAAAGCTTACACAAAACAATGACCATTTAAAAACAATCACATATCCTTTATGTCTCCTTCAAAAAATCATTTCCAGAATGGAAATAAGAAAAATACCATGATACAAGCTTGAAAAATGAAAACGAATATCACAAAATGAAACTTAATTTCCATTGTTTAAATCATCACCATCAGGATAGGCAAGCTTATAATCACCTGAACCAAATTTAGCCACCACAACATATGGCCCTAACTAGTTAGGTTCAAACTTTCCTTTCTTCTCTCACTCTTTTGTAGTGTTGAATTGATTCTCTTTCAGAACAAGGTATCCTACCTCAAATTCATGAGGTATGATGCATTTTTATAGCTCCTACGCACTCGGTTCTGATACACTTTGAGGTGATCCAGTGTGTGGAGGTATTGTTTATCCAAAGAGTACCATCTCTGCCACCTAGCCACTCTATAGTCTTCCTCTTTGTCTAGAAAATCTCTTAAATATATGCACAAAGAAGGAAACTTGATCTCAAGGGGTAAAATGGCCTCAGTTCCAAATACAAGGGAGTGTAGACACAACATTACACAATTTGGGTATTTATTTAGTCCCGATTAAATTTTACTATTTGTATGATTCCTAAGTAAGAAAAGTACTGATTAACCCATGTATTTGGCCACCTTTCCTTGCTTTCTATTGTTACTTTTAGTCTTACACACTTACTCGCTTAGTCTTCCTTTTTAATCTTTGACATTTGTCATCTAGGACATTAGAGCCCAACCAAGATGCAATCGTCAGGTGCCCTCATCCCCTTTGAGTTCCCCTATCCTCTTTTTACTTTACTAACACTTTTTGGGTCCTTTCTAGCCATTTGAGCATCTTATATTTTTGGTAGTCAGCCTTTTCGGGTTAATTATGAAATTTAAGCAAAGGAATCATATAAATATAAAGTTATGTGATCATAATAAAGGACCAAGCACTAAGCACTATCTATCACCACCTAATGTTTCATCCATCAAGGCATCTAAGAGCTCTATTACATCCATCTAGCTCCATCGAAGGGACACAAGGGCTGATTATCTGCATCACACTTCATAGGAGGGAAGTTCATTCTATTCCATACACACATTTATTACATTCTACATTTATCCACTTACTCACTATCCATGTACGAATCGACATAAGAGAAATATAGGAAAAAATTCCACACACAAACATAGAACTACATTGGGTTTGAGATGTAGTGCAACGCTCAGTCGTAAGTTCACCATTATGATAGCTGAGGACAGTCTAACCCATAGTTTTGCATATTTATTTTTTGGGATTTGATGTCTATTTAAGGGTTTTATAGGTTTATAATTTATTATAGGTTTACAATAACCTCGGCGATCTTGGTGTGACCTCAGAGTGATCAATGGTGATAAAAGGTGAACATCTTATGACACCTTAGAGAAGGTCTTCTAAGCATTTCCGCAGACCCAGACACCCGAAAACAGGCCTAGGGCACCCATGGGCACCCGCATCACTCTCTAGGCACCCCGGTTCAGCCTAATCCTCTAGTTCTACAATTTTCTGAGCTCTGATGTGACGGTCAGTGCTTCATATGTTCCAATTTTCCAACTCTACGCACTTTCCAAGACTCTGTGAATCAAATAAGGCTTATCACCCTCTCTTTACAATTAGGATTTAGTACTTTATTGCTTAATTGAATTGAGTATATTTATTGTACTTAATTTATTATTCATTCACTACAATATTACATTCAGATTAGGCATAATATTTCATATTTTGCATAATCATTTCGAAGTGAACCTAAACTTGATCTACATGTTATTAGGATATTTATCTTCATCATCATGAGTATCTAAATTAATGAATTTTTGCTCATCATTCCCGAATTATGACATAGAATACAAAATCTCCTCACTACCACTTGAATTCCTTCTAATATGCATCCAAACTCAGTCTATCATTCATTTTTCGATGTGTTTTCCCAACATATTTATTTTCCATCTAATCATATTGCTGATATTTCTATCTTTGATAATGATCCAACCTTCCATATCATGATTCACATTTACAATATGGGTATCAAGCGTACCTTAATTGATAATAGATATGAACTCAATATGTGTCCTATGTCATTCCTTGAAAATCTTTTCCTTTCTACCCCAAATTGTAGCCCATCGTATCTTTCTCTTAGTGCATATGACAGTTCTGTTCATCCATGCGTAGGTCACATTGTCTTACATATCACTATAGGGCCAAAAACCCTATACATAGTATTCTTTTTCAATGAATTTATAGTTTCATATAATTGTTTACTTGGTATGCCATGGCTCCATACCATACAAGTGGTTCCCTCTACCATGCATCATTGTCTTAAATTCCTACATGAGGGTATCAAATATACTAATTTTCATGACCATCATCCATTCAAATATTGTGACCATGATCCCAATACTACACTTCCTACTCCATAGTCTGATACTAATGATGAACAACAATCCATAGATGATCTACCACATTTACCACCACATGAAGGTGTTATTTGCATGGTAGATTTGGTACCAACTGCAACACCACCCCTATCTACTACTACTACTATTATGGTGCTTTATCGGGGGCCTACCCACACATTTGATGTCATTCGACCTACTTCAATAATGCATGCACATCCATCTTTATCACATCTTCCCTTTACATGTAAAATTTTCATGAATGATTCTTATTGGGAGAACATTCCATTTGATCCTACTTGTGATGTCACTATATGTTCATATGATGGTTTTACTTGGATAGGATTTTATTTCGAGGATCTTTATCCTCCAACTCATGATCCTCATATCTATTATGGATTCATCACTATCATTGCTTCTTATGGTTTGCGTGTATTTCATCTCACAATATACCTTACATGAGTCCCTCATTCTTCTCCAATTACATCAGGAAAATCTTGGTTTGCTTACATTGGGTGTACATTAGACCCTGATCAACTTGATATCTCATTTCCTATGCCTTTTGGTTGTATCTTCATTTGTAACAGTTCTTTTCTTGGCTATACACATAATCTCACTCGTTGGTATGCACAAGCTTGTCTATTAACACCCTTCGCCGATGAGTAGTATGCTATGGGAATGTATAAATTATGCTTAGACGGTGCTTTATGTGACCAAAATGACACTATCACTTATCAGGTCTCAGATGCCTCACCATACGATTTTGACCCTAACAATGATGACATTTTAGATGAATTCACCTAATCATTTTCATTAATACATGCTTGGGGGGCATCACGTTATTTACTTCCACACCTCCTCTCTTGACATAATTACACTTGTTACATTCTCATCACCTTGCATCTCAACAACACACATATCTACATATATTCGTATCATCACTTCCTAATGAAACACTTATATTCTTATGGTTCTTATATAATTATTAATGGATATCTTCCAATAAGAACCTCATCACCCACTCATTCATAAATTTACAAACACGAAACATACAACACAATTTTTTTATCATTCACCTAATTGCTTAATCAATCATACATTACCTCGTACAGTCTAGCACCATCACACACCATATATTCCAAACAAACATTCATCACATAACACATCTATCACCATCACTCTTTTCTTCTTACACATGTCGTCTCATCCTTTACACTCATCATATGCATATATTTCCATCATCATTACCCGATGATGCACTCTTGTGCTATGGTTCACACTTGACTGTTGAGGGCATACTACACACATGAACCTCACACATTGCACACTATACACACCACACATTATCATACACTTGACCATATCACACATTTTACACTAGACACATTCACCACACATATCTCTAGCATTTCTTAGTCACACTACACATTACACATCTCACACAACACACATTCTACACATTTGACATTCTCTTATTACATCATCTATCACACATTTTGCATCTTACTCACCATACACATTCACACTACATCTTTTTTACATCTACTTTTATGCGCTGAACTCACTACCCAATGACACACTCTAGTCTAATGGTTCATACTCAACTGCTAAGGGTCTCATTCAAAATTGAACCTCACATCATCACATCTCCATCATTCTACATTTTGATCTTCATAATCAATCAATAAACCTTTTGTCTCACACTATGTGACCATCTTCTTCATACATATCGTGATATACACTCTTAGGCTAAATCATCACCCCTTTCTACCCTCTTATCCACACATTTTGTGATATATGCTTTGTGCTATATCATCATGCTCTCTATCATTTCTATCTATACATTTTTTGATATACACTTTGTTCTACATCGTCACACTTTTTTCATTTCCGTCTATACATTTTGTGATATAAGATTTGTTCTACATATTCATGTCTTCTAGCATCTTATCCATACATCTCATGATATACACTTTGTGCTACATCATCACGTTTTCCACCAACATCACGTTCATCCATTTTGTGATATACACTTTATGATAAATCATCATGATTTTCCTCCACACATTTAGTGATATACACTTTAGGCTAAATCATCACACATTCTACCAACTCATCAATTTTACTTTGTTGCATTCAATCCTACACATTCCATGACACCCTACAATCAATGCTCCATGCTTTATTCAGAACTCTTTTTAACACATGATAACACATCATTCAAACCATTTTTGATGATGCACTCTTTTTTTCAGTTTAGTATTGACTACCGAGGGGACATAAGTAAATGAAAATCATTACATACATACACATCCACTTAGGGGGAAATATGCCCTATCATTCACACTACATTCCATTTTGCCTCATCCAAAAGATATTGTATATCTTTCTTACATTTACTTGTTACACTGTTCATCTTATTACACATGCTAAATAGATATCTTATATGCCATTATATTTCCATACACACATGCACGTTCACTTTCTTTCTAGATATGATCACATACTCTATAGATATATTACACGTAATATGGATGCTTGGTGCAACCTTGTACGAGTCCTATAGTGGCTCTAGGGAATCCATTTTTGTACATTACATGTGTTATTGTTTCATTTTGTTTTATAACACACTAGTTTCTCAGATTATGCATGCTTTGACTTAATTTTTTATCCTTCTAACATGTTAACGGGTGCTTCATGTGCATCATTTGTTATGCAGGGATACTTTCTTCCATTGTTGTTTGTTACATTGTCTACAATTCTATGCTATTATATGTGGGATTTTCCCTTTGTCTTGTGTGCACACTTTCCTATTTGCAACCACTATGGCCTTGATTGTCTTATGACATTCTGAGTGATGTCCCATGTTTTCAATCCACTTTTCATGGTCTACATTGTCTTTTGCTTGCATCTTAGCTTATACATTGTCTGTAGCTTACATTTCATCTTTTACATGAGTGTTTGTCTTTACTTGTACTAAAACTTGTTTTCCTAGCCACTTGTTTGTGTGTGCCTTGGTTTTTATAGCACATTACCTTCCCCATGTGGGGCACAATTTCAGCATAGTGGTTGGTCCTCTTTTGGGCCACATACTCCTTCAATAACATCACATGCACCCCAAAAAGGGGGTATAATATGGGTGAATCAGTCACCCCATACAACGTTATACATAACACAACACGGTACTGATACAACACATTTTTCAATTTTGGATAGGGCTCAAAATCAGAATTGGGTCCTTAACACAAAAAATGTCCCGATGCCTAAAACCAGGGGGAAATACATTGGTCTTTCCTGGATGCTTGAGACTAGGGGTAGTTACAAAATGATTGGTAGTTCAACACAGTCTACAAAAATCCATAAACAATGGATTTTATAGGGAAAATAGTCCTTATCATACATTTATACACACCATCTACAACAATTTTTACATAACAAGAAGTATTTAAAGGTTTATGGATGACACCGAGATAGTTCTCCCTAAAATTATTCAATTATACTTGGCGTGAGATTGATCAAAAACTTACATTTTAACATCATCTACAAGATCCTTTCTACACTCTTGTCCTAATCACGAGATCAGATGCACATGTTCCTTGTTCAAATTTTTCATTTAACATGCTTTTTACATATATACATGCTTATTTGACTACATGTCAGCTACTCTTTTTTATGTCCGTCTGTATGGGAAGCGCTAGTCAACATCATCCACATCACACCAACAATGACATCGACACCGACAATAGGTACATCAAAAAATCTACACATACATTTTCTCCCTAGGTTCATTTTCATCACTTTTTGTAGTTTTTCCTCCTTAGCATCCACGTTTCACATTTTTATCAATCTATGCTTTGTCTAGTCCTTCGAAAGCTTACATCATCAATCTACATGGTTATCAGGTACGCATCTCAATCTAATTTATGTTACCAAGATTTACGCTCACCAACATAAAGTGGAGGTAAATGTAGACAAAAAATCACACACTTTGGGTAATTATTTAGTCCTGATTACAAACTATAATTCATATGATTCCTAAGCAAGGATGGTACTAATTAACCCATGTGTTTCACCTCACTTTACTTTCTATTGATTATTTTGTTCTTGCACCTTGCTTACTCGGTCGACTTTTTAGTCTTCAACATTTTTCATCCTAGACACCATCTCCCAACTAGGATGCCAACGCCAGTGCCCTTATCCCCTCTACGCGTCCCTATCCTCTTTGTACTTTACTTACAATTTTTGGGTCCTTTCTAGCCATTTGAGCATCTTATATTTTTTGTAGTTTGCTTTTTCAGGGTTAATTACGAAATTCAAGTAAGGTAATTAGATAAATATAAAGGTATGTGATCATAATAAAGGACCAAACACTAATTATTAGCTATCACCACCTAAGGTTACATCCATGAAGGAATTTAAGATATATATTGCATCCATCTAGCTCCATCATAAGGGACACAAGGGCTATTTTTCTGCATCACACTTTATAGGTGGGAAGTTCATTTTATTCCACACACACATCTATTACATTATACATCTGGCTACTTGCTTGTTATCCATGTGTTACTGGCACAAGAGTAACCTAGGGCACAATTCTACACACATGCATAGAACTACATTGGGTCTAATATGTAGTACAACACTCAGTCGTAAGTTCACAAATGTGACAACCGAGGACAGTCTGAAACCTCATTCTACATCTTTCCTTTTTTGGGATTTGATGTCTATTTGAGGGTTTTTTTTAGGTTCATACTTTATTGCAAGTTTATAAAAACCTCAAGATCTTGGTGTGACCTTAGATTGATCAAAGGAGATAAAAGGAAAAAATATTTGTGACACCTCGGAGGAGATTTTCTGAGCATTTCTGTAAAACCAGGTGTTATCACCAAATCACAACACCCCTGGATGTTGATCAGATTTCTAGGTTGATCATACTAGCATCCAGTGTGATTGCATAACATTGAATCCTTTCTCCAAGTGTGGGACTTGCCAAAATGAGAAAGGAATCTCCAGAGAAGGCTAGTTCCTATTCCTCTGTTCAGATGCACACAAAAATGTAGAGGGTTCACTCAAAGTCTAATCTAACTTGCCAGGGAGACAGGGTAAGAAGATGTAGAAAAATAAACCTAAACTAATGAAGGTGATGCACCGAGGAATGAAGAACACCTATCTTTCCAATAAACACAAGCCATTAAAATGCGATGCAAGATCATGCACATATAACAAAATTTACAGTGAAAGATCAGGAGGATGCAAATGAACACAGAGAGGGTTGAGAATCATCCACAGACATGCATTACTTGCTCCAAAGATTGATACAATACACTACAAAATGCCAAGAGGTAGAGTCACATTACAGTTTCAAATGGGAGGTTCGAACTCCACAAATTCACCTGCTAAAGAGAAGAAGGGAGGGGCAAAACAGGAATGTTCGACCCTTAGAAAGAAGCCCCTCTTTACAATATATAGGAAGAATGAGAGAGGGAAGAGAGAGGAAAGTCAGATCTACCCCAACCACTTCTAGGTCGCATTTATTTTATCTCATTATGGTGGTGGGTGAGAACCCTGGCAAGAGCGGCGGACTGTATTTTGCATTAAAGCTGGTTGTTGAAACATCAGTTCTGGCCATTACCATGTGCCAGAGACATTTCTTGATTTTCTCTCTCCAAAATAAACCAAAATGCAAGATTGACCCTAGAATCATGTAGAGAATTTCACCAGCTTTCCATTGATATAAAGAACGTGAGAATTCGAGCTCTGGATCGAAAGTTATGGCGATATAAAGATTTAGGGCAAAAACAGGCCAAAATGGATCAGCGGGAAAATATTTGAATTTTTCCCACGCACTGCCACTTCGATGACAAGTGTTAGGCTCTGATTCATCCACGGGTTCATCCTTTGAAAATTCCTTTCGTGCCCTTAAACTTGGACATGTGGCACTATTTTATTGGTTCGGGCCTGAGGGGCGCATTTTTACCTTGCGTCAAACACTTAGCAACTTTTCAACCTTCTGACACGTGGCACGTTCTGATTCGTCCGCGGGCCTCCTTGTCTCTTTTCGGTGACTTCACCTTTTCAGATCCCATGCGTACTTTTGGCCCGGATGTCCCAAACTGTCTGGGACAAATTTCTCCGAACCGCCCGATTCAGGCTTCCTTGTTCCTGTTTGCGGCGAAGACATGTGGCAAGATTCCATTCGCTCTCGCTCTTTCAGCTTTTTGCGTCCCGCGCGTACTTTTGGCCTGGATGTCCCAAATGAAAGTCCTTTGTTTTGGTCAAACCAGCCGGTTCGCATCCTCCACGTACTTTTGTCCCAACTGTCCCGGACTATCTCTGGGAAAAATATCTTCGAACCACCCGATTCGGGCTTCCTTGCGCCAAACCGGCTTATCCGCATCCCACGCGCACTTTTGGCCCGGATGTCCCAAACCTCGCGAAATAAGACTTGGTGATTTTTTCCCTCTTTCGGCTGATTCGGCTTTTCACATCCCATGTGTACTTTTGTCCCAACTCTGCGCGGACCGCCTGGCGGCTTTTTAGCCGGTTCGCGCCCTGACGTCCCAACTGCTGCGTGGACTAGGACTTAGCCGATTTTCTTCATTTTTTCGGCCCCAAGCTTGGTTTTTGCAATTTTTTCACCTTTTCTAACTCGTTGGGTTTTCTTCTTGGATGGGAGAGTTAGAAGGAAGCCGAGGGGGCCCCAAAAACATGATTTCGGGCCTTAAATCAATCTATTTGCTTGGGACTAAAGAATTTGATGCATGTTATCAAAATTACCTTGAGGGGTGAATTTTGGATAACAGTTTTGGCGACTCAGTAGGGTTATCTACTTGTCAAATAAAGAATGGCCAGCTGCTCATAGAAATCCATTGGGCATGGAGTCTGTTTGATAACCTCTCAGATGATCTGAAATTTGACAACCTGTGTCCTTGAGCTATTGAAACATTTGTTGATCTGGTTCTCTCATGGCTGCAAATTCTTTTCCGAAGGTTTGATGAACTACCAACATGCACACACTAGAAGTAATAGGACATGTGCACAAGCACTTAGGGAAATAAAAACTACTCTAACAATACGATGTGTGCATAAGCACTTAGGAATGGAAATTCTAAATTAATATTACAAGGGTGAAAAGCTTTCTTTACGGTAGCAACGTTTGAGATAGATCCCATTGACTGGAACCTGCGCATTATTCACCATCCAACTTAGCGATCGAAAGCATTCCTACCTTTTCATTCAATGATCACGTCACGAGCCACTCCAAATGGCATCAAACTTGGAATGCTTTCCTAGTTTTGCATGATCTGCATCCCATTTCAACACTAGATCTCCAATCGGAAGGTTCTAGCCTTGGCTTTCTTATCAAAAGTCTTCTTGATCAAGGCTTGATCCTTGTCTATTGCTTGGGCTGCATACTCTCTAACTTCTTGGAGCTCCATTAATTCTGCATATCTAACCTCCATGGGTTCAAACTCGGCTGGTTCCAATGTTTCATGAGCTCCAGATTCCACCTGCAACTTAAGTGATATAGGTAGAACTACTTCTTTCCCGTACACAAGATTATATGGAGAGCTTCCTGTAGACCTCTTGGGTGTGATCTTATCAGCCCATAGGGCTGATCTGAGCTTTGCGTGCTAAGTCCTTTGGTTTTCATCCAGATTCCTTCTGATGATTCTTAGTAGGTTCTTATTTGTAGACTCGGCTTGACTATTACCTTGAGGGTAATAGTTTAGTGAAGTGCTGAGATATACACAATTCTTGATAGCCCATTCAGTGATCTTTGTGCTAAGGAATGCCAATGCATTGTCTGATATGATAGTGGTAGGGGAACCAAACCTCGTGACTATCCCTTCATAGAAATCTAAGATATTATATTCATTTGCCTCCTTGAGTGCCACTGCTTCGGTCCACTTGGTGAAATAATCCGTTGCTGTAAGTATCCACTTGTGGCCTTGACTTGAATTGGGATTGATAACCCCAATGAAGTCCAATCCCCATTGTATGCATGGCTGATTTACTGAAATTGGACGAAGGGGTAGTGCTGCTAACCTCTCTTTCCCTATGAAGAATGCACATCTTTTACATTTTTTGACCCATGAGTAGCAATCATTGAACATAGTAGGCCAATAGTAACAGGCTCTCATGATTTTGAGAGCTGTAACTCATGGAGAAAAGTGGCCTCCTACTTCCCCGTCATGGAACTCATGTAAGATCTTCTCAACTTGACCTGTTCCAATGCATCTTAATAGAACACCATGGATGTCTTTCTTGAACAAGATACCATTAATGAGTACATACGGGATAGCTTGTAATCTAAAGTATCTCCTCTTTGCTTTGCTTGTTTCTGGAGGGCACAAGCTTGTTTAGAGGTAATGCACCAAGTCTTGAGTCCAACATGGAACGGGTGCATCATCAGTCGATTGTTCTTGATCATTCTGTAGTAGCAGGACAACATCTTCTTCACCTTCTGAGCCATCTGGTTGTTTGGAAGCGAGCTTCTCACACAAACCTTTGCCACGAACCAGTTTGGTTACTCTAATTTCAATATCATATTCCATCACCCGAGTGATCCAACCTACTCTCTTCTCATTTAAATCCTTGTTTAGGAGAAAGTCCTTGACACCAGCATGAGACACCAATAGTTGAATCTTATTGTTTGAGACCAAATGTCTAAACTTCTTCAAGCTCCTGATGACAGCAAGGACGTGCTTTTCCATGAAAGAATAATTTATTTTGTAATCTTCCAAGGTTTGACTGAAGAACGCTATGGGATGTTCTGAACCTTCTCTATTCAGCTGTGTCAAGATAGCTGAGATTGTGTCTGATCCTCCAAACACATACAACATGAAGTCCTTTGAAAATTTTGGGTTGATAAGAGTTGGAGCTTGTGATATTGCATGCTAGATGTTTTCAAAAATCTCTTTGCCCTCTGCTTTGTCTATTTGAATGCGAGACTCTTCTTCAACATTATTGTTAAAGGCTTCACAAGAGTGGAAAAATTAGGCACAAATCTGCTGACAAAGTTTATCCTTCCCAAGAAGCTTTGGAGAGATTTCTTGTGGTGTGGAAATGGGAGTGTTCGGATGGCTTCAACCCTTTCAGGATCAATTGTTAGCCCTTCCCTAGAGACAATGTGGCCCAACAATTTGCCCTCGTGTGCCAAGAATATACATTTCTTTGGATTCAATGATACTCCGAACCTTCTACACCTCTGAAACACTTGTCTGAGGTGAAAGAGATGGTCTGCTGCATTCTTTGAGAAGACAGTGATATCATCTAGGTATACCAGCACTATATTGTTGATTAAGCCTTTGAATGCCATATCCATAGCTCGTTGAAATGTTGCTCCGGCATTTGACAGTCCAAATGGCATCTTCTTGTAAGCATACGTGCCCCATTTTGTAGTGAAGGCCGTCTTGAATTGATCTTCTTCCTTCACCATTATCTGATTATAGCCTGAATATCCATCTAGCAATGAAAACCTTTCTGAACCAGCTACAACCTGTAATATTTGCTCCATGGAAGGGAGTGGGTAATGGTCCTTGAGAGAGGCTCTATTCAAGTCTCTGAAGTCAACACATAATCTGATCTCTCCACTCTTCTTTCTGACTGGAACTAAGTTGGCAACCCAACTAGAATGCTTGATTGGGAATATGATTCTTGACTCAATCAGCTTGTCCAATTCTTTCCTCATGAGAGGCTCCATGTGTGGATTGACTGGTCTTTGTTTCTACCTGACAGACTTAGTATTTGGATCCAATTCGATGGTATGTTGAGCTAAGTTGGGATTGAAACCTTTCAAATCTTCATAGCTCCAAACAAACATGTCAAGGAACTCTTGACATAGCTGTATGAACTCATACCTTTCTTGTTCAGTTGTCATCCTTCCAATTTGCAATGGTTTGTTCTCTTCTACCAAGATGGATACTGAATCCTCTCTCTTGACTTAAATGTTTTCTTTCTCCTTTCTAAACTAATCATTGGGATTAAAAATGGACTCCAAAGTGATAAGTCCCTTGGGCAGCTTGTTAGTTCTCAGCTATACCACTTGGTCACCATACTGTTGTTCCAATTTTTCTTGATTCTTGGTTGAGAACTCAGCTTCTTCTTGCAAGAAATGGATGATTTTCTGGTCATTTTCAAACACTTACCAACTGACATTGTTATCCGGCACTGAAGGCCTCACAATCATGTGGATGTTTGGCTGTACCTTGTCTTGTTGAATACTTTCCACAATGTCAAAGGCTGCCCCTACTGCTGCAAGCCTGTCAGTAGCTTGATTCTCTTTCCTAGGAATGGATTTTATGCCAAAACCCTCAAAATCTTCCATGAGGTCCCACACCCTATTCTTGTAGCACTTGAGTAGATCATTCTTGGCAGCATGCTTTCCCCTGACCTTATTTACAATTAATTCACTGTCCCCAAAGACTTGCAAGTTCTTTATTTTCTTCTTGATTGCCCAATGCATCCCTTGCACCAAGGCTTCATATTCAGCAGTGTTATTAGAGCATGTAAATTGAAATCTAAAAGCTGAATAGTAATTTACTCCTCGAGGTGAAACAAGCACGGCTCCACCTCCTACACCTTGTCTACTCCTTGATCCATCGAAAAACAGCTACCATACCTCATTGTCATCTTTGTGGTTTGGCTTGGTGATGCTAGGAATAGGCTGATTTTCTTCGTGTATGCAATACACCCCTAGCTCAGATTCTTCCACTTCTTGATAAGGATCAAATCAATGTATCTTGTTTTCCCATTCATCAAGAGTTAGATCTGGGATGCTTCCAACCTTAGTGTCAGCCTCATCAGTGCTTGGGTGATCTTCTTGATCAAATGCTGAACAATTGGCGTTGATCTAACTTGGAGTGTAAGGCTCAATATGGAAGTTTGCAATAGGTTCTGACCTGATTGTGGCTTTGGTTCCATACCTCGTTCTAAATAGCATGTGTGACCAATCAGTAGAAAAATATCCTCCAATCTTGGCTATGAAGTCCCTTGACAAGCAAAGGGCAAAGAGTGGTGGAAGGTCTATGACTGATACATCTTGTAAAACAACAACGTTTGGACATGCATGCAAGGTAAGACTCAAGTTTTTAATCACTCCAACTGTTGCTACTGCTGTCCCATCTAGCTGCACTACCCCTTTGGATATTGTTTCATACTGGAGCCCTAGCTGATCAGCTATTTGTTTAGGCATTACTGAGCTACTTGCCCCGGAGTCTATCATGTAATTGTGCACTAGCTGATTTCCAATGATCAATGAAACATAGAAAGGAGGGGGTTTCAACATTTTACCTTGCTGTCCTCCATGATTTCCCTCAGGCTGGGCAGCATTTGTAAGCACTTTGTCTTGCATTTGCTGATTCGAAGTTGGCCAGTCCTTCATGGCAGCTTGCAGCAGATCTCTTTGGCCTGGGATGGATAGGGATTCCCACATTGATATATTGACATTTGTCTTCTTCATCTGATCAATGATACTGAATGGTGATGAAGGATCTCTTTGTTGTCCCTTGGTTTGCACATTCACTCCTTGCACGTGGGCAACAACAACTGGTATTTGAGTTGGCCTAGGGGCTGTTCTTGGCTGCCCTTGTGCATTTGAAATTGGATTTTGCTTGCCAACCATTTGTGGAACCATGGAAGGTTGTGGATTGGTTGGGGCTAATGGTTGTTCTTCACCCAAATTCCTCCTTTTTGACCTTGTGTTGGCTGCAACACCTTGAGAAACTACCTAGTTCATGCCACAAAAATCCTCTGCTTGTCAATTTACCAATGTGGTGTCATTTGGGGCTGATTGTTGTTGGTTGTTCCCTTGACTGCCCTCACCCTCCACACCAGTAGTTGTCACCATTAATGCTTGATTGAAAGCACCATTGAAGCACATGGATTGGTTATGAGGCTCATTGCATGGAAAACACCAATCGTACTCCTGGGCAATGTTGTTTTGTGTTGGCACTAGTGCCTTAGAGGTAGATATGGCATTTGGATTATAGGGTTGAAATGGTCTATTGGCAGGAGGCCTTGTTTGATTCATATTTACAGCTGGGTTAGGAGGCCTTTATGGTTGGTATGGCTACCTGTTAGGCTAAGCTTGGGGCTGGTAAGAAGGTCTAAATCCTTGAGCTTGCTATCTTTTTGATAGTAACTAGCTCATTTCCCAAATTTTGCAACTATTTCATGACCTCTTGGAGTTCATTTGAAGCGTAGAGGATAGAGTAGAAGTTTCATTTTAACTTTGATTTCTAGGAGTGGGAATAGGAGCCAAAGTGGGTGCTTGACTAGTGCTGGATTTTCTAAGTTTGGATACAAGGGCATGGGAGGCCTAGGAGCCAGTTTACCAGCTTGAATAAGACGGTTTTCAGCCCTAATGGCAATGCTATAAGCCATAGGGATAGTTATGCCTCCCATGGACTGAATCAACATAGAAATATCAGAATTTAGAGCTTTGAGATAGTAGAGAAAAGAACCTTCTATTGTTGGCCTAACTGCCACTAGAATTCTCTCCCAAGTCTTTTGAAATCTGAAGTTGAAATCAGTCAGCTGCTCATTAGGAGCTCTCTTGATGGTTTTCAGCTGCTTCAAAAGAGACAAGTTGTCTCCCTTTTCTCCAAATTACTCATGAAGTGCTATACACAAACTGATTCCAATTTGTGATAGAACCAGCTCAGGCTTCTAAACCATTGCAATGCTTTACCCTTGAATGAATATGCCATAACTTGTGACAGCCACTTACATCTCATTGATTTCATGGATTGCACAAAGGTTGGCAATGTCTTTAACATGATCACCTAGAGTAGTCTGATTTTCTCTAGTGAAGTAGGGAATGTTCTTCAAGGTTGCAATAGGAATTGGATGTTGTGCATTGAGGGAAAGTGGGCTGCTGCCTGTGAAGTTGACATAGGGGTTGTTTTGTGCCATTCTAATTGGTCTTAAAACCCTTGTTAACTGAATGAAAGGCCTACCAGGTGGAAGAGTTGAGAGAGTTCTGTTTGGTGGAGATGGAGACCTTTGAATCCTTCTTCCTCTTCTTTCTCTTCGTGGAGATAGGTGTAGATGAACAAACAATCCCTCCTCCCTAGTTCTTGACTCCGTCTCGTATTCTTCTCATAAATTTGTCGCTCTGACTACAAACTAGCAGATTATGCCTCTTTTGGAGTCGCCAGATGTGTGATTTTAAAGCTCTTTCAAATCTGGAACTTACAACAAGTGCACATCGATCTTGTTGTAATGAAAGTAAAGACCTCTAAGGTCCCACCGGGTGTGCCAAAACTATTATCACCAAATCACAGCACCCCTGGATGTTGATCAGATTTCTAGGTTGATCATACTAGCATCCAGTGTGATTGCATAACATTGTATCCTTGCTCCAAAGATTGATACAATACACTAAAAAATACCAAGAGGTAGAGTCACATTACAGTTTCAAATGGGAGGTTCGAACTCCAAAAATTCACCTGCCAAAGAGAAGAAGGGAGGGGCAAAACAAGAATGTTCGACCCTTAGAAAGAAGCCCCTCTTTACAATATATAGGAAGAATGAGAGAGGGAAGAGAGAGGAAAGACAAATCTACCCCAACCACTTCTAGGTCGCATTTAGTTTATCTCATTATGGTGGTGGGTGAGAACCCTGGCAAGAGCGGCGAACTATATTTTGCATTAAAGTTGGTTGTTGAAACGTCAATTCTGGCCATTACCACACGCCAGAGACGTTTCTTGATTTTCTCTCTCCAAACTAAACCAAAATGCAAGATTGACCCCGGAATCATGTAGAGAATTTCACCAGCTTTCCATTGATATAAAGAATGTGATAATCCAAGCTCTGGATCGAAAGTTATGGCGATCTGAAGATTTAGGAAAAAAAGGCCAAAACGGATCGGCGGGAAAATATTTGAATTTTTCCCATGCGCACCGCCACTTTGATGACACGTGTCGCTCTGATTTTCCGCGGGTTCATCCTCTAAAAATTCCTTTCGGGCCCTTAAACTTGGACATGTGGCACTCTTTTATTGGTTCGGGCCTGAGGGGCGCATTTTTACCTTGCGCCAAACACTTAGCAACTTTTCAACCTTCTGACACGTGGCACGTTTTGATTCATCCGCGGGCCTCCTTGTCTCTTTTCGCCACTTCACCTTTTCACGTCCCATGCGTACTTTTGGCCCGGATGTCCCAAACTGTCTGGGACAAATTTCTCCGAACCGCCCGATTCGGGCTTCCTTGTTCCTGTTTGCGGCGAAGACACGTGGTAAGATTCCATTCACTCTCGGCTCTTTCAGCTTTTCATGTCCCACTCGTACTTTTTCCTGGATGTCCCAAACGAAAGTCCTTTGTTTCAGCCAAACTAGCCGGTTCACGTCCTCCGCGTACTTTTGTCCCAACTATCCCAGACTGTCTAGGACAAATATCTCCGAACCGCCCAATTCAGGCTTCCTTGTGCCAAACCGGTCGATCCACGTCCCGCGTGCACTTTTGGCCCGAATGTCCCAGACCTCGCGAAACAAGACTTGGCGATTTTTTCCCTCTTTCGGCTGATTCGGCTTTTTACGTCCCACGCGTACTTTTGGCCCAACTGTCCCAACTTCTGCACGGACTGCCTAGGGGCTTTTTGGCCGGTTCGCGCCCTGACGTCCCAACTGTCCCAACTGCTGTGCGACTAGGACTTAGCTGATTTTCTTCATTTTTTTGCCCCAATCTGGGTTTTTGCAATTTTTTCACCTTTTCTAACTCGTTGGGTTTTCTTCTTGGATGGGAGAGTTAGAAGGAAGCCGAGGGGCCCCAAAAACATGATTTTGGGCCTTAAATCAATCTATTTGCTTGGGACTAAAGAATTTGATGCATGTTATCAAAATTACCTTGAGGGGTGAATTTTGGATAACACCAGTACATAGAAACATGCCTAGGTACGCATGGGTGCTCTTGTCCCTCTTTAGGCACCCTAGTCCATCCTTCTCCTCTAGTTCTACAATTTTTTTAGCTCCAAGGTGCTACGGTCAATGCTTTGTATTTTCTAGTGTTCCAACTCTGTACACTTTCTAGGACTTTGTGAATCAACTAAGTCTTCTCACCCTCTCTTTAAAATTAGGGTTTAGTACTATATTGCTTAATTTTGTTGAGTATATTTGTTATACTTAATTTATTATTCATTTACTATAATATTGTGTTTAGATTAGGCATAATATTTCATATTTTACATAATAAGGGAGTATGGAGTTGTACCTATAGGTGTGCAAATGAATATTCAATAAGGCCGGAGGGAAGGATAAATTTGAAGGTGCTAGTTATGACCAGCTTTATTAACCATTTTCTCTATGATGTAATCAAGAGTATTGTTCAAGGCTTTAGCCTATCCGTTACCTTGAGGGCTATAGGAGGTTGACCATTTTTGGCAGATTTAGAAGCATTGACATAGTGCCTTCACTTTTTTATTCTTGAAAGGTTTACCATTCTTAGATACAATGATATAGGGAATGTCAAAACAACAAATGATGTGATTCATGATGAATTTGGAAATTTACACACATATGACATAAGTAAGAGGAACAAACTTTACCCATTTCGTGAAATAATCAGTGGAAATAATGATGTGATTGTGGCCATAAAAGGAAGTAGGTGTAAGCTTCCAAATGAGATTGATTCCCCACTTTGAAAAATTCTGCAATGTCATGATAGGCTACAAAGATTGCACTGGATCATGTATTAAGTTGCTACATTTTTGACATAGTAATCATTTTTTCACATACTTGACAAAAATCAATTTCCATATTAGGATAGTAATACTCTACTCTCAATAACTTCTCAGTAAGAACCATTCCACTTGTATGGGCCCCACAGATGCCTTCGTGTACCTCTTTTAATGGTAAGATGTATTGTTCGAGTTAATACGATGTAACACATTCCCATCGTAGCCTCCATAATAGAGAGTTATCCCAAGTAGGGTATAACGGGCTATGCGTTGGATGAGGTTATATTTTTGGAATGGGTAATGTTAGGAGGAAAGGTTCCATCATGTAGGTAATTAAATATATCAAGGTACTAGGGGGATAAGGGACCAAAAACTTCACATACCAAATAAGATTCGACATGTCATATGTAGGTACTGTCAAATGTTCCACAAATAATGGCATGTCATTGTTACCTAGTGGAATGTGTAACAAAGATCCAATTGTATCCATGACATCCAATGAGAAATTTTATCCTCTTGGTATCTATTAAAAGGTGATTTTCACAAAGAAATATTTCAAAGTATCTACCATATTTTTAAGGGATGAAATTATCATCCTTGACCTTATATTCATCATTCACTTGCTTGATGATCAATTGAGAGTCACCTATAACATTGAATTTTCTGATATCCCACCATATAGAATTTTTAGTCCTAGAATGAGGGATTCATACTTAGCTATATTGATGGTACATGGGAAACCAAGTCTAAATCTTGAGGAATTAGATCACCTATAGGGTTGATAGCAACAACACCAGCTCCTAAGACATGAAAGGTAAATGACCCGTTAAAGTATACCTACCATGTGGTAGATTCCTTAACATACATCATAAAAGCATCTGGAATATCTAGACTCAATGGTTTAGTTATAGGAAAAGGGGATTATGCTAGTTGATCTGCGAAACACTTGTCTTTTGACTGATTTATAGATGACATTCTCAATATCAAATTCACTAAGAAAGGTGATCTAATTGGCCATCCTCCTAGTAAGTATGGGTTTAGATAACATGTACTTGTGTAGGTCAACTCTAGATATAGCTTGGTTTTGTAATTCAAAAGATAGTGATGAATTTTTCGAAATGTAAAAATAACAACCAAGAAATTTTTTTCAATTTGTGGATAGTTGAGCTCATACAAGATCAATTTTCAGTTAAGGTAATAAACGAATTTATATTTTTATTCATATAAATAGAGATAGAAGTGTGTTAATAGAAAATTGGGTAACCGAGATATGTAACAATAGGGGTTCACATGGAGTAAGTAGCATAAGAATATGTGGTTTGGCCAAATACTCCTTGAGTAAGGAAAACACTTGTTAACATTCAAGACTCCAGTGAAAATCAACATATTTCTTGAGAAGATGAGTGAAGGAATGAAAATTACCTACAACTTTAGAAATGAAGCTGCAAATGGATTGGATTTTACCTTACAAACTTTGCAACTATTTGAGGTACTTTGGAGGAGGCATTTATGTAATAACTATGACCTTTGCTAGGTCCACTTCAATTCCTCTTTTAGAAAAAATGAAACCTTGTAACTTTCCTAAAATAACACCGAAGATACACTTATTTGTGTTGAATTTGACGTTATAACCACTTAAGCATTAAAAGATATGCCTTAGTATTTATAAATGTTCTATTCTAGTCCCGTAACACCCTCGACAACTGATATATTCCTCTTTGCATTCAAGTGTTGACATGTGATTTTCTAGATAAAGATGTGTTCTTTTGACTGTTAAAGATCATGCTTGATTGGGATAAATCTTTTCTGTTCTTAAAAATTATTAGACTGAAATTATATGGTTGTCAAGAATCCATTTTCACTTCGGAAAGATGAGCTGCAATATAGTATTAAGAGTTGCAGACTTATTTCTTCTTCTGACTCATCCTTGGATCAATTTTAGTGATCCAAGGAATGTTTCAAGTCTTCTTCATAAACTGAATGGTAAAATTGACATTCAGTAGCTTAAGGAACATAGAAGACTGAATTTTGCATGATACTAATTCTTGGCCTTGTTGCAACATGTTTTTGTTTAGTTGTATGTTTGTGCCCGGTCTTTGGTGATTGATCTTGGCGGGACATTAAGGACTTGAGAAAAATTTAATTCTCTGTGGAGAAGTTTGGAGTCCTAAAAATCTAAGGACTATCCTAATGGTAACCTACACTAGGTGAGAACAACTAAGTTCTAGCTATGTTTACTTATGTGTATACTTGTTCTAACCTAAGTCTCTTATTCTATTATGGGGTTGGCATCCTAACCTAAGTGTTATGCTAAGAAAATAAGGGAAGAGTTACTAAGGGGGATACTAAGCTATTTTAGCTACTACCTATTACTAAAGGGTTGTGATTTGAACCTAACCTAAGGTGGGAATTCTAATGGCTAATGTTCTAAGACCTATGTTGGTAATTTTTAAACTAACCTAAGTTCTATTTGAATCTAACCTAAACTAAGGGGAACCTAAAGGGGTCGCATGACATATGGGTGATGGTTCCAATGGATTTTAAATGATTTGAAAGGGGGTTTAAATGATAAGGTACTGCCAGATTTGGCAGAGGGCCAGTGGACTTGGTGGAAGCCTACGTGGAAACTCCACTAACGGATGGAATTGTGTTTTTGTGTTGAAATGGCATTCACCAAATTTAAGTGGTAGTGGTAAGGAAAAGTAAGCAGGAATTTTGGTTTAACTGGAATTTATGACATTTATGAGCCTTGGTATTTATGTGCAAACTGTCTTGGAAACATAGGAGGCGGGTTTGTAGGAGGTCATTTGGTTTTTCTTGCATGGCAAATTTTTCTCTGCATGGAGCTAACTGGTTCTTCGAACCAGCAGTTTGACCTTTAGTTCAAAACTATTTTTGGTTTTTATGATCTATTTTTGATCGAAGGAAAGTATATGAAGCTTGGAAGGAAAAGATGTTTCATTGTTGATCTATCTTGGAGGAGAAAAAGAGTTGGAAACTTGGCTAAAAGTCTCCTTCGAGTTAGTGGAAGTGCTATCAGGCATGATAGGCATGATAGGTTATAACTTGCATGTAAATCTTGGGTTTTGACTCTATAATTCTAGTTAACATTTTAGTGTTAAGAGCTTGCTTTCGGGTCGATTCATTTGAATATATCCCGGTATTTCGTATTTGGTTATTCTTTTTGAAATGATTAAGTTATAGCTCATTACTGAGTGAATACTCACCAAGGAACTATGTGGGAACTTTTTGATTCGTTTAGTTCTCTCTTTTGAGATTTGGAAATGGAAACATCTTAAGGAATGTTGAACTTCTATTATTTTTTTAACTGTTTTGACTTTTGGAGATAGTATGAGCATGGGAATTGGAAGAAGTGTTCTCTCAAAGATTGTTTGGAAGAAACCCGCATTTGGGTTGATTGTATAAAGTGGTACTAAGGATCCACTGTTATAATTACATGGTTGTGAAGTTCTGTTGGGATATTTCATTCTTATTGCTTGGAATTTAAGACCATGATATCTTCTGTATCTGGCGTTTGGGGTTCTTTCCTCCCTCTCGGTTGTCTCTTCTAATTAAATCTGGGTCTTTTTGAAAGATTGTGATATTACCTTGGACACTGAAATAATAGGAAGGATTCCTTCTCTGTTCAGTTGTATTAAGTTGATTCTTTGAATCATGAACCATTTACCCTTTTTGGTATTTATTAGTGAAGTATTTGTGAGTCTTTAGTTTTAGTTTCATGGGTAATTCTGAACTTATCATTTATTGTTTGGAATGTCACTCTCAACTGACTCAGTGATTGAGTCTTGGGCTTCTTTCGAGAATGAAATTTTATATTCTTACACTTTGAGATATTTTATATCATTATAGGTTTGTATTATGATGTCATCCTGAATCGGTCTGATTTAGAACTTCTTATTCAGCTTTGAACAAAATGATCTATCATTGGTTCTTTCCTTATTATGATTACTTCTTTTTTTGCCCTTAGATAGGCTCAATGTTTGAACTTTTCTTTACTCGAATCCAATTCAAAATTATGATTTATCTTGACCTATTGGTCTACCTTGTTTGAATCATTGATGGAAATAGTGTTGAGAGCTAGTAGCCAGTAAGGTTTTGCTATTAAGTTCATTGATACTTATAGTTTGACTATTGTTGACTAGTCTTGTTTGGTTTATATGGAAAAGTGTAGGTTTGTCTCTTGTACTCTTTATCTTTTGTGAAGATTATGAGTAGAGAATAACTCCTCCTTGGAGCTGCTTGTTTGTGAACATTGTTGTTTGATTTGATTGAAGCTTCTAACATGAATAGTTGGAATTGGAAGTGTAGATGGCCTGTTTTGATTTTCTGTACCTTCATGTTTGGTTATGGAATTCTATTTGAGGTATATTCTAAGGATGAATGTGTAATATTGTTATCTTGGAAAGGAATAGGTGAATCATCCTTGAGGAACCATGTTGTTTACATTTATTTTGTCTCTTAGAACACGTAAATGTGGTATTCTATTAGGATAGAATTAAGAAATAATGGGATGGTAGGATTGATTTTTGTTTACAAGCCATTGATATAATTAATAGAACTTAAGATCTTAGGCAAATATTGTTTATTATATTCTAATCTTATTTTTAAAGTTGATTTAAGTTTATTATTGTACTTCCTTCCTTTTGTTATCATTTATGTTGATTCTATGATGACTTAATTATCTCATTAAAGCAGTGTTGCTTTAATGAAACAATTAGTGGAATGCACTTTGTTTTAATGATTAGTGCTTATCATGCTTAGTTCATCAAACTGACCCGTGCTAGCTATTTTTGCAGATGGACGACTTAAGTGGTAAAAGAAAGCAAAAACTTATATGATGCATTGGCTATATGTATAATGCTTAGTAAAGAATTCTGATTCATTGTTTTTTTGAATTGTAAAAGAAAGTTGTATACTTTATTTAATAAGGTTGTTGTTATGCAGTTGCATATAGAGCATAGGCATGTAAATTTTATAAGTTGTAATGATGAATTGCAAGTTGTGTTTTATTTGCATGGGTTGTGAATATTATCACATACTATTTTAAAGAAGATGAAAAATCCATCTTGTTGTTATTATTTATAGTATGTTATGCTTACTTTGTTATCTTGTTTAATATGGATAATGGGGATTAGTTCAATTTCCCCTATAATGAAGCAATTTGTTGAGTTGCATAATATGATATGTTTATCTAAAATAATTTAACATAATAAGGTGATGCATAACGAACATGCATTAAGAAATATGGACATTGGGAATGATATATCCTAATACTTAAACATGTAGTGAAATATTCTTTCTCTCTCAATTGAATATACACCTAAAAGGTTTGGATGTATGATTACTATTTATTAGACTTCATTTAGAATGAATTCTACTTTAATTAGTTACATGCGATTGATAAACCTTCCTAAAAGTTAATGAACACTTAAAAGAAACTTATGATAACACTTTCCTGGTTTAGTTAATTGCACGTTTAAATGAGAAATTGAACATTAAGAGAAACCATAAGTTTAACAAAGTTCTTCATGGAATAAATAAAACAAATTTAGGAAAGAACTTATTGAGTGTTGGATTAGGGTTTAGCAAGGTTGCTGTAATTAGGAAATAATCCAAACTAATAATGTATTAATAATCTCCTTGGGGCATGTACATCTCGATGAGATAGTTTCTGTAGGATGTTGGCACACGCCCACTTTTGAGGTTGTACTTTCAAGAAGACTTGGGTATTTTCAAGAATACAACATTGTAGTTGACATGTGGCATCACCCATCTGCATTGATCGTCTGGATCCACACATAATAGGAACTCGGACACGAACTTAGTTTCTCTCTAGGTCAAGATAGGAGCATATTTAGGATAGGAATTAGCTTCCAATGGATTAGGTACGTTGGCACATCCGGTTGACTTAGGTCAACCAAGTATGCTCATTTACCCTAATCCATTGTGAGCATCTTCCTAACATAAGTTATGTTTCTATCTAGGGCTAGGTAAAACCTAGGACAAGTGGACTAGAGTGAGGTGAAGGATGTATTCCAATATGACAAGTATGCCATATAGGAATAGTGACATACATAGTATGTTGTAAATCTTTGGCCAAAGAATTGCAAGATACTAGTTACATTGTCCTATGTCACCAAGTTTAAAACCACGTGATATCAGATGAATATTGGTAATAGATATTCAGATATGTTCTTTAAACAAATCACTTAGTACCTGGTGTAGGGTAGGAAGACCAAGTATACAAAGTATATGATATGTATTCAATACATAAGATAACATAAATAGATCGGTAGCTTACCGAGTTATGGAATGAATAGATCGGTGGAACACCGAGTCATTACAACTGCATATGGTTATCTATTTGAATTCGATTGGCATGGGATGTTTGCTTTAAATATCGCTTTATTTAGAACAATGAACATTATATTAAACAAAAAAATTACTTGTTTCTAAAGTCTTAAAATGGGAATGTTACATCTTGGTATCGAGTGAAGGTTACATCTCTTAGACCTATTGTGTCCATAATCTGATGAAACTTAAATTTTCTTGTAACAGAAAATGGTGAGAACAAGAGGAAATGTTGTAAATAACCCTCCACATGAGGAAGGAGAAGCAACTATCCAGAAAATCAATGAGATCCTTGCTGCCCTGTTGACACAAGTGATCGTTTGGCTGTGCTTGAACAAAAAGTAATGGGTAATGAGGAGGAAGAAGAAGCTGATAAGAATAATCAGCCACCTCTAGGGGACAATGCCAATGTAGGTGTTGATAATAACAATGTTAACATACCTGTTAAGTCTGAGAACAAAAAGGCTAGGCTAGCAACAGAACTCACTAATGACATAAAAATGACAATGTTAACATACCTGTTAAGCCTGAGAACAAAAAGGCTAGGCTAGCAATAGAACTCACTAATGACATAAAAATGATAAGTCCAAAAGAAGAAAAGACAAGATTTAACATGGTTAACCCAATGTGGGCTACGTCCACCAAGAACTTGCTCAAATTTTATTATCAACAAGAGTAAAACAACTCTCACAATCTTCTCTTAGTTATGAACTCACAACAGAATTCCAAAGATGCTAAACCACATCTAAACCACAATTGACACCCAATTGCATAACCTTGATCACTCTTGATCACCTCTTGATCATTAAGACTCAAGACCTCTTGAACACTCAAGATATCTTCAAGATACCCTAACACCTCTATTTATAGGATTAAAATCCTCTTAAGAAGTCCTAAAGCTGACCCTAGAAGTTTGAAAGTCATGATCTTTCAACTTCCCACGGATGGAAAAATAGTCCCGATGTTAACAACCAATTAACAACATGTTAACAGAAATGTTGTAGTAATTACATAGTGACTGCATAGCAACATCACAACAAACAACTGCATAATGCTCCTGAAGTCTCCAAACTTAACCGTTCAAGCTCCAACACTTCAACATTGATTCAAGAAGACCAAAAAGGCTCTACACCCCAACGTCAACATGTCATGGAAGATGACTTTCATGGCTCTTTGATAAGTTGTGACTGCATTCTTGAGGCTGAAAGGAATGAACTGGTAACATAATGTACCCTAAGGGGTAGTGAAAGTAGTCTTATGTTGGTCCTCCTCTACAATTTTTATCTAGTTATATATTGAAAATCCATCCATGAAGGATAAAATTTCATAGCCTTCATTTTAATCAACAATCATGTCAATGTTTGGAAGATGAAAGTCATCTTTTGGACATGCTTTGTTGATGTCCCTGAAATCCATGCAAATTTTGATACCAAAAGGATTTTTCTAGACAAGAACTACATTAGAAATCCATTCTGAGTAGTCAATAGGCCTAATGAATCCTATTGCCAATAATTTTTCAAGCTCTTCTTTAACCAACAGAGCTACATGAGGATGCATCTTACAATTTTTTTCTTAATCAACTTTATTGATTTATGCATAACTAAGTTATGCACTACCAAAGAAGGTCCTAGGTTTGGCATGTCCACATAGGACCAAGAAAATATATCTGATAATTCCAAAAGAATCATGATTTTTTTTTTGTTCTTGCATTGAGAGGGAAGCACCCAATTTAACTAGTTTAGGCTCATCTTATGTTCCAATGTTAACATCAATAATCTCCTCAACAAGAAATTTGGATTCATCTTCCATACATGTAGGATATAGTTAAAATAGTGGAAGGGGATATGGTTAAAATAGCAATATTGGGAAACAGGTTCGTGGAGAGGTCTTCATAGAGAATACATTGGGACTCTATTTCACTATCATAACTAGAAGAATCCATCTTAGAAGTCAAATAGTTTAACAAAGGCATCTTTGGGGCCCACACAAGTGGAATGGTTGTTGCCAATAATATATTGAGATTAGGCTATTACTAGCCTACCATGGAAACTGATTACTACCAGTATGTGAAAAATGATTGTTATGTCAAAAATATGGAAACATAATATGTGTTCCAACGTAATCTTTAAAACCTATCACCACATGGTGGCCTTTTTCAAAGTGTGGACTCAATCTCATTGGGAATATTACACCCACTTCCTCTTATGGCCACAACCACATCATTATTGCCACTAAGTATTTCATGAAATGGGTACATGATATTCTTCTTACTTATGTAGCCAATGTACAAATTGCCAAATTCATCATGAATCACATAGTTTTCCGTTATGACATTCCCTCTGACAATGGTAAATATGTCAAGAAAAAACAAGTGAAGGAACTATTCTAACACTTCCAAATCTAACAAAAAATTTTAACGCCCTATTACCCTCAAGGTAATGGACATGATGAAGTCTCGTATAAGACTATTGTTCATATCATGGAGAAAATGGTTAATAAAACTAGCCATAACTGACACATTTAAATTCATACTACCCTCTGGGATTATCAAATATCCATCTACACACCTAAAGGTACAACTTCATACTCCATTGTATTTGCACTGAGTCCATTTTACCCCTTGAGATCGAGCTTCCTTATTTACACATATCCTTAAGAGATTATTTGGATAAAGAAGAAGACTATAGAGTGGCTAGGTTAGTAGAGATAGAACTGTTGAATGAAAAATTCCTCCATGAACTGGATCACCTCAAAGTGTATAAAAACAAATTGCCTAGGAGATATAACAAACACATCATACCTTGCGCATTTGAGGTAGGACACCTTGTTCTAAGAGATAATCAATTCAACACTACAAAATAACAAGAGAAGAAAGGAAATTTTGAACCTTACTGGTTAGGGCCATACGTTGTGGTGGATAAATTTGGTTTAGGTTCTTATAAGTATGCCTATCCTAATGGCGATGAACTTTGGGAACCCATAAATTCCATGTATCTCAAGCATTTATACATCTAAGCATGGATATCCTTAAAAAAATAAAAAAATCTAGAAAAAGAAACAAAAAAGTAAAGAGAAATAAATTTGTCCAAGTGTAAAAACCACACAATTGTGGCACTTTAGACAAGTCCTTTAGTGAAAATTGGTTTTCAATGCCATAGGAGGGTTCATTGTTCACAAGCATCTCACACCTAGGGGCATAATTACTTTAACCCTAAGCTATTTTTTGCCTATGTTTGAGATCCTTTTGAGCCTATCCTTCATGGCCTCGATACAAATGAATATTACTCTTGTACATATGCATGGAGTTTTCCCTTGTACATTCTCATCTATCATTGGGGGAATTCCATACATCTTCATTTTCTTATGCATAGCTTTAGAAAAAATTTCAGCAAATACCAAAAAAATCATATAGGTCTTACCAAAACAAACCAAAAACAATATAACATTGTCTCACGAAAATTAAAAAACCATGCAAAATGAATCAAAGTTTTTCCACAAAAACAAAATGGTATTTCCTTAATTTTTGTTTGTTTGTACATATTTTTTGTTTTCTAACATGATTTTTATATTAGTCTGTTCTTTACTTGATTAGATTAATTCTTATTTTACAGATGAATATGTTGTTTAATTCATTAGATTAGTTCTTATTGTTGTGAGATAGACCAATTGTAGCTGAGTTATTAGCATCTTAGTTCATTTATAACTTTGGTGTGAGTTAGCTCATGATTGTTCATATTGGGTGTGTTTACCTTTTTATTTATTTTTGTACATGGTTATGTTTTTGTGTTATTTAACATGTGTATATATTAGATTCAGTTAATTGTTTCTTGTGATTGTGTTATTTACTTGTACATTGGTTGTTTTCATTTCATCAATCACATCCATATCATCACATCTAACATAACATTATCATATTATCATAAATAAACACTAAGTTACATCATCATGAACTAAAAATCAACATGCATGCTAAGATAACATCACATCATATCATCAATGGGGCAATAGGGATTATTTTTATCCCCCCATCATAAAACATCATAAAAACATGGGCTAACAAAATATTTCATAAATCAAAATGTGATATACATTAATGTACATCATCATCATAAACATGTTAAAAACATCAATTTCCATATATCAAAGTGTCTTGATAAAATCAGATACAAAAAAAATCCACTATGGGAATCGATAAAAAATACGTGCCTTCATCTTGAGACATGTGCAAAAAAATACATATACATTGAGTAAAAGACATGCCTTCATCTCGAGGAATATACCAAAAATAAATGCATGTATATAGTGCATCATACAATACATAGAGTCAATCCTAACTCTATCTGATGCTATAACTACCGAGACCGTGACTAGGTGGGGGCATATACACCGATCTCATAGATCTATATGGCCTATGTGCTCTAGACCTGCTACCTATAAGATGGCTATATGGTGGAGCCCTTAGCACCTCTAACATTGTAGCTGTTATAAACCCCTATAGTACCCAACCTCTCAAGAAGCCTCCACAAAATCATATACTATATCCTCGAGATCTAGCTATTACGATGATCGATGAAGAGCATCATGTTCTCCTATGATCTACGCTACAATAACCCGCAAATGTGTCCTATCCACCACTACTTGTGTTCTCTTTGTAATGGCATGATATTACTCTGCAATGGTAGTCTAAAACTATTGTCTAATGGTAGTCTTCTTGGTAGATCCATGCTCTAACTACCTCTCGTAGGTCCGGATTGTAATAAATTCCACATCACCTCACAACATAGCAATGTCTTTCTCTACATGTACAAAGTGGCCACTAATGGTCCACCTGCTTCTTGTGATCACTCGAATACGAGACACTAGTATCTATGGCTACAACCCCTATACAACGACATCCCCATCACTCCCATGACCTATGCCACCACTTGGATTACCTACTATGGTGATCCAAAAATGGGTGTTAATGTTTTTCACTTTTAATCGTTTCTAAGGATCTAGGAACTCAACATCAATTTTATGGCTCAATTACTCCAAAACTAATTAATTCCTAATTATAGATGCACCTCAATCTAATTTCTAATCATAACAATGAAATGTGCATTCATTTGGACTTTGTGGATTGTGGATATTGAAATGAAATCATAAGTCCAAATTTCTTTTTAATTAATGGATTTCTTAACCAAATTAATAAAACCCATTTACTGATTTTATTTGATCAAAAGCTTCACAAAAACTAAAATAAACATCCACAAAATGAAATTGATAATGGAGTTCACCCAAAGGCTATGTCTCTGGATTCTTGAAAAGAGAATCAATCTATTAAAGTCCAATGAAGTATAATTACCCTTCAATAATGACAAATAGACCTTTGAAACTTGTAAATGGGCTGATCTAAGACTTTGGGAACTCTGTAATTTACTAGAAATTGTTTCCAAGTCGATCTGTGGCCCCTATAATGTCTTCATAGTGTGATCCCCCTATAATTGTGCTTGAAAAACACCTACAAATGGACTTTTTAAACACTACATGAAAAAATTACATTTATGAATTCCTCTCAAAATTATGAACAACTTTCATTTTTACACCATGATGAAATTCGGCCTCCAAGAGCCTCAAATCCAAGGTTGAATGAAGTCTACCCCGTTGTTGTCTATACACAGTCCTACCATCACATTCTGATTTAAATAGCAGATGAGCCAATTTATATCTTGACGAGCTAGGTTAACCAATTTGTGAGTGGGTGTGGCTTGTCCCCATGAGGTCGGGGGTTCGAATCACCCCTATAATTTTGTTGTCAGTTCTTTTTGGCCATGCTCGGTAAAAATCCCACATCGTAGGCAAGAATGATGAGATTGTGGTTTATAATGGGTGTGTCACCATGCAATGCATGACTTAGGTCACACCTTACTCCATATTGTTTTGCCATATATACGTGTTGATTTGTGCTATGGAAAGTTTTTTCTGTAGTTACCCATGTTGAGTTGATAGGGTCGAGCCACTGGTATTTCCACGTCATGGTGGTTGTTTGTGAATAACCCAATATATGGGTTGTGCATTGTTTGGACTTCCTAATATAGGGCCGAGTCATCTTCTGTCCCACCAAATAGTATGAAGTTAGGCTAAGAATAATATAGATACGCCTGCGTTCATAGGCATTGGGCTTGCCGAGATATATGCACAATCATATGGCCAAATAGGTAAGGCCAAACCATTGCCCAAACAATATGGAGATAAGCCCGAATATAGAGCCATAATATGTGATCAAATTGGTGGGGAGTTGATCACCCCACCGAGCTAATAGATAGCTTGTCCAAGCTCAATTCAACCATGCAATGAAAAATCAACTCTCCAAAACCAAATAGTCACACATTGGGAATGTTAGAGATATATATGGCATATATAATCAAAAAATTGATAATGACAATATGAAATAAAGGTAACAAATTCACCCCTCCTATAAAAGAGTGTGCGAGATTGGCTAAGGATCCTCGACTAGAAAATAGCGGGGACTAAAACTTTTCATGTGTTGAATACCGAAGGTGGTCAAAACATAAATTTTGGAACTTTTTCACCTTTTTCCATCTTGCTACGTGTCAACACATGATTCTCCTGTTGACCAACTTGGACCGTTTTCAAACCAAAACTTTGACTGTGACATATTTTGCATCCGGACTGCTGTCTTGCAGTTATGTATACAATTGGAAAGGTCTCATAATGCTCTATAGTGTGGTTAAAGTTTAGGGAGGTTTAGGAAACTTATAGCACCTGAAAAATCCTTCGGATCCCTCCTCCTAAATGGGAATGTCTTTTGTTCAAAAAAGTTATTTACCAACCCACAAAACATGCTAAATTTTCCTGCAATTACACAAACACATACATGAACCTGTAAAAATATTATAGGTTAATCAAATGTAAATAGTTGATTAGCTAGTCACATAAACCAATTAGAAAATAACACCCAAATAAGCTAGTGTCTAACTAATACACTGCAACCCTGTCAACTCTACACACAACTGTGAACTATCAAACCCACTATAATGCAATAAAAAATAATTGATTAGATAATAACACCCATTTAATCACAAAAATATAGTGTTTAACCGATACTCAGTGATTAGAATGATTACTAAAAGTATAATTCCATAGAAATAGCTCAAGATATAACAGGCATCTAAACTGCCCCTAATTAGGCTAGTGTCCACTGTCTATATGAAACTATAATAGCTTTTCCAATATTCACTATCGATAATACATTATACTATCGATACCCAAAACAACTATAGTCACAAAAATTGAATCCATGTGAATCTACCCAAAACCACTATAATGCCATCACAAACAAGTTAGATAATAACACCCATTCTATTACGAAAGCTAGTGTTCAACTGACACTTGGTGATATGGCCGATTACAACTGCAAATATTCACTATCCATAATAATTAGACCATCAATGACAAAAATAGATATATTCAAAATCTGAATCAATGTGACTATAAAAAATCCATCCATAACTATTGAATTATAAAAGGATAGAAAACAAACTGTAATTGTGCTTACCCAAAATGGTGAACTTTCATCTGCTGCAAATGATCACCAGGCATACCTACACACCAGTTTGTTAGTGCAAATAATGTACACATCAATTGTAACTACATCGGGTAGTTACAAATACATGCCCTAAAAATAAGGGTCATCATGAATGTGCAATTACCCTGTATAGACACAATAGATTTGTATATTACCTACAAAATAAAAAAGGTGTCAAAAACTTGCATAATGACATTTAACAACAATAACTTAAAAATTCATTTCCAAAATTAGACATTATTCACCACATGCCAACTGAATCTGCATATTGCTACTAAAAATAGAAAATGGTATATGTCATCCTTAAAATGTAAGAAGTTAAAATATGAGTATTTTAAACCTGTCTCCCAGATCCTCTTACAGTGACCCCATTTTCCCAATTTCAAAGCAATTAAAACCATGTAAAATAATCCTTCAACATACTTTGGAAAATCCACAAATTACTCTAGAAAATTTTGCATTGTTAAAAACATGAAAAACAAATCTATCCAACTCACATGAGCCTACATTCTCCATATCAAAATAGAATGGACTCATCAGTGGTTTCACAATGGATAGCTTAAAGGTTGATTTAAAAATGTGGTTCAAAAACTTCCTTTACCTTGAATCCAACTTGTCTTACCATACACTAGATGGTTTGTTGGACAAAGTTTCCAATAGTTATCAACCCGATGCCCACTTAATCAATGAAGAGTGCAAAAAATCCTCTTTTGTCCTACTTACGAGGTGAGTAATCAATTTTATGATGTCCCACCAAAGTACCTATGAGATTGATTTTCAAAATCATTTACAAAATCTGTAACTACCCATAGTGCACATGTACCTATCCACATTGAACTCACTACACCAACTGAAGTAATCACTACTAAATCAAATTAAACTGGAAGTAAAATATTGAGTTAAAACCATCTTTGATACTAAACTTGATCTAAAAAAGGATGTTAATTGTTTTCACTTTTAATTGTTTCCAAGGATCTAGGAACTCAACATACATTTTATGGCTCAATTACTCCAAAACTAAATAATTCCTAATTATAGATGCACCTCAATTTGATTTCTAATAATAACATTGAAATGTGAATTTGTTTGAACTTTGTGGATTATGGATACTGAAATGAAATCCTAAGTCCATTTTCCCCATTTTAATTGATGAATTTCTTAACTAAATTAATAAAACCCATTTACTGATTTTATCTGATCAAAAGATTCATCAAAAATAGAAATAAACATCCACACGATATTGATAATCAAGTTCACCCAAAGGATGTGTCTCTAGATTCTCAAAAAGAGAATCGATCCATTAAAGTCCAATGAAGTAAAATTACCCTTAAATAATGACAACTATACCTTTCAAACCTGCAAATGGACTGATCTAAGACTTTGGAAACTATGCAATTTATCGGAATTGTTTCCAAGTCGATATGTGGTCCCTACAATGTCTTCATAGTGTGACCCCCCTACAAATGTGATCGAAAAACAACTAAAAATGGAAATTTTTAAACACTACATGAAAAAAATTACATTTATGAATTCCTCTCAAAATTTTGAACAACTTTCATTTTTACACCATGATGAAATTCGGCCTCTAAGGGCCTCAAATCCAAGGTTGAATGAAGTCTGCTCCTGCTTTGGTCTACTACACATCCTTCCATCACATTACGGTTTAAATACCAGCAAGCCAATTTATATCTTGAATAGCTTGGTAGACCAATTAGTGAGTGGGTGTGGTTTATCCCCATGAGGTTGGGGTTCGAATCACCCCTATCCTTTTGACGCTAGTTATTTTTGGCCATGCTCATAAAAATCCCACATCGTGGGCGGAACGTGGGATTGTGGTTTATAATGGGCATGTTAGCCCATGCAATGTGTGACTTAGGTCATAGGTCACACCTTCCTCCATTTTGTTTGACCAAATATATGTGTTGAGCTGTGTTGTGGTGAGTTTTTTTTATGGCCACCCATGTTGATAGGGCCGAGCCGCTAGTATTACAACATTATGGTAGTTATTTGTGAATAGCCCAATGTGTTGGCTGTGCATTATATGGAATGCCCAATATAGGGCCGAGTCATCCATTGTCCCAATGTATAGTATGAAGTCAGGCCATAGATAATATAGATAAACCTGAGTTTATAGCTGCTGGGATCACCGAGATATATGAACAACTGTATGGCCAAATAGGTAAGGCAATTTGAACCATTTCTTGAATAATATGAAGATAAGCCCTGAACATAGAGACATGATATTTGATCAACTCGGTGGGGAGTTGATCAATTCAATGAGATAATAGATAGCTCACCCGAGATCAGTTCAACCCTTCAATGTAAAATCTACTCTCTAAAACCAAATAGTCCCACATTGGGAATGTTAGAGAGATAAATGGCATATATAATAAAAAAATTGATAATGGCAATATGAAATAAAGGTGAAAACAACACCCCTCCTACAAAAGAGTGTATCGAACCTGGCTGAGGGTCCCCAACTAGAAAATAGTGGGGTGCACCAAATTTTCATGTGTCAAAGACTAGAGGTTCTCAAAATACAAAATTTGAACCTTTTTCACCTTTTTCCATACCGCCACTTGTTAACACATAATTCACTGTACTACTTAGACCAGTACTACTTAGACCACAAATTAGTAGACAATTAGACTCATACCTGGGTTTAGATGATGAACATTCGGTACGTTATGCCAGGAATGAACAACATTCTCAAAGAATGTACCCACCTATAGGAGGTTTACAAACACAACCTGAAATCTCTTTCCAAGAAAATACCTCCATACCATGTCATATAGGAAATGCCCTCGGGGAAACTTGGTAGGGCAGCGATCAGTTCATAGCAGGATATCACATGCCTAAACAACACCATGATATACAACAAATGCCGTCAAGGCAAAGTATTGTGACTTCACCAAATGAAGTCATTTCAGCTCTAGTAGAAAAGGTTAGGGAGTTAGAACTTACCCAAGCAAGCCAAAATTCTCAATTCATGCAAGCAGAAATTACAATCCCCCACACCATCCTAGCCAAGTATACCTCCTCACAAGAATAAGCACGTTAGGCATGCCTCCTCGGTATTCTAACACCGTTCCTCCCAGTCTAGTACAAAACAATCCATTCTTGGACAATACCCCGTCATACTTAAACATGTACTCCAAATCACCACAAGGGGATATGTTCTCCTCTCCCAGCATGTTTTCTCAAACACAGGTGTTTCCTTATGCCCCTACCAATGCATATGCTATGCCATACCAACAACCCATTCCACCACCAATCCTTCAGCAAGCACCATCAATGGTCAAACCTATGTGATAGGGACTTATTCAGAATATTTGAAAGAGCCCTTAGACTTCACCATATGAAGCGTCATGCTTCCAAGACCCCTTCCTGATTTACCCAAGTACAAAGGGGAGGGAGATCCGAATGCATATATCAAGGCTTACACTACAGCCATACAAGAACTACTCAATTGGGATGGGGTTGTTGCTAAAATATTCCCCAAAACTTTGGAAGGCATCACTCTCAATTGGTATTATAGAATACCTGAGGCTTCCATCCATTCATTTAAACAACTCGTTTCAGAGTTCATTAAGGCATTTGACATGAACAAACTGTTAAGAATAGGAATCAGGGAGTTCTTGCACATTAAGCAGGAACATAATGAATCTGTCACTCATTTCATCCAGAGATGGCGTACAGTTCTTTATTCTTCAGCCAGTGCTCCAAATATGGACCAAATGGAACTATGTGATTTATTCCTTCATTCTCTCAGCAGAGAAGTGAAGGAAGAAGTCTAGAAGTTCCCACTAAGGACTTACGATGAAGTACTTGAGAGTGCTCTCCGAATAGATCAAGCGGTAATAGATAGTGGTCGTAAGACATATGGAACAAACGGGAGGTTAATCACCTCCAGCCAAAACACTACAACTTATCCTACTACCACGAATGTCAATCAAGGACCTAAAATCCTTAACAAAAATCACGGGGTGACAACAGATGGAGTAACCGACCAGCCTAAGAAGGTAAATGTTGTCAATACTCCATCACAAATAAACAACCAACGAAACAACAACTTTACCCCGACAATCAATACAGTGGATTTTAATCATCCACAACAACAACAACAACAATGGCAAAATCCCACACAGGGTCCAAGCCAAAATTCAACTAGATACCAAAACCAGAATTCAAACCAAAGACAACAAACACAAAATTTTAATCCTAATAGGCAATGGTTTGATCAAAATTTTGGGCCACAATACGCACCAAACCAACAAACTAGGAATTACAATCCTAATTCGTATTGTGGTTTCCACAAAATTTGGGGCCATGACACTAGAACATCTTTGTGACTATAATAAATTCATGCAACACTTGCCAAATGAACAAAGACAACTTTTCATGGATATGTTCTTGGCAGATCCTACGTCACCAGCATCAAATACTTTTTCAGGGGCAGTTTCCCCTCAAAACGTGCCCCTGAAGATCTTTAATGATCCACTCCCAAATCACGATAACAACAGGCTAAGTCTGACAGGGACAAACAAGAGTGTAATGATAGGAAACAATGATCATGAAGATTCAACTTTGCTAAATCCATTAGTTGCACCACAACTAGGAAGTCAACCACGACCTAAGATAGTCGGTTTAGTAGAGTTAGACGCCAAACTACCCATCAAAGTCAGAATAACGACGTGAAATTATTTCTCTCACCAAGTCCAAGCCACCGTGTCGTGGATAGATAACTTCCAACAAATAGTAGTAAAGCCTATGGGTGCCTATGATTTAATTAATGACCTAACAAAAACCTTCTCGCACATTTCATTTTTAGACTTACTAAAGAACTCTCCTGCCCACAGGGCTACTCTTTTAGAATCATTAGGTTTAGGTCATTTAATTAACATCACTCCACCTCTGAAACATAGGTAAATCATATAGACTTTGATGTTCATCCTCCAGGGCAGGCAGATAGGGATGTTGAATTCATATTTGAGATAAAAAAAATGCCGATAGATGCTGAGATCACACGCCGAGGTGATCCAACCTTACATTTGCAAGTATGGGTTTATAACAACTATGTAAAGCATGCAATGATAGACGATGGGGCAGTGGTCAAAATAGTCCCCTTCTCTTTCCTTTAAAAGCTAGGGTATGGAGAAACCAATTGTTCCACAACTCGAAACACATTAAGGGGCTATGATAGCCTTAAAGCCACCTCGTTGGAACTATAATATTACCGGTCACCTTAGGACCCAAAACCATCTTGACTGAGTTTTATATTATAGATCGGAAACTAACTATAATATGATCCTCGGCCGACCATGGATACACCGCATGAAGGCAATCCCTTCTACGCTATTTCAAGAAGTAAGGTTTTTACACTTAAGAAAGATATTTGTAGCCAAAGGTGATCCAAAACCATTTGATGTACACCTAGCTGACTTAAAGAAAAGACCAGGTGTGCAATTGGAGTTTTAACTCCCAACAAACCAACTTAATAAACCTACCGACGTAAAACCAGAAGAAAAGTTGGTACCTACGACAAATCTTGAAGCTATGAGCCTAGCCAAGGCAACCCCAGCCCCCAAAGATGAGGCTAACACTATAGAAACAATATCATTAGGAACTACTACAAAAATTGTTGAATTGATAGAACAAGATTTACCAATGTTCTTACCATTTGATTCTGTAGGCATGGGATATTCCCTAGGTGTCGGTTCTCTCCCAGTAGTAGATCTTTACATGGTAGAGGTAGAAGATGTTAACACAACAAACATCCCAACATCTATACTCCCAGCTAAATATTGGAATCTCCATTTTTATGGGGCTAGATGTCATTATGGAGCTGGGGAAGGAATAATCCTTACTTCTCCTGAGGGGAAAATCCTACCATTTTCCTTTAAACTAAATTTTGAATGCACAAACAACAGCGTTCAGTACGAAGCCCTCCTCCTTAGCCTCATCTTAGCTAAGAGAATCGGTGTTGATAACATAAGAGTCTTAGGAGACTCGTAATTGGTAGCAAACCAAGTCTCTAAGATATATGAAACCAAAGCCGAGCATTTGCAACTTTACAAAATAGTCTGTATTAGATTTAAGCAAGGAGTTTGACTTCATATCAATTGAAGCAATCCCATGAGAGAAAAATCTTCTCGCTGATTCAATAGCAACTTCAGCATCACGCTTCACTCCAAACAGTAAGTTAGAGGATACCTGTTTCATGGTATCCCTTCGTGATGAACCATTGATAAAAACAATGACAAATTCTCTTTTAAACGGAAATGAAAACAAATCTACTATCCTAGACCACATTGATAGTGATATGGCCACTCTGAATTACTTAAACACCTATGCGGCATTACATCTCTCCTATCATATGATAGATTTGTCCTTAATCCCACATTCATCTTCCTATTACGGGAATCCCATGATGGAGCTTCTCCCACAAAAGGAACTTAGCATATACTCAGTCGAGAATGGAGACGATTTAGATTTACCTCCAGCCCCGCCTGAGTTTGAAGAAGGTAACGCCTCTTTGATCGAAGAAACAATTGATATTAACATCGGAACGGAAGATGAACCAAGGATATTGAAGTTAGGATCCTTGTTAACTCCATTAGAAGTAGAAATACACACTCGGATCCTCAAGGAACATCAGAAGGCATTTGCATTTAATTATAAGGAAATGATAGGAGTTGCACCCCACATTGTGGTGCACAACCTCGTCACTAAATCAGATGCAAAACCAATTAAACAAAAATCAAGACCAATGAAACCCAAAGTAGCTCTCATGGTAAAAGAGGAGGTAATGAAACTCCTCCAAGTAGGATTCATCAAACCAGTCGATTACTCTCAATGGGTATCTAATATCATTCCCGTTCTCAAAAAAATGGAAAGATACGCATCTGCATAGACTTCCGAGACATTAACAAAGCATGTCCTAAAGATGACTTCCCGTTGCCATCCATTGATGTCATTGTTGATGCAACAACTGGATTTGAACTTTTGTCTCTCATGGATGGATTCTTGGGATACAATCAAATCAGAATATCTGAACAAGATCAAGCTAAAACCACGTTTATAACTCCTTGGGGAACTTATTGCTATGTTGTTATGCCATTTGGTCTCAAGAACGCTGGTGCTACATACCAGCAAGCTATGACATATATATTTCACGATCTAATTCATAAAATCATGGAATCCTACATAGATGACTTGTTGGCTAAGGCCAAGAAGTGTTGTGACCATCCGGAAGTACTTCGCATCATTCTTTCACGTCTGATAGAATACGAGTCACGCTAAATCCAGAAAAATGCGTCTTTGGTGTAACAGGAGGGAAGCTCCTAGGTTACATCATATCGTCATGAGGGATAGATGTTGACCCAACCAAAATTCAGGCTGTCCTCGAAATGGTCCCACCTTCGGATGAATCTAGAATTAGGTCTTTTCTCGAAAGCTTGGTGCAATCCGGAGATTCATCCGGACTTAAGTTTCGCCATTCACCCAATTAACAATCTACTCAAGAAGGATTATAGCATTGATTGGACTGAAGATTGTAATGAAGCTTTCGATGCAGTTAAGCGTTTCTTGTTATCACCACCTATGATAATGCCACCTAAGCTAGACCGCCCGTTAATTTTATATTCACGAGCTACCATGTCTCACTTGGCTTGTATGTTGGCTCAAGAAGATGATGACAAGAGAGAACGAGTGATTTATTTCATTAGCTGAACATTGCTCGACTATGAAACACGTTATACACAAGCAGAATGAGAATGCCTCACCATAGTCTTTGCAACCAAACGCTTAAGACATTATATGCTAAATCAAGAAACAAGGGTCATGGTAAAAATAGACCATTTATGAACTTTTCTCATGCAAGGGTCCTTGTCTAAAAAGGCTATAACCTTAATGGGAGAATTCAAATTAACATTTGTAAATCAGAAGTCGGTTAAAGGACAAATCATCATGGATTGGTTAGCTGATAACCCATTAGACGGAGGCAATCTAGTAGATCTGGACTTTCCAGATGAGTGTGTATACTACATCGAAACCCGACCTTCTATCTCTGAGTGTTTTTGGTACACTGATATCATTAATTATATCATGGACCATACATATCTAGAAGGGGCTACACCACAACAAAGAAGGTGATTACGCATTATCATAGCTAAATACGTCATCATAGAACAAGTGCTCTATCGAAAGGCGTTCGATGGAATGCTTCTAAGATGTGTCGACACAGAAGAATCCAAGAAGATTCTCCATGAATCTCACAGTGGAATGTGTGGAGGCCACTTCGGTGGCCATGCCACTACTCATAAAATACATCGAATGGGCTATTTCTGGCCCACTCTAGAACACAACGCAGTAGAGTTTGTACGTAGGTGTCATAAGTGTCAAGAATTCTCCCACGAGATTCACATGCCAGCACAAGCTCTACAACCAATTGCTACTCCATGGCCCTTTTCTACATGGGGTCTTGATTTGATAGGGAAATTCTCTCCCTCGTCTACAGATGGCCATAATTTTATAATCACGGCCACCGAATATTTCACCAAGTGGGTAGAGGCTATGCCTCTTACTACTGTACTGGGTTCTGTAATCGCCAAGTTCATTTTGAACCAAATCATTTGCAAATACGGTATCCCACAAATCATTATCTCAGATAATGGAACTTCTTTTAAGAATGATGAAGTTCGTGAATTGTGCAATAAATTTAAAATAAGCCATCATACGGCTTCATTATATTACCCTCAAGCCAATGGATAGGCTGAGGCGACAAACAAAACATTAAAAGCCATTCTCCTTAAAACGGTGAAAGAAAACAAACGAGATTGGCATTTGAAGTTATATCCAGCCTTATGGGCCCACCGAACCTCAATAAGAACACCAACAGAGCAACTCCTTTCTCACTAGTATTCGGGGCAGAAGTAGTTCTCCCACTTGAGGTTGAAATACCCAGTCTCCGCATTTCGTTACAAGGGATCCTGGATGAAGACGCTTATAGAGAAGCATGTCTTTCCCAATTAGAAAGCCTAGATGAAGCTAGGTTAGATGCTGAATAGCGGCACAGAGTCTATGCTGACCGGATGTGCCGGCAGTATAACAAGAAAGTCTATGAACGTGACATATATGAAGGTGATCTAGTTCTAAGGCTAGATAGCCGGATCGAAAAAAAAGACCGGCGAAGGAAGAAAGTTCCGACCCAAATGGTTGGGCCCATACCGAGTCATGAAGGACTATGGAAATGGTGCATACCTCTTATGTACATTGGAAGGTGAGGAATTTGGTGAAATAGTCAATTCCCTACACCTCAAGCAGTTCTACGTGTAAGCAACTAGCACTATTTATAATTACATTTACATTGCATCTTCATATAGTTAGGATCATTTTGTCCGCTTGTTTTATACAAAAAAATAAAAATTATGATCAAGGAATTTATTCTCAAAGCAATTCATTACAAACTCATGATGTTGTTGGCATAAACACTCTAATCATACTTCTCCATCTCCATGATATCATCAAGTTATTTTGGAATCATGTCATCAAATAAAACTAGATATGACAAAGTCTTAAAACGGTAACCATGCCAAGATCTATGGGTTTATCCCCAATTTTGGTTTCTTCTTAGGATAGGTGTCTTGCCTATGGTCTATTCTAGAAGCTTCATGGTGTCACATCTATCCCATATGTATATCTCTTTGGAAATAAGCACATACTGACATTTTACTCAAGTAAACAAGTCAAATATTGATCAAACAGAAAATTTTAATTTTACACATTTCCTTGCCCCACCAACCTTTGGTGATGAGCTTGCGTCTCTTACTAGTGACATAGGGTTGGGAAAGGATGGAAATGCCCTTACTCGCCTATGCTTTTCCCATGGTGATAAACCCACACTTCTTACTAGTAGCATGGGGCAAAGTGTAGGGGGTCCTCTTGACAAACAAATGCAAAAGGTCATACACAAACAATTCAAATCTTGAAGTCTTTGAGTCAAAAACAAATGAATTAGATGTCCAAAGAAAAAATCCTAAAAACCCAGATTTTTCTACCATGTGGCCATCTACAGATCTAAGTCTAGATAAACCGCAAAGCAAGTTGCATCCAAAACTATGAAGTCACTCAAGTGGAGTAAGCTTGTGGCATCCTAATTTGGTTCCGCCAAAGCTTTGTCTATCTTTCATCACTATCATTTCAACACATTTCATAACTTGCACCCTTCCCAACTCTCGGTGATGAGCCCTCACATCTTACTAGTTGCGTGGAGTTAGGAGTAGGGGCAGGTTTATCTGCTCATCATATCAGTTTATCTTCACCACTTTGCCAAAACAAATATGAAGTATCCAAAATTGCTTACAGAAACTAAGATTCAAAATCACATTGTATCTACATTATCATATATCAGCATCATGAAATACAAAAGGAAAATAAACACTTGCATCATTTGTTCTCCATTGAGCATACATACATAACATCATAGTTTACATGAGGAAACTGGAAAGGAAACAAAGCCATAAATGCCAAAAGTTTGATCCAAAAAAATATATATATATATATATATGATCAAAGTTTCTGTACAATGCCATCATGTGCTAAGCATGGTCAAAATGCTCAAAGAGCCCGGGATATACAAAAGAATGTATCATACAAAGTTTATGAGATCCAAGTGGCTTCTCAATCCCTACGAGACCCCTCTGAAGGCGCATGCCCACGCCTAGGACTCGCTGGCTGCCGGTGCTCACGAGTGCATGGAGGGCTTAGGATCATGAGGGGTAGCCGCGTCTCGCCACGAGAATGACTCCTCATTAAGTGCTCGGATGTCCTATACCTCGCTAGCTCTGTGTGAAGAGTTGATACCATCCTGGCCACATGCTAGACTAGGGCAAAGACGTCAGTGTGTCTACCAGCTGCTGAGGGCTCCCAACATCCACAGACAACTCTGTGTGGGTCCTCTCCATGGGGATCATCAGGGTATCGGTGCATACCCTGCGAATCAAGTCTCGCCACTCATCGGCGGTCTCTGCAAACAAAGGAGAAAACAAATTAGAAATAAACAAGAGATAAAACACAAGAGTAAACAAGAGGAGAGATAGTAACTAAAGCAATCCTAAATTAACAACAAACATTAAAAGGAGGGAGGGTAACTTACTCGGATCACCAGGCCTCCAGGATGGATCGCTAGGGACAGCACCTGCTACGGATGCCACCACTGACTGAGGGGCTGCTCCTATGACTGGAGCAACGTAGCATCCCACAATGGACTCATCCTCCCTGCCATGGCCCTGGGAGAGTGGCTCCTCTGAGACCAGAGTAACTCTCTCTGCACTCTACTCGGCCCTCGCTGCCTGCATAATATCCTGAGTGTCATGCCACTCAGGATCGCTGTCCTCCTCTGTCTCTCCCCCTGTAAACTCCTTAGACTCGAGTCTATGTCAATGGGGTCATCGCTGCTATGGGCAGGACCCATAGCAATCTGAAGCAAGGGTTCCTGAGGCGCACCGGCTCTCCCTCTAGCACATACTACCCTCCTGGCCACAATAGGAATGCCAGGAGTAACCACTGTCCAACCCCGGCCTCTAGGACCCCCTCTGGCCTCTCTAACTGACCTGTATATTGGTGCTACCAGGGGAAGCATGCCCATGTAAGGTAGGCCAAATTGTTGAGGAACTTGGCCAAAGGGGTGTATCTCCACTCACCCCACTCTATCAATAAGCTGCCCTGTGGTGGAGTAGGAGATCAAAGTAAGAGCCTCCTTGCCCCATATACCTACCATAGTCTGATACGGTGTGGCCTCCATGTCAGCAGTGGTCAGAGAAGCAACTAGCTGATGAGGTGCTCGAGCACCGACATATCTGTCCATCTAGCTGCCCTCACAGCTCTAGGATCTGTCACCTCTACACCTCTGCCATAGGGGATGAAGTGCTCATAGACCCAACTCATGACCAGGGTCAAGTGGCTTAAGGACTGCCCCTGTAAATGGACTACCTTGTATAAATCATGGTAGGTGGTCCCAAGTATGTCTTCTCCCCAGGCATATATCTAGCCATGTCCCTCTATCTGTGTAATAATGGGGGACCAACAATATAACAATGTGTCTCCTCCCTTGTCCCCGATCAGTCTCGAGGAAAGGATCCCCATAATAGCCTAGCGAAGCAAGGGGGTGGGTAAGCTAGGAATAGATCGAACTCTGACCCCCTTCTTCGAACCCATGGAGATGACTGCATCTCCCATATAAGTGGCCCACTGTGCTATCTGGGCCCGTGAACCTGCTGTCTCTAGGGTGAGTCGTCTCCCGATGATCGGGACCCCCAGGATATGGTAAACATCCTCTAAAGTGATGGTCCACTCACCGCGGACCCCTGGTAATCGGAAGGTGTTCCGATCAACATCCCAATATGAGAACAAGTCACAAAGAATGTGACTGGAAGGAGCAACATGGGGCACGCATGATATACGTAGTATACCAGCCCACTGAAGAGTATCCTCCTCATCCTATGAGAGGGCATCTAACACTGCTGGGAGCCAGTCGCACTCTCTCTCTCTCTGGCTCCACCGAATGTACTCCTCTCTCACCTGCATACACCCAAAAACACACAAAATAGAGCAAGTTAGCATCCAAGTGATACTAGAAAAATCATGAAAACACGTAGAAATGCTAAAAATGCAAAAACAACTTCAAACAAGTACTCTTTTGACATTCTCAGCGAAGAACCACCCCCTAGCGGGGCGGCGGTTTCAGAATCGCATTGCCTTAAGGGCAACGGTTGTGTAACCGCCACCCTGGGTAGGGCGGCGGTCGTGTGCCAAAAACCCACATGGGTTTTGTAATCTAAAAATCCTAAAAACACTAAAAAACAACCATTTTAGCTAAAAACAAAGCCTACCCAGTAGGCACCCCCTAGATAGACCTTTTGAACCTAACATTTTCAAAAACTATCCCCCCACGACAAAGATTTTAGCATTTTAAAATTGAGGGGGAAAAAGCGGTAAATTGAAGAAAACCAACCTGTGATCTCGCGGGTCAATGTTCTACTCATCGGAGGCATGATCACTATCTCGTCACGGATGTTTTGACTCTACTCACGCAAGAAACCATCACCGTGGGTCCCAGAGCTCAGAATCAATCAAATCAACGCGCGCAAATGAATAGGAAAATGGGCCCACTTTCATATATATAGCAACCTGACTGGTTTAAATGCCTTTTTCTAGGTTTGGAGCGCCGACGGAGGTAATTTTTTTATCCTCGCACAAATGGTACGTCCTCATTTCCTATTATTTTAGTGTTTATTTTCCAAGTTATTGTGTCTATCTGCACTTGAGTTCTCTTTTCATTTTTGCAGGTAACGGGAAATTTGGATGGCATCATTTCAACACACGGACGTATCAGGTATAACTTCTAACTTCCCATTTCAGGACCGCCATACTCGGACCCACCGTTTTGCACCTCTTCATGGCTAAAACGCTTCTCCGAGAGGGCAATATGTACGTACCCGACATTATAGGGTACTGCATTGTCGAAACAACGTAACATGTGCCCCAATGATGATACAGGTCTCCTCGCAAGGTGTTCGGGATCCAGAAAAGATCTCCAAGTGTGTGTTAACATCCCGCATGCCCCGCTTAGCCCCATGTGTGCTTTGTTTTTCCATTTTCCCCTCTTTTCTTGGCCTTTTTCTCTTCAGTGATGAAACCACCACCTTGACTGGGTGGCGGTCTCGTGATCGCCGCCTTGAACAGGGTGATGGGAGCAGGGTGGCGGTCCTTTACACATTTTCCAAAAAGATCTTTTAACACGACTCACGTAATTTAAACGTTTTACAAACTTTCTTTCACCACCATAAGCTTGCATTTATGATTCTGGTTCCCTGGAATAATGTTTTGCCATTGTTTATAGTTTAAGAGTTCTATTTGGTTTTTACCTTGGGTAAATGCAAATGCTATAAATAGTTGGCTTGTGCTCAAGCAAATGGCCCCTCAAATTTGCCTTTGAATTTCTCTTTGCAATAGATTTAGTTTTCATTTTTGCTTAGAATTCGTAGTTTCATTCATTGCATGTCTTGTTAGTATTGTTTTGTTGTTAAGAAGCCACATATCCATCTTGTGCAAGTGCTGCTGTTATTTCATCCAATCCATTGGAATAGGATAGTCTGTTTATCAATAGGAAGCCATTAAAGTTGCAGGTTTTTCTCCTCAAACAGGATAGTTTCAGGTTCTGGATGTTTTATGTTGCATGACTCACAATAGATCCTGCTAGGAATTGCATAAGCCAAGCTCTGTACTCTTGCGCTATCCCTCTCCTACTCGCATTGTATTCAGTTTGTATTCTAAAGTTGTCCCTTGTTCCAATATCTACTTCTATTGATGCAAGCATTACACGCTTTTCTGGATCCATGTGAGCACGAAAGAACGAGGAGATCACACTGAGGGGACAAAATCAAACACACCATCGGATTCGCCACTATTCTGCAGAATCCAGGTTCTAGCTTTCAAAGTTCTAAATTAGAAGCATATCAAATAGAGTAGCTAATCATTTCATTTCAGTCAATTTTACTTTCGATATTGCTAGGGAAGTTGTGGGGATTGATAGTTTCTGAGAGACTATGATTCATTCCTCACTTCTGAGGTAGGATCGAGAGTCTTGCAAATAGATTAGATCAATCATTTCGTTATTTAGAATAGATTTACAACTGCACAGACAAATAGCTATACTCGGTTATCTTGTTTGTTTTAAATTATTATCTTAGCTATCAATTTCTAGATGTATTAAATTAGTTGCTCTTCTAAATCCATTCCAAATAGTTCATCAGAAAATACAAAAATAGAGAAATCATATATACTATAGATATATTTCACGTAGTTAAAATTCACTTTGTTGCAGTTTGTTTACATTATTGCTTTTGTATGACAATCTCGGGACCTAGGGAGCCCAGAGAATATGTATTCGAGCCAATCGTGCCTCAACCCAATCTCGTCACAGCAATAGTTGACATAGACCAGAATCTTAGAATCCAAGTCTTCCAAACAACAACAGACTTACAACAGATCAACTCTCAGTTGAGGGGATTAAACATAGAAGACAATCAAGCACATACGTTTTGGTCAAATCAGCCAAATTACAGATTACCCTAGAAAAATATCCACATGACTGTAGAAAGGCTTGAAAGAGAGAAACGTTTGGTTGTGATCCTTTGGTCCCACAACGAAGACGCAGGAGACATTCTCACAGACATAGATACTAGCCTAAGAATTCAGGTTGCAAGAACACCTGTGAGGTACTCTGAGAAGATCGCACAACTATTAATTTTGAATATAGAGGCTGAGAAAGCATATGATTATTGGATACTAGGGATTAGGGACTGATTCCATACATGACCATAGCAGGACCGCAACAACCAAGAGTTTACGGTTGTGATCCACAAATCCCGCAACCCAACGAATCCGTAAGTAAATCAGACATAGACACTGGCCTACGCACACTAGTATTCAGATCTACTCCACTTCCACCTATCATCATCACACAGTTATCCTTATTAGACATAGCAGCTAACAAAGCTAAGGAATTCTGGACTAGGCCGAGAATCACCCATAGAGTCAACTATATTTACCATCTGCCCTATGACCTTATCTGGGATATACACGAAACTATCCCAGGACATTTTCCATGTATTCCACAACCTATAGACCGAATCATGCCAGAGCTCGATATTGATTGGAGCCTTCGAGCAGTCATCCTTGTTGATCGATCTATCACACCAGTTCAAGTTAGGAGGGCCTTCTTTGCCTTAGATTCACAATTTCCACTAGTGCGTGTCAAAGACATTAGATTACCTAACTAGTTTGTCTACATCCCACACATATTTCATCCCCACTGGCTGTCTCAGCACGACCTCGAGAGGTTGGGTGTGAGGAAGAGTTATTTGTAGATTCCCAAGCTCGCTTGTCACTTTTCCGTCGTGCGATCATATCAAACCAGGTGTGTCTAAAGCTATATGCAATAAGAGTAATCTTATTGATCTAGTAGTCAACTATAGTTATTTTTGTATTTTCTGGGGGATATTTTCAATGTCTTAAGGACTTCTTGGTAAAACCTTATTTAAATCATACTATGAAAACTTGCTGAAAGTAAACACACTGAAAGCTTTGCTAAAAGAAAACACACTTTGTAGAATGGAAATAAACACACTTGCTTCTGAAAGTAAAAACACTTGCTTTTGGAAATAAACACACTCAATTTAGAATGCTTCAAAACAATTGCAAGAAATATAAGAATCTATCTAAACACCTTAGGAACAAGTATACAACAGAGTTTAACTGGAAGAATTAAAACAATACAAAATTAACAAATCTAAGCTATTTGTTGAAGAAATATAAATACCAAATAAACTAATATCCTGGTCCTTGGGGGAGTGGGCCCTTACTCCTCCTCAAATTAGGATTTAACAACTCAGAATTATCTCAAATAAGAATGGCTATTTTATTGATAAAACATTCGGTATTACAAAACATACTGGATCTATGTACTTAGTTTTTTTCTATTCTATATCTATTTCTCTATCCTATTCTATTGTTTTTATATCTACTGCAGGTCTACTTTTATATAAATTTACAATCATAGTTGTCTCTACGATTCTGATGAAATCAAATCATGCCCATAATAGATACTGAGTCAGATTGTGGTTGATCAGATAGCTATAAGATAACTATCCCTGGATCTGTGTTCAGAAATCTTCTCATCCTTTCTTGATTGAAAGGGTTGTTGATGCAAAATCTCTATATGTATTTAGAATATATAAATTCCATCGGTTTCAAAACTTCAGAGAAGTTCCAAAACTATAGGAAATTGTTAAGGATCAAAACCGTGAGAGTTTTGGAGCTATACCTAGGAGTTCTGGAACTAATTTGAAAATTCTAGAACTAAATACTGGAGTTTCGAACTAGGTCCAAAAGTTCTAAAACTAGATGATGACTGTGTGATGGAGTTCTAAAACTATATTGGAAGTTCTGGAGCTAAGATGTGTGGGAACAAATGCTACCGAAAACATACTGAACGCTACCTGCTTCATTTCCTCGACTGATTATATCTTCTTTATTACAAAACTAAATTTCAAACACACACTTCGTCAGGAATTTTAGATATTTTAAACATTGGAATCACAATCAATCAAAATAAAGAAAATTACATCCTAACTCATATTAGATCAACTAAAAGTCACAAAATGCAATCAAACTTAATAAAAAGGAGAGTAAGATGAGATCATATATTAGAAATTAATCGAGCATATTCTGGCCTCATCATTTCCTCCAAACTTACTTTTTTTTAAGTCCCTTTACAAACTTCATCCTTCAAAAGTGGGGTTATATGTTCTGCATTCCATTTGATTGCTTAGATCAAATGGCTGAAATTGTATTTTCCAATGCTTAAACTTAGATGTGTTGTACCCAGCTCCTGCTTCTATTTTCCTCTCCCACTCTTCAAATTCAGTAGGATCTTGAGGTTCTTTGTTTTGCCAAGGAGACATGGGCGTGAGAAGTAGAGGGGGCCTTGTTTGCATTCTCATCCATATTTTCCCATAGGTTTCATTGACCTGTGGAATTATTATGCATAACACTTTTTCCCTTTCTAAACTTCCGATCAGATTTGTAGGGGATATTAGTTCCCTTCTTCTCAAGGAAACAGTAGAGGAGTTCCCACCTCTTTAAGCATCCTTCATAAATATCTTCAATTTTTTCTTCCTCATAGGAGGTAAAGGCATCAATACTCTTTTTTAGAATGACAAGATAATGTGTCTTAAACCTCTCATCAAAGGCATGAGTTCTAAAATATATGAGGAAGGCAGAAGGTTTACCATAGTGAGCTCTCATGCAGAGACCAATTGAGCTAGATTTCAATAAAAACTCAAATTCCCTTTCCTTCCATGTAATTTTGTTTTGTAGAACAAAGACAAATGCATTGAGTTGGCTCTCCACCACATAAAAATTGATCATAAATTATGTGTTTTTCTCTAGCATAAAATTACAAAGATAAAATTCACACAGAATATTTTTTTGCTCAGGACTGGATAGAGAGTAGGTTGCCATGAATTTAGATTCATCTTTTAGTTCATGTGGAAGTCCACATGAAATCCTTGACAGTTGTCAGTGAATGAACTGCTCTTCTAAAAACACACTATATGCAGGAGAGGGCCTCCTGCAAGAAAACAATTTTTCACTCATAATACAGACCATATGAATTTTTGCAAGACATTTATATTTATTTCCTTCCTCCTTATAAAAATTTTCTTCCCATTCTTTTCTTAAATTCTTTTCTTCTTCCATCTTGGTCTTTAATTCTTCATTTGATGTTTTGGCTTCTCTGAGTTCCCCGCAAGTGTCATTCTATAGTTGTTTGAGTGGAAAATCAGTTAACTCGGTTTGTGCAGAGACTGTGGACACAACATTCTATTTTCTATAAGTCTGACATTCTTCCTCTTTTTCTATCAGTTGTTTCTTGGTTGCTGATAATTCCTCAGTCCTGGATGCAAGTTGAGTTGTTAGCTCTCCAATGAGCATTTCCCTTTGTTCTAATTTGAGTTTGAGGAAATCCAATTCCTCATCCTTTTCTCTGATAATGAGCTATGCTCTAGACAAGAACAGAGCCTATTTAACTTGATGTGTTTCTTCTTCCTCTGAAATTCCTTGAGGAGTTGGGCATTCTTCCTCTATCAAAGAAAATTTTCCTTTTATTCTCCAGGATGCCAACTCTTCTTCTTTTTGTGGCAATGCTGATGGTTCAGCCAATTATTGAAAATCTTGCTTTTTAAGTCTCTCATCTACTCTGTCCATCTCATCTTGGCTTGGTTTAGGAAGAGTCATGGCCATGCTACTCAAAATATCAGCAGCTTCCTTTTCCATCCTTTCCTACTCACTCCTTCCCTCTAGGGTTTCCCTTGACCTCTTATGAATTTTTTTTCTTTGAGGAATTTAAACATGCCCAACGGTGGATTTCCTTCTAGATCTTCTTCTTACTATATTTTCTTTCTCTTGCATGGGTGAGCTATCACCATCAGAGATAGATATTAGCTCCCCTGAAGTTGTTGCAGAAGAAGGAATTTCCTTCAAAGGTACAAAAGGCTCTGCTATTTTGATCTTTCTCACATACCTTCTTCTTTTTGGTATATTCTCTCTTTCCATTTCCCTCTATTCTTCTACAGGGCATCAATTTCTAGATTAGTTGAAGGAGAGAATGGGCTGGAATTGTCCTTTTGATAATATTAGGGTTTTTCTTGAACTTGCCAAGAAACTTGTCCCAAATTTCTTCTCCATTTTTCTTTGACAAAAAATGGTGCTGGCATATTAAATGAATTAGACTATGATGCTTGATTTTCCCAACACCCCAGGAATACCTTTGAGCCATGGTCTGGATAGAATAAAAATAAACCTTGGAAGGTTTATTATGTATTCAAGTTTTATGGCTCCATACTTCAGATATATGAGCATTTTTAGGACTTCTTTTCCCACAGACCCAAATTGACCATCACAGGTTAAATATTTCACTATCCAAAATGCTACCTTGTCAAAGGGTTTGGGAAAACTGGCCCTTCTGACCCCTTTTATGATTTTCTTTGTATTGTAGATGTACTAGGGTTCAGTTTCTCCTTCTTGTAGTAAGATTTCAACTAGTTCTTTCAAAGTCCCTTTGGTAGGGTGTGGAATATGCACAATTGGCACTCCAGACACATTACTTATAATATTTACAAAAAAAAAAATAAAGATATTTCTCACCTTTTCCTAGATTGCTTTAGGTTTATGATGAATTCTCTTACTAATTCATCATTATACCTTGAAAACTTCTTCAGGAACTCTAGCCATCCTGCATGCTCAAAGATAGATGTCACTTCTTCGTCTGTGAGCAACTGGGAATCATCCTCTGGTTCTGATTTCTTTTTAATCCCCATATCGGCTCGAGTTCTGTTTCCTTTAATTTTATGCAAATTGGTTACATGCCTTCTTGCTTAGCTACGAAACTAATAGCTTTGGTTGTGGAACCTCTATTCTTAGCTATGGAATCCTTTGTTCTTTTGTTCTTTGCTACGGAATACAAGTTTAATTCGCTACTTCTCAAAAATCACTCTGCAACTTATTTCACTTGATTTTTCCTTAATGATTACCAATAATAACCATGTCACCACTTATCCCATCCTTATCATCTTCATGATTACTCACTTGTAATCATAATGTATAAATAGATGACTCATCATACCAACTTTTAAATCAAGTCAAATCACACATGCAAACATTTAATTTAACCCTAAATAAGTTAAAAGATATAATTACCATCCTTGATGATGTAATCCTTTTTCTATGATGACTCGTCATTCCTACAAGTGGAATAAAACATGATTAGATAAGACAACTTGAATTTGAAAGAATTTCCTTTTATTTGAATTAGCCAAAAGAAGAGGGCAACCGCCATTTTCTTGTTTTCAATTGACCTTTGAGATAATTTCTTCTTTTTGGGGGGGAATAAAATGCTATTTACTAGTTTTCATCTTCTTTCCTTTATTTTAGATCTATCATCTAGTTATTTGATCATTTTGGAAGAACTGGGTTCTTCCATATGATCAAATTCTTTGTCTGCTTCAATTTTCCTCAATAATTCATCCTTAGTGGGAGGCTTCCTATAGAGTTTCAACCTATGTCCATTGACCAAGAGTGTTCTATTGCTGCCATCAATGGGAAGTAACTGAATAGAACCATTGTCAAATATCTACTCAATCTGATAGGGCCCCAATTATTTGGTTCTCAATTTTCCCTTGAATTGTTGGTACTTAGAATCAAACAACAATGCCCAATCTCCTACTTTGAATTTCCTTCTTTTGATATGTGTGTCATGTCATTGCTTCCTTTGCTCTTGAATTATCTCTGTCTATTGAAGTGCTTCCATCCTTAATTCATCCAACTCATTGAGTTGAACGATTCTTTATTTTTGAGCTGCATCTAACTCAATACCCACCTTAACTATTGTCCTCAATGTCTGTAGTTCAAACTCTATAGTAAACAAGGGATTTTCCCCATAAACTAACTCATATGGTGAAAAACTTGTTGTAGTTTTCCAAGTTGTATTATAAGTCCAAACAACTTCAGGTAGTCTCTTTACCCAATCTTTTCTCCCAACTTAAACTGTTTTAGTAAGGATGTTCTCCAATTCTCTATTTGTTACTTTAGCTTGTCCATTTTACTGTGGGTGGTAAGGAGATGAATTCCTATGATTGATTTGGTAATACATTGTGAAAGCTTGGATCATATTAGACATGAATTGTGGTCCTTGATCTAAAACTATGCTCCTCGGTGCTCCAAAATTTACCATAATTATATTCTAAAGGAAATCAACAACTACTTCTTTAGTGGCATTTTTCAATGCCTATACTTCTTCTCATTTTGTCACATAGTCAGTACACACAAGAATATATTCCTTCCCTTGTGAAGGAGGATTAAAGGGACCAAAAAAATCCAATACCTAGCTCTCAAATGGTTCAATTACAACTTGAGGTTGAAGAGGAATTTCATTAGTGAAAGTTGTCTATCCCATCCTTTGACAAGGATCACATCGCTTGATATATCTCTTCACATCCTTGTACAAAGATGGCCAATAATAACCAAAGTGCAAGTATCTTATGAGTTGTTCTTTTCACTGAATAGTTTCCTCCACTTGGTTCATCATGACAAGCTCGAGGATGTCAAAGATTTCATCTTCTCTTACACACCTACGTAAAACAAGATTAGGCCCACATTTAAATAACATTACATTTAACCATTTGAATTGTGCACTAGTTTTGATTAACTTCTTTATTTGTTTCTTAGAAAAGAAGGGGGAAACTTCCCGCAGCAAGATAATTTGCCATGTCAACAAACCATGGTGTATTTTCTGAAATATAAAGCAGCTTGTTCATCTGGAAAGTTATCCTTGATTGGATCTTGCTCCCCGTAGTGGTTAGTCTTAAAAAAATCAGCTACCACATTAGATTTACCTAGATTTTCCACAATGGTAATATCAAATTCTTGCAAAAGTAATAACCATCTAATTATTCTTCCTCCAACCACTAATTTTTTCATTAAATATTTAATTGTTGAATGATCTATGTGTACAAATATCTTGTAACCTGTAATGTAATGTTTGAATTTATTGATTGCATAAATTACAACAAGAAATTCTTTTTCAGTGGTGGTGTAATTCTTTTCAGTGGGAGTAAGATTATTACTAAGATAATAAATAACATACATTTTTCCTTATTCATCCTTTTGTCCCAAAACTGCACTAATGGAATTATTTGAAGCATATATTTGGATATGAGATGGCTTTTCCCAATTAGGTCCTCTCAATATTGGGGCACTGATTAATTTTTCTTTAATTTCTTCAAAAGCATGCTAACACTTTTCATCCCAAATAAATTCACAATCCTTGGTTAGAAAATTAAACACGGGGAAAATTTTTTTACTGAAATATTTTATAAAGTGCCTATAGTACCCAACATGCCCTAGAAATGATTTGATATCTGTGGGGGTCTGAGGAATAGGTAAATATGAAATGATCCTAATTTTGTTTTGATCCACCTGAATTCCTCTTTTTGAAATATGGTGTCCTAATACAATCCCCTCATCCACCATCATCAAACACTTTTCATCACTAAGAGATAGGTTGTGTTGTTCACATCTTGTTAACACTCTATCCAGATTTCTCAAAGCATCTTCAAATGTGTTTCCGTGTACAATGAAGTCATCCATATATACCTCAACACAATCATTTGTTATATTAGCAAAGATTGCAAGTAAAGCTCTCTGGAAAGTTGTAGGAGCATTGCATAAACCAAATGGTAACACCCTATAGGAAAAGGTACCCCATGGACATGTAAATGTTGTTTTGTCCTGATCTTCAACAGTAACTCTGATCTGATTGTATCCACTAAATCCATCCAAGAAGGAAAAGTATTTTTTACCCGAAAGGTTGTTTAAGAATTGATCTATGAATGGTAAGGGAAATAATCTTTCAAAGGTGTGGCTTTGTTCGGTTCCCTATAGTTAACAAATATTCTCCATTTCCCATTATTTTTAGGAACAATTACAAGAGGAGATACCCACTGACTATCTGAGATAGGGTAGATAAAACCTACTTGTAATAGTTTTTCAATTTCTTGTTTGACTATATCCCTTAAGGCTGGGTTAATCCTTCTCTGAGGCTACCTAACTGGTTTAACATTTTTAGTATAGATGTGATGAGTGCAGATACTTGGATGTATCCCCTTCATGTCTTTGTAATCCCAAGAAAAATATTTAGTATGATTTTTTAAAACATCAAACAGTTTAGCTTCTTCATCATCCTTCAACCAACTGTTAATGTTAAAATTTTTACCTAGTTGAATCTCAACATGCTTGGTTCCAATGTGTGATGAATTGATTTGTTGAAAGGGTTCCATTAGAGTATGTAATGGAAATGCATGTGGTAATAACATATGGTATGTAGCAACATCTCCAAAAGTTCCTTGAGACAGAATACTGGAAAAAGGACAGTATTGAGAATTATGATACTTATCTCTTTGTAGGCCAAAATCTTCATCATTGCTACTTTCCAAAATTCTTCACCACTCCTTGATGCATTTGAAATTGAATCAACCAATTCATCCTCTCCCCATGAAAAATCTCGGTCCTTTGGAGTGAAATTATTTCCAATCAAAGAGAACTACTTTGTTGTCATGGTTCCGAAACTAAATGTGGTGGTTTTAGAACTATAGCCGCAGGTTCCAGAACTATAGTTACAGGTTCCAGAACTAAGTTCGAAGGTTCCGAAACTATAGTCACAGGTTTTGGAACTAATTTCACAAGTTAAGGAACTATAGTCGTAGGTTCCGAACTATATCTGATTGCTTCGAGGATAGTTGGTGCTCATCCAATGGTGGATTAATCATCTCTTCTACTTCTCTTACATGATCCTGCAATGTGATCATAGCCAAAGAAGAAATTTTTTCTTATTAGTTTCAGGAGAATCAACCCACAATTGTTCATGATTGTTAGTAAAAGGTCGTGCAGTAGGATATAAGGAAATTTGTTTAGAGTTCTTACCATTCAAGATTGTCATATCACCTGACCTGCAATCAATTAAAGTAGCAATTGTAGCTAACCATGGTCTACCCAAAATAATGGGATAACCCAATGTTTTACCTTTTGGCTGCAGTATAAGGAATTCAACTGGATAGTCCCATGACTCCACCATAACTGCCACGTCTTCAATAATTCCTTCTGGTTTTGCTACAGACTGGTCTTCCATCTGCAATATGGTATTAGTAGGTTGTATACCCGTTAATGGTAATGTTTTCAGAGTATCTACTGTCATTACATTGATAGCCACTCCCAAATCTACCAAAACATTATGTATATCCTTATTCCCTATAGAGATAGAAATACCAGGACTTCTAGGATCTCCATAGTTAGGAAGTAAAATTTTTCCTGCTGATAAATCAACAATTTCCCATCTACTTTGATAGTGTTGGGGTACTATTTCTTCCTTCCAGGATTTTTCAAACATAACATTTTGATTAATTTGTTTAATTCAAGAATGTCCTTAATTTCTTGTAACAGAGGTATCTCAATATTTAATTTCCTTAGTTCCTGTACTAATTCAGACTCCTTGGCTTCTATAGATTCTTTAAACCTCTCTGGAAATGGAGTCTCAGTAGTGTCGCTATCTGGATCTTTTTCTTTTCTTCCTATATCCTCTTTTGGAATGATAGTACTAGGGATTTCATTTTCTTCTATCATTTCAGTGATTATAATAGGTGGACTGCTAATGATTTTTCCAGATCTAGTTTGAATATCCTTACAATCCATAGCATGTAAATCAACTGATTTTTCTGGTTTTGTTCCATAAACAAGAGTTTGTTTGTTTCTTGGGTTTCTACTAGTTGTCTTTGGTATTTACGTTTGGACTAAATTTTTAGTTTGTGAATTATGTGCAGGGGATCCCATGATGGCCTGTTGATTCTAATTTGGATATGTTCTTCCTTGAGCATAATTACTAGGGTTCCATCTAGGTTGTGACCAAGCATAAGGATTTCCTTGACCAACCCATGGTTGTTGATGTCCATGAGCATACCAGGCTTGATTTTCCCAATCTTGAGGGTTCCATGCTAGTTGAGGTACCCAAGGTGGTTGTCCCCAATTTTTTGGTACTGACTGAGTAGCCCATGGCATCGTCCAAGGATTAGGAACTGATATTGGCATAAATTGCCCCTGGTTAGGTTGTCTCTGAACAAAATTCAATTCTTCTGTTGTGGATGATGTACTGGTTTTTTTAAGTTGATTCTTTATGACTGGAAGTAGAGAACAAACATCAATATCATGTTCTTTAGATTCACAGATAAGACACATTTTTGTTTTATCCAAAGGACAGTCTCTTATTGTATGCTTCTTCCTGCATCTAGGACAATACATAGCCAATGGTTTAGTTTCGACATTTGCTTTAGCTTATAATCCATCCATAGTAGAGGTTAATTGAACTAAAATGTTTGTTTTGAAATTTGCTAACTCATCCATTAGTTTGTTTATATCTGAGTTTAGAATTTTGACTGATTTTCCTTTTCCAGGTCCACCCCTTGTTCTAGAATAGCTTCTACAAATCTCCTTAATTTCATTCATTCTTAACTGATCAATTTCTCCACCTCCTATCAAGTTAAGGGCTTCCCTAGATTCATCATCCAAAAATTTAAGAAAAATGGTTTTACTTAACTCCTTTTAAAGTACAAATCTACATCTTTTGCTCACAAAGAGGAATCTGTCTAAATAGTCTTTTATATTTTCATCTTCCTCCTGCTTGATTTTGAAGAATTCTTCTTTCTTATTTATCCCTCTACAATAATCTTGGTATTTGTCTAGGAAGGTAGTCTCCATTTGTGCCCAAGTGCTAATAGAGTTGGATGGTAATCCCATGAACCACCTCATTGTTGCATCCTTCAAAGTGGATGGAAACAACTTGAGTTTTTGATTATCTATTTTATAGTCATAGGTCTGACATAACACCTTAAACTCAAACAGAAATTGGTCAGGGTCTTCAAATGACATCCCTCTAAATGTGGGTAAATGTGCAGGTGAGATATTTTTCATTGATGTATCATCATCTCCCAATTGGATTGGATAAGTAAAGGTCCTATCAGGTACTCTTTCAGCTTCTCGTGCCATTTTAAAAATATTTTCTAAATTTTCCTCCCAATCAATGTGGTATGTGGTATGCCTTGGGGAATGTGAAAAATCAGGAGTAGGAGGTTGACTACTCAATTAAGAATCAAAACTCACCCTAAATGGATCTTGAGTAATAATCCTTTTCCTAAAAGTTCCACTTCCTTCAGGTGACTGATCTAAGAATTCCAAAGGTGGAAATTATGTTTCTTGTTTGATAGGGGATTATGGTGCCTCCGATTCTTGATCAATTTCCCTATTTGGACTAGAGGATGTTGTGAATTCTTGTGAAGATGTTCTTGGGAGGAATCTATCCTTTGAGTCTCTTAGTCTACTCATATATTTTATGATATAGTAGGGAAGATCCTTCAACTACAAGATATATGATTATTACTCTTGCTAACACTTAATTAGAAAGTTCCAACTAGTGTGTCCCAAGAAATGGTGCCAAAAATGATGGGTGTCATTATTCCCTTCATTTAATCAACTTATTTTTGATGTCATATCAATCCAGGGGTGTGTCTAAAGCTATATGCAACAATAGTAATCTTATTGATCTAGTAGTTGACTATAGTTATCTTTGTATTTTCTGGGGGATATTTTCAATGTCTTAAGGACTTCTTGGTAAAACCTTATTTAAATCATACTATGAAAACTTGCTGAAAGTAAACACACTGAAAGATTTGTTGAAAGAAAACACACTTTGCAGAATGGAAATAAACACACTTGCTTCTGAAAGTAAAACACTTTCTTTTGGAAATAAACACACTCAATTTAGAATGCTTGAAAATGATTGCAAGAAATATAAGAATCTATCTAAACACCTACAGGAACAAGTATACAACAAAGTTTAACTGGAAGAATTAAAACAATACAAAATTAATAGATCTAAGCTATTTGTTGAAGAAATATAAATACCAAATAAATGAATATCCTGGTCTTTAGGGAGTGGGCCCTTGCTCCTCCTCAAATCAAGATTTAACAACTCAAAATTCTCTCAAATAGGAATGGCTATTTTATTGATAAAACATTCGGTATTACAAAACGTACCAGATCTGTGTACTTATTTTTTTCTATTCTATATCTATTTCTCTATCATATTATATTGTTTTTCTATCTATTGTAGGTCTACTTTTATATACATTTATAATCATAGCTGTCTCTATAATTCTAATGAAATCAAATCGTGCCCAGAATAGATACTGAGTCGGATTGTGGCTAATTAGACAGCTGTAAGATAACTATCCTTGGATCTGTGTTCGAAATCTTCTCATCCTTTCCTAATTGAAAGGGTCATTGATGCAAAATCTCCATATGTAGTTAGAATAGATAACTTCCATCGGTTCCGAACTTCAAAGAAGTTCCATAACCATAGGAAATCGTTAAGGATAAAAACGTGAGAGTTTCGGAGCTATACCCAAGAGTTTCAGAACTAAGTCCGAAAATTCTGGAACTAAATACTAGAGTTTCGAACTAAGTCCAAAAGTTCTGGAACTAGATGATGACTGTGTGATGGAGTTCTGGAACTAGCTTGGAAGTTTCGAACTAAGTTGTGTGGGAACAGATGCTACCGAAAACATATTGAATGCTACCTACTTCATTTCCTCGACTGATTAGACCTACTTTATTACAAAACTGAATTTCAAACACACACTTTGTCAGGAATTTCAGAGCTTTTAAACATTAGAATCAAAATCAATCAAAAGATAGACAATTGCATCCTAACTCATATCAGATCAATTGAAAGTCACAAAATGAAATCAAAATTAATAAAAGGGAGAGTAAGATGAGATCATATATTATAGATTAATAGGGCATATTCTCGCCTCATCAACATGCGCTAACGTCAAAACTCATTTTCTTCTACACTAAAAATGCACTAAATGCACTCAAAATTATTATTTTTTCATTATTTACCTAAGCACCATTTGTTGGGGTCCTCCTGTACTCTCGGACTCGGTCTGCATGATGTCTACATCCACTATGCATGCCATCTCTCTCACAAATCGACCAAAAATATCACAAACGACTAAAAAGGTCTAATAGCACAAATGGTTGCGATGGATTTTACCCCTCCCCACTTACTAGTTATACCCTCCCAACCCTAATTATTCATTTATCTTTCCTCACAGGGGCATGATTACTAATATTTTCTTCTATTTTCCTCCCGCCATGTACTAACACTCCACCACGATGATTTATTTAACTAAATCGTCCATTTCGCTACCATTTTCATCTCCTGGGCATATTCTACTTCTCGGAGAATTTTTTGGTGTGCCACACACAATGTAATTATTCTATATGACACTCTTCCTAAAATTTAAATTTTTTTGTTAAATTTCAAAAAATCCAAAAAAATTGGTAAATTTCAAAAAAATCTTTAAAATGGTAAATTTTCAAAAATCCAATACATGGGTAAAAATTTCAAAAATCTAAAAAACATTTGGTAAATATAGTTCTACCATCTGAACCATTCATAGGACATAACGTCCTCAAACATAGGAAAATTATCCTACAAAACATATTTCTTTGGTCCTCACCTGTTCTTTGCGCACAACATGCGAGATCATTATTGAGGCATTAAACCGTGTGGTAGGAAATTCATGCTTTCCCTCCATCTTGTGAGGTTGAAATTTGAATTTTTACCTTATTATGTAATAAACCCTCATGTAAGAGTGAAAAAAGGTAAGTTAGGTGTGCATGCAAATTTCTTGTGAGTGTTCTACATTGGTGGGAAGTTCCAAATTCTTGGAAGTCAACATGATCTTGTCTAGGTTGTCCCTAAGTTAGCAAATAAAATCTCCATGTGTCAAGCATGTATGGTTGAGGAAAATATAACCTAAAATAGGATTTCTAGTCCTAAATAAGACTCACTACAACTAAGTCAAGAGAAATAAAATATATTCAAGGAATAAGAGGTTGAATCAAAGATAAGGGAATATGGAGAAGCAGACAATCTACAAAATCGAGGTAGATATTGAAGTTTGAATGTTAGGAATTAGTCCTAACATGGATATATTGAGTGTGTGGAAAATAATGATATAAGATAATATTAAGTTGTTATAAATAACTTAATATTATATGTGAATAACATTCATCTAGGAATTCAAGTGAGTGAAAATTAGGTGTGAGAGATTTTAGGGTGTGGTTATTTGTTTGGAGTGAAACTTGGTTGTTAGATTAACCATCCTAGATGAGCGAGATCGGTTTGTAGAGTAAGTCTAGTGAGTTCTATATGTATGTGTAAACTCTTTTAATAGACATATGATGTTGATTGACTAAATTCGTGCTTTTGCACATTTGAGCCTTCAGATCTTCCCAGAAATGGGGTTCTATTTTCATTTGGTATCAGAGCAAGCTCTGAACCTCTCTGTTCGCTCGTCATTCAAGTGTTTTTACATCAAAATGGTTTAATGGCTATGTTGTGTAGACCACGTGAAAATGCCATTTTTTCCATTCACCATTTCTTGCATATTGCTAGTAGTTTTGTAGTGCAGACCACGTACAAACTTGTGGCATTCATCATTCACATGCATGTTTCTCTCTCTTCATCCTTCCATTATGTTTTCAGTTTTTCAATTCATTTTGTTCGTCGTATTCATACCCCAAAAATAATAAAATTATATATATATATATATATGTAAGCTTCTGATTTTGTTTTTTCTGTGTGTATTTTCTATTTGGAGTGGTGTTTAGAGGATTTTGGATCTGCTTCTGAGAAACCTAGGGATATATGGTAACAATCTTTGGCAAGAGGAGATAGGGTGGCACTAGAATACTAACGAGGGAATGATAATCGGGTGTCAATGCGACCTAACTGAACCATGGGAAAGTATTCTTGAAAAAAATGAATTGTCTTTATGACTTGTTATATTCTACATTTTTCATCATCCTTCAGAAAGAATGTGTAATGCATATGGATGGATTCGGGGCCCTGATAAATCTTACAACTTAATTTCTAAAAGATGCAATAAATGAAGTTCGGTTAGGAATGTGTTGCATTCAAAACCTTGATCAACCTATAATACTTATTGGATATTCGTCCCTAAATAAGATTTTGGGACTAGAAGTTTATAGTTATGATATGCATTTAGGAGGTCTGAAAATCATGACAACAAATGGTGTTGTTCATCTCAATGTATCCCATGATTTAAAAGGTGTCTCATCCATCCTGAAGTGGCCGAGTTATATTCCATTATACATACTCGATGAGGGATGGATTCCCAAGCTATTATAATGAATCATATTATAAATGTTTTCAATTCGTTGAGTGCCTGCACAGAGCTAATATTATGGTCGATTCTGAGGAGAAACGGAAACTGGCTAGACAAGCTCTAGATCTTCTTGTTAAAGTTCCCGAAGCTGCTTTATGCGAGAGCTTTGAAGATTTCAGATTCTATGAATTTGTTGTGGATCATCCACTGCAAAAATCACAAGCTCTAGATCCTAACGAGGATGCATTTAATGAACAAACTGATCCAAATCGTCGACAGACTGCTATTATCCTGCGGGAATAATGTTACGAGGTTGTGGTGACTGCCCTTCGATCTTTGAAGGGTGATCCTAGTCATACATACTTGACCAAGATTCTTAAGAACCTGTCAGCGATCTGCGATTGCATTCTCCTCAACGATACAATTACACTCTTGGGATTACATGATTTGTATCTATCCTCAAATATCAAGATCCCTCTTGTCACAAAATTCATTGATAACCCTAATCGGTTAAAGATTTTATTGGTAAAATTTTTATATTGGTTTTATATTTAAAGCCAACAATTTTAAACGATAAAAATAAAAATTTCCAATGATATGCGGGCTGATATATCAGGGTGATTATAAAATGATATAATTGTTTCGAAAAAGGGGGGAATGTATATATTTTTGAAATATTTGTAAAAGGAGATTATATTTTCCTTTTTAAGGAAAAAAATTGTAAGGGGAATTATTATTTTTTTCGTAAGTAAAAGGGGGAAGATAGGGTTTTGCAAAAATATATATTGTACAGGGGTATCTTTTACCTAGATGCATTATCGGTCGTAACCAAAATCATGGATTTTTCACTTAAGGGGAAAATTTCAAAAATAAGGTAATTTTCAACCATCATGACAACCCAAAAGACAGAGGCAACGACCGACCAAAGCCAACTGTCACTATGCGGCTCTAACATGTTCTTCACCCCATGTTAGAACTAAGGGGGGGAATGTTAGGAATTAGTCCTAACATGGGTATATTGTGTGTGTGGAAAATAATAATATAAGATAATATTAAGTTGTTATAAATAACTTAATATTATATGTGAATAACACTCACGTAGGAATTCAAGTGAGCGAAAATTGGGTGTGAGAGATTTTAGGGTGTGGTTAGTTGTTTTGAGTGAATGTTGGTTTTTAGAACAACCATCCTAGATTAGCGAGATTGGTTTGTGAAGTAAATCTAGTGTGTTATATATGTATGTGTAAACTTTTGTAATAGACATATGATTGTGATTGACTAAATTCATTCTTCTTTACATTTGAGCCTTCGACTCTTCCCGAAATGGGGTTCCATTTTCATAAGTAGACAATCTACAAAACCGAGGTAAATATTGAAGTTTGAATGGAAAAATTGGAGAAGATTAGTGTGTATGATTGTTATTGATTTGGAATAAAAGTTTATTTGAATCTCTTTAGCTCCATATACCTTGAACCCCTCCTTCCTTTCACGTGTTTCGGTGATTCATAATGTATGGTGCATAATTTATAAGCTAATAAAGTTTATTTTTACATGTTTTATGCACTGTGCATGTAAGGGTTAAACAAGGCGAAGATTCAAAAACCCTCATTTCATAAAAAATTATCCCACACTCTTGAATGTCACAATGAAAATAAGAATATGATGATTTCAAACCGATACAAATTTATTAGAACTCTTGAAGTTGAATTATAAGATTTTTATAGTCATTTTTCTCTTCACGGGGCCAAACTAGGGAAATTGATATATTTTGTTTTATCTAGTGGAACGAGCTCATATTTTTAGGTAATATCTATCCTAACTAGATAAATACGTCCACCAAATTTTAGATTAATCCAATAAGTTTGGCTTGAGATATTCATGATATAATTCTCCGAGTTCGTGAGAGCATAGAATGACAAGGATCAAGGAAATTTTTGCAAGTTCTTAGGTAATTTGAATTCGTTGAGTTGTGGAGCTAAATTGCTTCATAAATAGTATGATTTACAAAATTGTAGGTTTACATAATAACCGACGCGTCACTTTGGTAACTAGAATCGAGTCACACCGGGAGAAACCGACATCGGGTACACTAGAAACCTGACCAACAATGGTCACCTGTGCGTTTATGATTTTTTTAGACACGGGATTAGATCCAACCTTTGATTAAAAGGTGATATAAAGGTTGTAAATGCATAGCTAAGATTCCCTAAGTTTGTATATGCTTGTATAAGCTATAAAACTAGGGTTAGAGGTAAGAATTGAGTAAGAATGTTGATTCTACTTGATTTAAAGGATGAAGAAGAAGAAAAAGAAAAAAAGGGTTGCATGAAGACAGAGCTTCCATGGAGAGAAGTTGGACAGAAGGAAATGGCAGGTACATCTAAATGGTGAGAAGAGGGTAATGTCTTCTATTGTATTTCCTTTGTATTGTTCTATCTCAATGTAATGGCTTGCATAGTATGCAAAGCACATAGGGTTTCTTCTTGTAGATCCACATGTTGTTGTGAGATCTTGTAGTGTAGATCCACATGTTGTTGTTAGATCTTGTAGTGTAGATCCATGAGATCATGTTGTATTTTTTGTCCATAGAGATATAGTATTGTAGCTCATTGGATAGCTTGTGGGTACGTGATAGTATCCAAATATTGTAGAGGAGGTTGTCTTCTTGTTTGCACAGGTTGATGCAATGATGGAGGAGAGACTTACTTCTTGGTGAAAAATTATGGTTACACATTGGTAGACCCATTTGAGAGGTCTTGTTTGTAGATTCACAAGAGAGCTTGGTTGCACAGTTTGGAGATGTAGTAGTTCCTAGTTATGTGAGATCTGGTGGTGGTTTAGAGGCATGGTTATAGTGCACTCATGTAGATCCATTTAGAGATCTGGAGGAGGAGATACTCAGGAGAGATGCATTGTACTCTTGTATGGAAGAGTTGGTTTGTACTCTTTTTCATTATATATATTGAGATCTCTATCTTTGGTGGACGTAGCCCACATTGGGTGAACCATGATACATGTTGTGTTATGTGTGTGTACTTTGTTTTGATTTAGATTTTCTAGTATATGCTTCCACTTCTTGTAGATTTTGGGGAATTTTCTACTTCCATATTTACATGATTTGGTTTGTGATTGAATCATAGCATTGTTCAGCAGCTTAAGTTCCTAACAAGTGGTATCAGTGCGATGGATTTAGTTTTCAGAGCAAGGGTTTACTTCAGGGTTTTGTTAGTGGTATTACTGACAGTTGTATGAGAGTAGGGTTTTGTTTTTCCTAATGTGTAAATCACAAGGAGATATTTAATATCAAGTGGGAGCTAGAAATTTAAGGTTGCTAGAAAATGATAGTGACCGACATCAACATGTTATACCAATGTCATAATTGTTACTTATATGATGTTGGTAAGGTGAACAAGATTAGTTAGTTTGACACCAATGTCGGTGACCTGTTAAAACAAAAAATCATAGATCTAAAGTAATTTGAGAAGATGCAATGAATTTGTCTTGATTTCTAAGGTGTCTCTTGTTCTTGGAGGCACAGACATGTTGGTCATAGTGCATATCCAGATTATAGAGGTATGGTTTTGTTATCTTGGTATTGCAGTGCTTGTATGTTTTGGTTGCACATGCATGTTTGGGATTACAGATCTGAGTAAGAGATAGAGGAGTAGTTATGCATCCTTGGTGCAGTTAGATGCACGAGATTCATTAGAGAGGTAGAATATAATAGCACAAAATGAAGACGGGGCTTCCATCAGAGAGGCAAGTACTTCGTTGAAGATGTAGGTGAGTGTCTTGGTATTGGTAAGGTGATGTATTTCATCTTGGTACAGTTCTATTGCATGCATTGTTGTTGTCAAGTTTTTGTGCAAGATTTGGGTGCTTTTTGAAATGATTGGGTCAACACATCTGTCATATTTGGTCGAACTAGGCACCTAGTTTGGTGTACTATGCCAATTTTTGGCATTGTGTTTGTTCCAAAAACACCAAATTTGGTCGATGAACTAAAATTGGTCACAGAGAGGAACCGGTATCGGTCGGAAGGATTTGGTCGGGCTCTGTGACAACAAGTATGTACTAGTTTTTTTATAGTAGAAGAGGGAATGAAAGGTTTAGTATCCAATTTGGAGGATCAGGTTTCTTTCACAGTTGTATAGGAAGAAACAAAGTAGATCAATTCAATGTTTGAATCAGAAAGAGGACAGAGTTGGTTAGGTGATTCCAGTGAGACTTGGGTTAGATTTAAGTATCTCTATATGGTTCACGTTTTATTTCTTCTGTTTGAAGCAACTAGTATTATGTTTGGACTATGTGCACGAGTTAAATATGTACCATGTATATCCGGTGAGTTTGAAGTTTATTTTCAAGATGTGTTAGAATCTTAAGGACAAGGGTATCTAGTCTAAGGATGTGATCCTTAATGAAAAGTCATGTTTAGAAACATTGCGAATAAAGGGAGATGTTGAGTATGCATGGATGAAAAGAAGGTGGTTTATCTAACTTCACAAGAAGCCCAAACTTTTGTTATGTAGAACTATTATTTGATAAGAAGGGAATCAATTTTATATTTTCTTTCGTCTTTTTTATTTCTCACCGATATATATTGGAGATTTTGAGCTTGGTGATTAGAGGCAATGCAAAGGAGTTCATGTTGAGTATGAGAAATCCATGGTTATTGACATTATATATTAGACACATATGAATGCGCGGAGTGAGAGGATAATAATACTATTCGAGTGGCATGAGGCATAAGTTGTTTTGGAGGACATTCATGGTTTTGTAGGTATTTTATGTTTAGTTCATAGTGACGTTGCTTCTAGTTTTGTTTTGTAGTGCCTAGATATCCTTATGGATGGAAGTTAATGGTTCATCAATTAGGTTAAGAAGAGAGAGAAATTTTGTAGAGTTTGAATGGTGAAAGAAGGAAAATATATTTGTTACTGATTGAATGGTGTTTGCAAGATCTATCGTGGTCATTCGGGGTATAGGTGTGACATCAATATGTATTTACAGTTTATTGATGTCACCTTTGTTTGATGTCATCTTGGAAGGTTGTGTAGTATGTTCATGACATTTTTCTAGTATTTTCACTAGTTATTAGTAGCATGGTTATTGTTGTTGACATTGATTAGGACAGGATTCATGTGTGGCCTTGGAGTTAGTCGGTGAAATACTTAGAGCTTCTATAGAGCCTGGTGATATGGATGGATGTACATGGTGAGTTTATATATGAGGATATATTTTGTTTTATGAGTCTATGATGATGCATATATTTGGTTTACACATGAATGCTTATGAGCATGGTTTATATTCCCTTGAGCATGAGTAAAGGATATTTTTATTTCATCTTATTACTATGTTACTCCATGATAGATATGTTTTCTATAGATGGTTGTCTTGGACATGTAATTTGTTTATGCAAGGTTGGATTTGTAGAATGTAGTGTTTGGATTATTTGATTTATGTAGGTGTTATGGATTGATCACCCACTAGTTGCATGTAGAACTCATTTAGGTTGTCTTTAACTAAGATTGTTTTTTGCTTATGCATATTCTAGTTTGACTTGTCTTTGGTCAATTTTATTGGTGGTTGCATGAAGACATGAATAGGTAGTTGGAGAACATGGTTGGTTTTATAGGTATGGTTATGGTTATGAGTGAAGCTCGGTATTTTAGTTTGAGTGGGAGATCTTGCATTTGTGTTAGTCATGGTGGCTTGGTTGCATGAGAGGCTTGGTGTTACGATTTAGTGAGAACTCACTGTATAGATAACTCATGTATCACACACCCAGTAGCTTTGTGCGGTATATGGTAAGTCACGGTTTGCTATCTTCTTGGTTTGAGAATATGGTTTAATATTCCTGATTTTTTAGAGAATTGTTAAAATAAATAATAGTTGGTCTTCATGGTATGTTGAGGATGGTAATGTATAGGTATAGGTTCAACAATTTATCTCCAAGTGGGAGATTGTTGAGTTGTGGACCTAAATTGCTTCACGAATAACATGATGTACAAAATTCCAGGTTTATATAGTAATAAACATCGGTTGGGTAGCCAGTGTCAGTCACTTAGGAACAAGTGACATCGGTTGGGTAACTGATATTGGTCACCTAGAAGCAACTGACATCGGTTGGGTAACCAACATTGGTTACCTATGCTTTTATATTTTTATTTTAGACATGGGATCAGATCTAACCTTTGATTAAAAGGTGATCTAAAGGTTGTAAATGCATAGCTAATATACTCTAATTTTTTATATGCTTATATAAGCTAGAAAATTAGGTTATAGGTAAGAATTGAGTAAGAATGTTGATTCTACTTGGTTGAGAGGATGAAGAAGAAAAAGAAAAAAGGGTTGCATGAAGACAGAGCTTCCATGGAGAGAAGTTGGATAAAAGGAAATGGTAGGTATGTCTGAATGGTGAGAAGAGGGTAATGTATTCTATTGTATTTCCTTTATATTTTTATTTCTTAATGTAATGACTTGCATTGTATGCAAAGCACATAGGCTTTCTTCTTGTAGATCCACATGTTGTTGTGAGATATTGTATTATAGATCCATGAGATCATGTTGTATTGTTGGTCCATGGAGATCTAGTATTGTAGCTCATTGGATAGCTTATAGGTATGTGATAGTATCCAAATATTGTACAGGAGGTTATCTTCTTGTTTACATAGGCTGATGCAATGATGGACCATAGACTTACTTCTTGGTGCACAATTATGGTTACACATTGGTAGACCCATTTGAGAGGTCTTGTTTGTAGATTCATAAGAGACATTGGTTGCACAGTTTGGAGATGTAGTATTTCCTTGTTATGTGAGATCTAGTGGTGATTTGGAGGAAAGGTTATAGTGCACTCATGTAGATTTGTTTAGAGATCTGGAGGAGGAGATACTCATGAGAGATGCAATGTACTCTTGTATGGAAGAGTTTGTTTGTACTCTTGTTCATTATATATATTGAGATCTCTATCTTTGGTGGATGTAGTCCACATTGGGTAAACCATGGTACATGTTGTGTTATGTGTGTGTACTTTGTTTTGATTTATATTTTCTAGTATATGCTTCCACTGTTGTAGATTTTGGGGAATTGTCTACTTCCGTATTTGCATGATTTGTTTTGTTATTGAATCATATAACTATTCCGTAGTTAAGTTCCCATCAGATTCTCCAAGAGTTTTCATTGATTAGGAAAATGGTAGATACTCAGGAGAGATGCAATGTACTCTTGTATGGAAGAGTTGGTTTGTACTCTTGTTCATTATATATATTGAGATCTCTATCTTTGGTGGATGTAGCCCACATTGGGTAAACCATGGTACATGTTGTGTTATGTGTGTGTACTTTGTTTTGATTTATATTTTCTAGTATATGCTTCCACTGTTGTAGATTTTGGGGAATTGTCTACTTCCGTATTTGCATGATTTGTTTTGTTATTGAATCATATAACTATTCTATAGTTAAGTTCCCATCAGATTCTCCAAGAGTTTTCATTGATTAGGAAAATGGAAGATACTCGGGAGAGATGCATTGTACTCTTGTATGGAAGAGTTGGTTTGTACTCTTGTTCATTATATATATTGAGATCTCTATCTTTGGTGGATGTAGCCCACATTGGGTGAACCATGGTACATGTTGTGTTATGTGTGTGTACTTTGTTTTGATTTAGATTTTCTAGTATATGCTTCCACTTGTTGTAGATTTTGGGGAATTGTCTACTTCCGTATTTGCATGATTTGTTTTGTTATTGAATCATATAAATATTCTGTAGTTAAGTTCCCATCAGATTCTCCAAGATTTTTCATTGATTAGGAAAATGGTTTATAGGATTTTCAAGGTTTTTATGATGTTTTCAATGCTAGAAATATTTCTTAGGAATGACTTTCCCAAATAGTTCCAGTCAAGACATCCAAGGATTGTCATATTCGTGTTTTTGTCTTCAAATTCCTTTCAAATAATTTATAGATATAATTATCTCTTGGTTTGAGGATTCAAAGGGTATTTGAATGAAGGTTATATGACCATGATATCAATCCTATAAGAGGCTAGAAGAGGTTACACTAAGAAATAAGTCTAAGAGCTAAGGATAAGAAGAGTCATTAGAACAATGTTCAAGAAGATCATAAAGATCTAGTAAAGGATGCAAAGGACATGCTTATCACGAGATATGACATGATGAATATATAGGAAATGATCTTGAAAACCCTCCATTATAGCTCACATGCTAGCATACCATTATTATTAAGGAAAAATAGAGACAAGGAAGTAGGTAAGTATATAACAATCATGAATAAATGACGATACATACCATTTCTTGCATGCACACTTTGAGATAGTTTGAATGATGAAGGCATGTAAGCAATAATGTCTTGAGTAGATGGTTGAATTCAAGTACATGGTTAGGTATGTATCAAGTAGGTTGTAAATACATAATGATAAACTTTACACATGAAGGATGCAATGTCTACAAACCCAAGATGAATCAATACATGAGTGTAACTTCTAAACAAGAGGATTAACAACATATTTCATATCATGACAAGTAAGTTACAGGTTTACATTGCATGAATGGAGTATATGATCTCTAAAGATTCCTAGATATGTATATGTTCATGGGTAGATAGGACTGTGGGTCCTTATCAAGTGAGAGAATCATTGTATGAATACTTTTGAAAGGTAGATAGCTTCAAATCAGAGTTACTTCTTGATTTTAACCCCTAAGCACCATGATCTATGTGGAGTTATTATATTTATACAAAAGTTATACATGATTTAACCATATGAGACAAGAATATTCATATTCTAACTAAAGGAATGTGGGTATTGAGGTAAATCATAGCATGACTTACATGGGCTGAGTTAAGAATGACACAATTTTAGTATATGATCTTGGAGGTAAGAATAAGTTTTTGAATTCATATTTATTGATAATGTGAATGTTGAATGATGATATACAGATAGTTACAGTTGATTTTTTGAAGAGGATAATATAAGTATTCAAAGGTATAAAAAATAAGTGTGGCAAAGGAGAATCCCAAGAGCAAGTGAAGCTCAAGAAGAGTCAAGATACCAAGGTGAGACATAATTAGGTGAGACGAGACCAATAAAATAGGGTGAAAAATACCAAAGTGTGGACAAGATCTATATACCAAGGTGGAAGATACTTGGGTGAAGATCTAGTGAAATGGGGAAATTGAGAGTATTGAAGGGCTTATAAGAAAAGAGATTCCACATGAGAAGAGGAGATCTAATCTTTAAAGAAGAGATAGATGAGATAAGATAGAATATTGAAGAGTTATAGTCTATGATAGAGACCATGGTGGATAAATACATCTAAGAAAATGGATGGAAGATAAGGAAGAAGATAAAATGTCCAATTTGACTATTAATGGAGAAAAATAAGAGGAAAAAGATGATTGTATTGGAGAGAGAAAAGAGGAAAGGTACTCATAGAAGAATGAAGAGTGAGTTACCTTATGAAGAGAAGAGGATTCTCATTATAGAGAACATGAACAGAGAGGTGTCTAAGGAGGAACTTGACAAAGAAAGAGAGAAGAATAGAAAAGTGTCCATGAGGGAGGAACTTATGAGGATGTTTTTGTATATTACCATGCTACCTAACTTTTTGTTTCAGTTTGTATATACAAGAATGAAAAATGGGATAAAGAAGATCAAGGACATGATCTTAAAGAAAGAAAATAATGGTTCAAGAAAAGAACCAATTAAAGAATATGAAGTGATAAATGAGATTGTGATATTTCATGATTAAATGAATTCTAAAGCACTTACAAGTGAAGGAGAAGCATATAAAACATAGCTGTAGATAGATGAAGCAGAAGACAATTTAGACTTTTTATGATGTCCTAGAAAATGATCTAGAAGAAACCAAGAAAATGCACTCAAATGAGAAGTTTTTGAAACATAGAGACTTGAGAAAGAATGAAATCATAGAGAAACCCACGAGTAATATATAAAAGATTCCAAATTATGATTTTAGTCATACATGTAAGAAGGAAAAAGAAAGAATACAATCCATAGAGTATAACCCAAACCAACAGGTTCTTAAGAAGGATTTTTTTTAATTCTTATTTTTACAAGGTTTATAATGTAAATCTTGATTCTTATCATACATATGACAAAGAGATTACAAAATATAATTCATACAAGAAATTTCATATAGACAAGAGGTTTTCAGGATGAATTTAGCTTCTAAATATGATATTTCTAATGCTTTTAAGAGTTCAAATGTATATGCACATGTTATGAAGAATATCAATGAGGAAAAACTAAGAAATTTGGCTTATGAACATGGCTACATAGTCTGTAAATGGCTTAAAAATTCAAATCCTCTAGTGAATAATCAAGTGTGGGTGATCAAGAGTTCAAAATTTGCAGTTTGTCAACATTCTAATGATGTTTTTTCTTCTTTTAGTTTGTTATTGTGTTATATTTTGTTTACCTTCATTATATACCAATTTTAGGATAAATCTTGGCATCTTATTTCACATATAACTTTGGTGTCATTCATTCCTATTCATATTGGGTTTGCTTTCATGTTTGTCTTGTGTCTTTTGACCACTTGCACGTGTTATGTTTTCCTCCTAGTTTATTAAATAAACCATTTTGTGTCTTCCTTTTTGTATTCAATTTTTTTACATTTATTTGTATTTGTACTTGAAAAAATTTCAAAATTTTGTAAAACCATCAAAAGATCAAATATTTCAAAAATTCAAAAAATCATAAAAATCATAAAAATCATAAAACTATTTTGAATAAACATTCACTTATCATCGACACCCTACAATTGGTAAATCTAGCAATGAATATTTTAACTTTTCAAGACAATCTTGATAAAGTACTACTCTTATCTACTACCCTAGTGATCATTCCAATCTTACAACTATAAAATTCTTCCCTTTCCATGATTAATTACTCGATTGGGGAAATTCACAAAAATCCTTTGTAATATAACTTTTCCTAGGGAAATTTCTCTCAAATAATTTACAACATGGATCCAACAAGAGTGTCATGAGGGGTTTTTAAGTATACTCCACTCTTCTAGTCTAATCCTATTCCCAATCCTTTCATAATTTTAAGTGCTTGAAGGCATTTGCATTTGTTTACTCATCATTGTGGCATGCATTAAGGGCATGGCTGATTGTCTTCTGTTTCAATGTTATGTTACATGGTTGATGTTTACCTTCTTGGACCAATTTTAGGTAGTGTGATAACATCTTGGTTCCTTTATAACCCTAGTTCTTGCACCTACTATTCATATTTGGATTATTTTCCTTTTTCTCTTTTCTTTGTTGCATGTGTGTTTTTTTACACGCATATGGGTTAAATATCTTGATTCTTTTATAATCATGGTGAAAAATCTATTATGATATAGTAAAATAAATGTCTTTCTTATATTCACACTCTCTAAATGGTGTTCATGCTATGAGCACAATTCCTTCCAATCCTTGTTCAAATCCCTTGATTTCTTCCTATCAAGCGGTCTTCCACTTGCCTTTTGTGTCATCCACCCGCTTGAGGGGGCATTCTGTACTATCCTACTAGTTAGGTCATCTAAATGCTTCATCACTTTCTAGATATTCTGCTAGTTGGAGCATCCAAATTCTTCACCGATTCCTACTCGCTAAGGAATCCAAATGCTTCACAAATTTCTACTCGTTAATCTGCATGCATCTACTATCTTTAAAGAACTATTACTTCACAATATCACTTTAAAGAGGGGAAAATGTAGACACCCCAAAATTACACACTAGTTTCCAATACTATCTCAGTTCGCATCCTAGCTCATATCCCCTTACAATTGTTTAATAAAATTAATTAATCATGTATATCCACCCCTGGATTAATTAAATTATTCCATAGCACAATTTAGGTAATTTAATTATTATTTATTAAATAAATGATTAATTAATTATCTTGAACAATATATCTAATTAAATTAGTTACTTAATTAGGAAAATCCACCTATTTTCCTAGTCAACTCGCCACTTAGACTCCCTTTGAACTTAACTTCCTCATTCTAATTAACTACACTTTAACTCCTCTTCACTAATATAGTCAACTCAACTTGAATTCCACTTCTTGATTCCTATAAACGAAGGGGCTATTGAGTTGTACGTGAAACTAACTTTCCATATGTAACTTATATTATTATGAATGTATATTACCCTTTGAAAATATCTAACTCTTAGACCAAGTCTAATTTCTATTCCCGTGATTGCAATCAATGACCTGGAGCTCAATCAAAATTCCAACCACTACTCAACCTCTATATAATAACAGGCTATTCCCTTTGTAAATCCTTTTGGATTCTTTCACAATATCTTTGTCAATTTTTCTACCCAATATTTACATATTGGAATCCATATCCAAGCCAAATCTACTTGTATCATTGCATTCACCCACTTTGGAGATTGAATCAGGAGCACCCACAAATTGAAATCATCAAGATTCTACAAGATAAAATGCTTCTATAATATTACTTGATGTTTAAAAGGGAGAATTGATTGGAAGGTTTGCAGTTGTTATTTCTTGTCTTACATTTTAGTTGAGTTTTTCCATGTTTAGACTTAGGATTTAGTATCGATGGCATGACTATTGATATGCTTTCAAATTTTTCATTAACCAACTATCATAGTCTTACAAATGGTTGATAAGACCATTGGAAATCCAAAAATTATTATAGAATATGTTGCAGTGATGTAGGCAAAGTACATAAATTACACTTCAACCCAAATACTAACATTCTTGCAAGGTCTTCCACCCATGGTTAGGGATTTGGCACGATTCGATTGATTATAGATAGTTTCGAGAACAACTAGGTTTTGATAAAAAAACACATTTCTATACCACCGAAGGACCCATAAAGTTATAAATTCTAATTCCGAGAAGGTCCAATTTTGTACCATAGGTGGAGGAATATATTCTACATCCTGATGGAGATGTATGGTCCTACACCAGGGAAATTTCAAGTCATAGTCTCATAAACAAAGCATATTTAATCTATGGAATCCTAGATCCTTCAATTAATGTATATATATATCTCTTTTATATATTCCTATATAGTTAAGTAAATATTTTTCCTTGTGTTTCCAAACTTGTAGGATATTGTAATCATTAATTATAAAAATCAATGCATTATTCAAATATAGTATAATTAATGTTGGAAGTTAATTAATCGAAATAGCTCCTAGTTTCAAAACTTACATTAAATTTAGTGTTGTATATGTCCATAGCATTAAACTATTAAGGTTTTAAAAGGGTGTAAATAATAGCAAAGAAATTTTATTTGGGACCGATGTCATTAGGCTAACATGGTCAATATGGTATAGCTAGTTAGTGTTGATTGATTTTATAGTTTTAATTGATGATTTGTGACATTTTTGTTTGAATGATAATAATGTGTGCCTATTTTTTTATATTTTACATATCCCATGGAGGATTCAAATGTGGACACTAGTACACGCAACATGGCTATTACATTTATTATATATATTATCAAAATCGATGGGCACAATTATAGTTATTAGGTTTGGGGTATTATGCGATGGTATGGATCCCTTTAGATCCATATTTGATTCATATGTTATTTGGTTCATGGGATTATCCCATAAATACTATTAAATGACATATTGTCAAGGATATGATAGAGATTAAATTCACTAAGGAGGATGTCCATGTGATATTAGGACTACCCATATAGGGGCATGCATTATCTACTATATTCTTGAGTCAACAACAGTGTAAATTTTAAGACCCCCTAAAAAATTCGTATATATGAATTGGTAAATATGTGAAAATTAATTTCAAAATGATGGTAAATCTAAATAAAATTTGTTTTGAACGGTTTTGTGAATCATTTAATAATGGTGACAACTAGTAGCAATTGTCGACTAACAACAAGATATGTTGTCGGATGATAGTATATGATGCCGAGAAAAAAACATATGTAATTTAATCATAAATCATTTTTAACAATAGTAGTTAAAATGACTGGACTATGAGAAATATTTCCTCACAAAATATGGTACAAAGAAAAATTCAAAAAGGTGATTTTTGTGAAAAATACATATTTCATTAAATTTTTATGGAATTTTTATTTTATTTTATGATAGTAGTTAAAATGATCGTCTCAATGAGAAATATATCCTCACAAAATATGGAGTAAGAAAAAAAATCCCATACTCTTTTTTTATCCCTCTCTAACAACATCATTCAAATAATGTATCCGAATAGTAGCATTTGTTTCATGATACATGCTGGTAGCAAAACAAACGTTACCGGTTGGTGGCATTTTTTTATGCTATCAGTCGGTATCATTTTTATGCTACCAATTGGTAGCATAAAATATGCTACATCCTAGTTGTATTTTATTATGCTACCATTTGGTATCATATTCTATGCTACTAGATGGTAGCATATTGTATGTTACCATTATGTATCATTTTATATGCTACTAGACGATAACATAGAATATGCTACCTATTGGGACTCAATGTATTGGTCTATTGGTGAGTTAAAAGTAGTTTGTAATCATCAAACCAAGTTTTATTCCCATTGAGGCCATTGGACACTTTCAATAAGAAGCCGTGGAGACACCTTAAGGTAGGGGTCTAACTTCTTCATGTGAACCAGTGAAACATAATAGGGCACTCCGAATGTGGATCACTCGGCGGACATTACGAACCCAATCCCACCTCTATGTCACACTTATTTAAAGTTCTCCTAAAAACAACCACTCCATTTTATATCTCTAGTATAATAAAAGTGTTTACCATCCAAAGTTTTCATTATCATTTACGAGGTCATAAGATTGTCTATAACACCAATGAAGAGCAGAGGAGGAGAAACGACTTAAGAGTGAGAGATTGTGTTTTTGAAAGATGATGGGTGGGAAACTAATGATAGGGGTATCCCACCTAGTTCCACAGACTCTTTTTCTATAGAAGGAGACATAGTTGGCCAATGCCGTGATGCTTGACATAGATAAGAGCACAAGAAAGAATGCATTTGATTCATGGTCAGATTTAGTAAAAAATGGACCTGTATCGAAAGGCCAAAAGGTTTTCTTGTAGGTGACCAAGGGGAATTTGGGATGTGTTATGGAGATTCCAGATTCTATTTTAAATAGCACCACTAAAAATTTGGACAAAGTTTTAGTTGGAAAAATGGTGGGAGGTAGACCTAATAGTGATATTGTGAGAAGATGGGCTAAATTAAAGTTGAACCCGAAAGGACATCTAGAGGTAAGTGCCTTAACAAATGGATTATTTATTTTTAACTTTATCATTCAGGAAGATATGTTGAAGGTTTTGGAGGATGGACCCTGGTTTTGGGGAAAATCAGGATGGTACCTTAAGAAGTGGGAACCAAAATTTAACCCTTAGAAGGAAAATCTGAACCACTTCCTGGTATGGGTCCGTTTACCTAATCTGCCTCTTACGTTTTGGAATGAGGATATTATAAAAGGGATAATCAACTCTCTGGGATCCTTGGTGCTCATAGAGAATTCAAACCTTAACATGAATCGACTGGTGTGCACTATATTTTGCATATATACTATCTCAAGCACGGATATCCCTAAATGTATCAATCTCAAGTCTCGACTAGGGATTTGGGAATATAAAATTGAAATAGAAAGTATTCCAGCTAAATGTTCTAAATGAAATGGATGGGGTCATACGTCTCAAAGTTGTAAGTTCAAGATCTCTCAGGAGTATTTGGTGGTTAATTAGAATGAAGGGAAGGAAGACATATGGAAAGGAATTATGAAAAGTGTTGTAGACCATTGCAAGGTTTTTTTCAAGAAACATAAAGAGGGGTAAAAACCGTTAATAATAACTAACAAAGAATAAATATTGTGAACCCCGAATAAACAAGTTTTGGAAATGGATGAAGAAGGATTTAAACTGGTGGTCAATAAGAAAAGAAACAAATCTCTCTCAATTTTAGATTCTATGGTAATGTGCAAGAAAAAGGGGAAGTCATACAATGCACAAATGTCTTCTCGAAGTTATAACTTTATAATAAATATGTTATTCATGTTTCTAACAACAAGAAAGGTGAAAATCCCAACAAGGAAATCAATAACAAGAAGGGACAAGATACTGAAGATTTTATAGTAGAAGAAATTTTGATGGAAAAGACACCAAAACAAGTTGGACAAGAAAAGAGTTCTACTCAATCTGAAGGCATTAAATAAAATAAAATGGTAGTATACCTGATAAATGTAATAACAAAGGAAATACTTAATGTAAAACAAATCTTCCACAAGGACCAGGAAGAAAAAAATGGCCTCTCCAGTTCTTAAGGGTGAATCTTCAAAAGGAATGCCATCTGAATCTAGAAAAAATGGAGATGTCATTGGTGAGAATCCAATTAACATTGAGACTCCTAATAGAAAACAGGTAGACCTAATAAATTGGACTCAAGAAAAAGGAATACCCATAAGGATATAGATTCAAGGAAACACACCTGTTTAGATCAAAGGTCTTTGGAAAAAGAAATTCAATCTTAGAAAATGAATTGTATCTCCTGGAATGGAAGAGGGCTTAACAACCCAGAAAAATGGAGGATACTTAAATATTTGATAGAAAGTCAGAATCTATATTTAATAGTGGTTCAAGAAACTAAAATGAAGGAAGAAAGTTTTCTAAATTCTTGTAAGTTCTTTTGGAATAACACTAAGGATTTTGTTGTTAGTTCTAAGGGTACCTCTAGAGGGCTTGCTATTGTTTGGAATCCTTCCACCTTTGAGGGATCTCTCTTAATAAAAAGAGATAATCATATGGTGGTCATGATGAGAAATATGAGTAATGGTAAAATTTGGTTCTTCTCAAACATTTATGCTCCTACTCTTCATAAGGAGAGGAGAAAATTGTGGAAACATCTCATAAAATTCAAAAGTATTATCACTAGGTCAGATTGGATTTTGGATGGATATTTTAAAACTCTAATGCGCCCCCAAAAAAAAAAAAAGGGGGATCCATGGAATATACAATTGGGATGGATGAATTTAATGATTTTATTCTCTCATCTAATCTTTTGGATATTGAACTTAAGGGTAGTGAATATACGTGGTCAAACAGAAGAGTTGGATCCAAACTAATTCAAGTGAAACTTGACAAAGTTTTGGCTTTGAAAGAGTGGCTAAAGAAGGATATATCTCTATTCTCTCTTCCAAGGATTGGATCTGATCATAATCCAATCCTTTTGACTATTAAAGATCCCTCTAGAAGAAAAACCCCTTTAGATTTGAAAAAATGTGGCTTCGAGTGAGGAGCTAAAAGATCTTATTACTGAATGGTGGAAATTAAATGTCCAAGGCACTACCATGTTTATATTATCCAAAAAGCTTCAGAATGTTAAAATGAATTTGAAAAAATGGAACAAAAAGAGTTTTGGAAATATCTTCCAAAATAAATTTGAATTTAAAAAAACATTTCTTAATATTCAAATGAAGAGTGAAGGGGGAGCTTCAGGAGCAGATAAGGAAGACTATGAAAATGAAAGAAATATTTTGACTGAATTCCATAGTATCCTTACAAAGGAAGAGACCTTCTGGAGATAAAAATTACGTATAACTTGGCTCAAAGAGGGTGAAAAAAACTATATTTTTTCATTTGACCACTCTCAAAAGAAGAATTTTTAATAGAATTGAGAAAATTAGGATAAAAGAAGGGCTAATTCTGGAAGACAAGGAAGAGATCAAAGATGAGGTTATTTATTTTTTCAAAGAATTGTTAACTAATCATAATAGGCCTAATGTGGGAAAGGAAAAATATTTCCTTAATTGCATACCTTCCATGGTTTCAGAAGAATATAACAAAATCATTTCGACTACTCCTTCTATGGAAGAGGTGGAATTTATGATCAAACACCTTAACCCAGATAAGGCTCCTAGCTCCAGATGGGTTTCAGGCTTTGTTATTTCAACACTTTTGGGAAATAATAAAAAATGATGTCTATAAGGTAGTGGAGAATTTTTCAAAAAAATAAACGCTTCAAGAAATGAACTAATTTTTTGGATCTTGTCCCAAAATGTGGCCATGTTATGGAGTTCAAATAATTTTGCACTATAAGTTTATGTAACACTACTTATATTGCAATTTCTCCTTCCTACACTTATTTCTGAACAACAAGGGGGGTTTGTAATGGGAAGACAAATACAAGACGAGATTATTACTATTAAAGAGACTATTCACTCAACAAAACTCAGTAAAAAGGTTGTTATGATCCTTAAACTTGATATGGTTAAGGCATATGACAAGGTCTCTTGGAGCTTCCTTGATAAAATACTTATAAATTTTGGTTTTGATAATTATTTTCACTGGTATCCTTCAGTGAGAGTTTGATAAAGTCTTGCACCTCTAATGCTTGGTTCTCTATCCTTCTTAATGGGACCCCTAGTGGGTTATTTCCAAGTACACAAGGTTTATAGAAAGGGGACCCACTATCCCCCTTCCTTTTTATTCTTATGGTCAAATCTCTCCTACGAAAGTGATTCAAAAAGACAAGGTGCTTGGCAGGACAGATAAACCTGCCTTCCAAGGATATGTAGCGAATCATCATGCGGGTGACTTCATCATAGCAAGAGACTTAATTTTGAAGCTCATATTGGTAGGATCAAAGGTATATCTCTCGCTAGGGGAGTGGATAATGTCTCACACCAACATTTTGTGGATGACACGATACTTGTGGGTGAAGCTATGATACCTGAAGTAAAATATTTTAAATCATTGTTAGATGACTACATGGAGGTTTTGGACAACTTGTGAACTACAAAAAAACTCTATTTATTTCTTTAATACTATGGAAGGGAGGAGCAATAAGATTTCTGAAATTTTAGGATGTGATATCAAATCCTTCCCTTCCTTTCATTTGGGTATTCCTCTAAGAGATAAGATACCTCTTAGTGGGGAATGGAACTTCCTTATCGAAAGGTTTGAAAATAAATTGACAGGGTGGAAATAAAATCTTCTATCATAGGTTGAGAAAATCACTCTTCTCAAAATTTATCTTCAAAGTCTCTGATTAGTGTACGTGATGTCTCTTTACCAGCTTCCTTTGAAGATAGTTGATAAAATTGAAAGTATACAAAAATGTTTTCTATGGAGTGGAACTGAAAGCAAAGACCATATACATTTGGTGGCTTGGAGTAGAGTGTGAAAACCTAAAAAGATAGGTGGTCTAGGTCAAAGAGACTAGCCAAAAATAGATGGAGACTTATTATCAAAGAAGGAGCATGGACAAAAATCTTAAAAAGAAATATTGGGAGGATGCCAATGATGAGAGATGGATCTTTAAACCTACCTCTTTTAATGGCTTAAGCATTTGGAAAGCCATAAATGGACAAAGAAAATTATGGAGAAAGGATGCAAATGGAAAATAGGTGATGGTAGGAAAATTTTGTTCTAGAATGATAAATGGGAAGGAAATTTCAAGTTAAAAGATAAATTTCCTCTTATATCTAAGTTGTTAGAAGCGAAATATGGAAGTTTTTTTAGTAACTAATTCTCGGAAGAAGGGATTTTTCAGTCATGGAAACCAATGGATTTGGATAGATAGGATCTCACTGGTGAATTGAAAAACTTTACAAACTTCCTACACAAACAACTTTCCTTTAACAAAAATGATCAAGACAAAATAGTTTGGCATAAGGAAGAAAATGGATCATTCTCAGTCAAATCTGCTTATGATCAATTTTTTGAAGGAGATGTTAGTGAGGAGGATGTACTTGTTGGTAAAATATGGAACAATAATATCACCCCTAAGGTCAACACTTTCAGCTGGCTTATTGTTAACAATAAGATCTTGATTTTGACAACCTTAACAAAAGAGGTTTCCACATGGTGAACAAGTGTATCTTATGTTAAAATAATTTGGAGATGATCAATCATTTTTTTATGGAATGCACTTTCTCCCTCAAAGTTCTTACGACTATTTAGCTTTATTCTTTGTCAGGTTGGGTTAGCTCTAATGAGGTCAAATCTGCTTGGGTACAATGGTGTTGTCCTTTCAATAGCCAAGGCCTTAAAAATCTCTGGGTTATGAGCCTTGGACATGTGTGGTGGGAAGTCTAGAAAGAAATAAATAGGATAATTTTCAAAGGAAAGAGTATGTCTAACAAGCTTATCTCTAAAATATGTATACAAGCTGTTAAGAACAATTTCTCTATCCTTAAAAATAAAGATCTGGAAATTTTGGAAAGAGAAAAACATATTGTGAGTAACTTTCTCCTTCCATGTAACATGCAACCTACTAAAATTAATCTCAGAGAAGGAATTAAATGGAGGACTCCTCCGAAAGGTTTCATTAAAATAAATTTTGATGGAGCAGCCAAAGGGAATCCGGAGAGGGTAGGTAGAAGTGGTATTTTTGGGATTCCAATGATAAATTTATTCTTTCCTTATTCTTTAATCTAGGTATTCAAATGAATCATGTGGCTAAGGTAACGAATATGTTTTGGGGAGTTAAACTGACGAAAGAGAGATTTTTTAACTCATTAATTATAGAAGGTGATTCTATGATTATAATCTCTTGCATGTTGGGAATAAAATCCATTTCTTTATTCATATAAGAATTCATAAAAATCTCCAAAATTAGAATGTCATCCTTCACTTCTATATCTTTCAAACACATATATCGGGAAGGAAACAATGTGGAAGATATTTTTGCAAACAAGGGGGTGGTTGCTAAAGAGTTTAATGTTGTTAATAACCTTGCAAGTTTGGATGAATAAACTCTTCTAACTATCAAATGGGACCTTGACTCTAAATCCATATCCCTCTTATGATGTACTTTATGAATTGTAATGATGGTAAGAATACATTTTGGGAAATTATGGATTCACATACTACACCCATGCCAAATATCACACCTCGTCTTTTCAAAGGAGGGAAAAAGGGGTATTTTCTTGTTATTATATTGTTTATCTCGATCCTTCTTTTCAAAATTGGTCTACTTGAGAAGCAAAGGAAAAGGAATTTTGAGTTGGAAAAACATGAAAAAAGGCTTCAACAGTACAATGGGTAGAGATTTAGTTATAACCGAGCCTAATTCTATGCTGGAAATTTTGAAGGAGGTTGTTACACTATTAGATAAAGTTGGGTTATTAGGTCTCTTTAAAATGTTTGACGGATATGATGAAGATCTGAGTGCAGAGGTTGTCAGTTTGTGGAATGAAGGTTATGTATGTGTACAGGATGTCTCTTTCACTATCTCCCCTGAAGTTCATTGCCAAAGTCACCAGCCTATCCTTGGAAGGAAGATATTTTTCAAGCCCAAAACTGACTACAACCTAGAAGTCGATCATTTTATGGAAGGTAAGGGTTCTCTGAAACAACACTTTAATGGTATAGCTAGAGAGGATTTACCCTCACCATATGATGAAATTTCTCTTCTTCTCATGTCTTATATTACATTGGAGGGTCATTTTAAAGTTGTTTATGGCTATCACTTCCCCATGCTTAATCATATAAAAAATTCCAGATTGTATAATTTCCTAAACTTCCTCTATTTATCTTTGGAAAATTCTGTTAAGAAGGTGCAAAAAGGTACTTGTACTTATCCCTTGCCAAAATCTTGATAAAAATCTTGGTAAAAACTAAGACTCCCAAAATTGGGAAGAGTAAAAAAATGGGGGCCAAAATGGAAATTTGTAGTCTGACAGATGAAAATAAACTAGTGGAAAAAATTGGGAAGAGTGAAAAATCAGGGGCCAAAATGAAAACTCATATTCTGGAGGATGATGATAAATAGGTGGCCAAAATAACTAGATCTATCATGGTCAAAGAACATGAGAAGAATAAATGAAAAGTGGAAGAATATGTTGATAATCAGGTTAATATCAAAGTCATATTTTAATCAGGGGAGCATGGAGAAGGAAATGTTCAACTGGACAATAAACAGGGTAGAGCATACGAATGTTCAAGAGGATACAGTTAATGAACAAGAATATCCCATGGTTTTCCCTCCTCTAAGGATGGAAAAAGAGGAATAAATACCTGATAACCATTCCCAAAACATTGATGAGGCTATAGAGAGCCTCATGCCCTTAAAGTGGCTCAAAAAAATTTTTTCTTGGCCCAAGATTCTACTATAAAATCTAGTGTTTTTCTTAAAGATTTCAAAAACTTCCGTTTGGATACAGATATCAACAGGAATAAAATAAGCATGATTACCATTGACTTGAGGGAGATTCAAGAGAAGGTTGAAAAACTCACTGTTATTGTCCTCAATGAAGACCTAAAAATGCTAATGAAAGATGTGCCTTCATGGAGCAGGAAATGTTAAAAATGAAGGAAGTCATAATGTAAATCAAGGATGTCCATCTCTGAATGTGAAAAGTACAATCCATCACCTGAAGCTCTTGGATGAGATGATTCATACCATGTAAGAAGAAAATAATATGGAGAAGGAAGGTATTGTGACCAAAATTCTTGAACCTGATTATGAATACTAGAAGGTTACCATTGCAGGTCTGGTTAAAGAATGGAACAACTGCATTCGACTATGGGAGACATGATAAAAGAATGAATGAATATTTCTATATTCTATATAGTTTGTTTATCTTTGTTGTTAGTATCCTTTGTTTTTATTTTCATTGATGTCAATATGATCTTTGTCAGCTTCTAGCCTTTTTGTCTATCCTAGAATTTGGCTTCAATGGTTATATCCTTGGCCTCAATTTTTGGGTTTTTGAACTTCTAATATTGTACGGGGTAGGGTCCCCTCAACTTTATTTTAAATTTAATATAAAAAATATGCTACCGACTGGTAGCATGTTTTTACAGTGTCATTCGATAGAGAAAAATATACTACCAGACGGTAACATAAATATATGCTACTAACTAGTATCAAAGTATATACAACTTCAATAGAGTAAAATATTAATCATTATATATTTGAAGGATAATTTAACAAATTTCAATTCTGCACTGATGGAAAATTTAATTAAAATTCAGCTATTGGTTTAAATTCTAGGTGAAATGACCCTAAAATTAACTTGTAGCAAGAAAATTTAGTTGAAAATAGCAAGTTGTTGACCCCTACAAATTTTCCAAAACAAAATTTTAAAATATGAAATATTTTTGAATTAACAAAGATTCACCACTAAAATTTTTCCTAGTTAATGATGATGAGAGGAGATAGTTGGCATTGCGGGTCACATGATCTAATGTGTACTTTAATAGGTCACTAATTATCTTTCTTGATTGTATATGAATCATTTATTCTAGATATATGGAAGGAAGTGATTGGTATGGTGATGACATGGAATTTTTTTCACATATTAAATGAAAGAGTACCACTTTTTACATTAGTGTCTTATAGGTAGCACTTAGAGCATGGAACTCAGTTCAATTGGGGTATAGTCATATGGGTATAAGTATCCCATGATATATATATATATATATATGTTATGGGTTAGATAATAAAAAACTATACAAAATATCATCATGGATATATGATAATTTTATGATGTATACATCATCATGGGTTCCACTTTTGATAATATTGAATTCCCTTAGGATTCTAAAGTGGGAGATAGGGGGTGTAGTCAAAATTTGAATTGTGTATCTTACTCTACATATAATCTACCAAGATTAGGTTTTTGAACGTCATATATTGGCTTAGTGGATACATGACCTCGTGGAAAACAAAAATAGAGGCATGTGACATTATAGATATCATAGAGCACTACCTTTGGTGGGTAGAAACACATATAATAGGGATTTTCATGGTAGTTTGGTAAAATATACCATAGTGTGACATTTGTAGTTCCAACCTATAGACTCGAGTCACACAAACGAGCAACATGACAGGGGTAAATGAGGGACCAAAGGTTGTTATCCCACCATTTAGGCAATGTTAACTTATATGAGCCCTAAGAAGATGACATCATAGGATATCGAGGGACTGTAGGGTAAGGTCAGATTATACAAGTGGGAGGAAGTCTTGATAGGGATGCCCCAAGTTCCAAGGAGAGGAGGTGCGAGGATCCCATGGATGAGATCAAGAGTGGATATTTTGGAAGTAAGGAGAAGGATATTTTTCTTCTTGATGTGTGGAGATAAGTGTTACTTTCTAGTGATACAAAAAGAGTAGACCAAACACAAAGGTAGGTGCCAATGATTTTAGTGAGGCATGAGAGATGATAACAATTGGTTTCTATGAAACTACATTATGATGATGATGATGATGATGATGTCATGTTATGAAGATGGTTTTATGGGTAGGTTGTAGAAGACCAATCTGGTGATAGCGTTAGGAGTTTGATAAAAATCCAAGCATAATTGGTAGGATGGAAAGATAAATGGATGAGTTTGGATAAAAGAATAGTCCTTATAAAATTTATGTTTTATGCAATTCTTGTATACCTCTTCTCAGTGTTGAAAAACCTATGGGATTCATTCATCAAATAAATAAAATAATTTTTCATTTTCTTTATAGAGGGAATGAGGAAAAAATAAAAAACAATTTTTCTAAATGGGAAAAGGTTTGTAGACTAGAGTATGTAAGGGCATGGGGATCAAATATATAAGACTACATAACCATGCTCTAGGAGAAAAATTGGCTTGGTGTATATATAAAGAGGATTCTAATCCTTGGAGATAAATTTTATGAGGTAAATACTTGTATTATGCAAGGTTTAAACATATTTTTACAGTGTAGGACCCTCCTTGTGGATCATATAATTGATGTTTTATAAATTTGGAAAGAAAGGTTATCTATGACAACCTGACTTGGGAGGTTGGTGATGGTGCTCAATCCATTTTCTTGGATCAAGCTAGTCTTTTTCTATAATCTCTAAAGATGTAACTGTTATGTGTGCTTCATATTTCTCCCCGTGCTTTAAAGTTCAGTCTAAGTAAAGGATAAGTATCAATTTGTAAGAAATTTTGTGCCTTGTCAAAATAAAAGAAAGGATTCAATAGAAAGGTCGGAAGACTGGTGTAATGGACTAGCTAATCAAAGTATTAAAGCTTCATACTTGCGGGTGATCGGGACTATGCCTACATATTTTCCAAACAACTTGCAATCAACACCAAATGATTCAAATTTCTCCAAAAATTTGAAGCTATGAAGGCCCAAAAGCATGCAACCCAACCATGAAGTATAAAGCTGCAAGATTGGTTAAATAATTAAGTTAAAATGGACTTATCCATTTAAGTAAAGAATGGTATGCTAAAATAGCCATCAAATATTTACATTGCCAAGTAATTCAAATTACCATGAAGGAGAGGAAACATGGTGAGATTTCGGGCCTCTCTAATCCATTCAAGTTTTATGGACTTCAATTTTGCAAAATCAATCAAATTTGATAGCATTTTGGCTTCAGGTGGTCTGTTAGGTCAATAGACAATACGTGGAAACATTCAATAAATCCAAAAAAGAAGTCTTCCCAGATAGAAGTAGTTATGTGAAGGTCTAACCCCTCAACCAATGCAAGACAAACACGAAAGCAAGAGATCCTAACACTGCAAAATCTAAGGTAACGTGGAGCTTTCTCATTTTTCTATGCTTCACACCTTGAAAAGGTTGATAGTGCAAGGTGCGTGGAGCTTTCTAATTGGTTTATGCTTCACACTTTAAAGGTCCTTGTAAATGAAACTAAATTTTGAGAAGTTTGGAGATTTCTCACTGGCTTACATTTCACGGAAATCATTTAGCGTCATCTAAAATTATGAATTGAGAGAAGTGTGGAGAATTCTCATTGGCTTTCTTTTTGCAAAAATCGGTCAAGGTTATTAAATAGTTTGAATTGTGAAGGAGCGTGGAGATTTTTCATTGGCTCATGTTTCACGGTGGTGAGTACAAGTTAACGAAAATACTGACATTGTAAAAAGTGTGGATATTCCTCATTGGCGCATGTTTCACAAAGGGAATTTAAGTAAAAGGATAGTCTGAATTGTGAAGTAATCATGGAGATTTTTCATTGGCTTATGTTTCGAGGTGGCTAGTAAAAGTAAAATAAAATCATGACATTGCGAAAAAACGTGGAGCTTTTCTTTGGCTCATGTTTCCCAGCATGCATTTAGGTAAACAACTAGTCTGATAAGTTAAATATGTGTGGCATTTTATTATTGGCTCGCATTTTGTAGACAAATAAAATTACCAAATCCAATCAAAATCTATCACGTGTCACTCTCTTGTTCATCCCACCGGTAAAACTTCAAATGGCCATAAATTTTGATCTAGAGCTCCAAATCATGCAAAATCGGTCTCATTGGAAAGGTCTCCTCGATCCCTTCAGTTTGGCATCATTTGATTTAGGAATTTATGGTTTTTGGTAGGATAAAATGAGAAAATAAAAAAGACACAAATGCACCTAGAAGTATCAACTAACGTTTTTTAATATGTGATAGTAAAGGCATGTGATCGATCCCAAAATACTAATAGAAAATCAGATATTTTTAGTTAGACAAATATACATTCCCACTTTGATTAAATATCTTTCTTTATGAACAAGGTGTTGATTCACTTGTTATTTTGGAGGAAATTTGAATTGTAAGAGCGAAGAAATTTGCAAACGCAATTTTTATGACTATTGGGGCTTGTCATATTTGAGAGGGGGTTAGTTTTTCTATTTTTGAAAAGGGTTGAGAGGTTCAATTATAAATTTTACATATTTCCTTTATGAAATACATATAGATATCCATTTCCCATACTTTTATATCAAAATGGTTATAATGTAAAACCATTGAATTTTTTTGAGAGCATTCTATTGTTCCCTTGTTAAGAAAGTCAATATATGAATGAAATATGTTCACTTTTGAGCTTAATTTCTGTTTTCTGACTTTTGTATGTAGAATTGTCAATTGATGGGTTATTTCTTGTTACAGTCTTGTGTTTATTATTTCTATTTTTCATACAATAGATGTTTCATTAATGGTTGTGCTTTTCTCATTACTTTAATATTGTGTTGTAAGAATTTACTATGCAATATTGAACATAATTGTAAAATCCTTACTCTAAACATTTTTTGTTGAGAGATTTTTTTAAGACTTTGAGTGTATCTTGGGTGTGTGAGGGAAGAAGAAATAAATAATTTATTAGAATGATTTCACAATCTCTTGTGTCGAGTATTTTAGAGATTGTGTTGAATCTTTGCATATGTTGAGGATTAATGAATGCAAATATTTCTTTGTAGAAATTTTCACTACTTAGTAAAGTTTTACTGTACTTCCCGAATAACAGCTACTCTAAGTGTTAGATGCTTGACTACAAAGAATTTTTCTTCCTGTAATCCCCCCTATTAAAACTACATAAGTTATCCCACCCCATTCTTCCATTTATTTCTTTTTCTACTCATTTTCTCAATATCATCAAGATTTCCCTTAAGCTGCTATTCTACCATCTAGAGAATGTAAGAGCAACTGAATTCTACTATCTATAGTAACCTATGTATGGTAAGGTAAGATTATGTAGTGAAAACTCATGAGAGTGAGTGTTGTGTCCATGGCCATGTTTATCTCTGATTTTCCATCATTTAAAGAAATCAAGGGAACAAAGAGTTCATCTTCCCCTCTACATTCGGTTACACCGCAGGTCCTCTCACCCTGGTTTAAGGTAGGACCAAAAGTAGTAGGAATAAGCCATCCCCTTTACGTGTTCCCTAAATCATCCTAAGGAAAGTGTTAGAACCCTCCCCAGCTACAAAACAATACAATACTCTACCACCATTACAGGCATTTCCCCCTTTTCCTAAGATAATTGTTTTCGTACCCTGGAGTGCGATTTGAGGACCAATAAGCAATAACAAGCTATTATAAGTTTTAAATTCTTTACTATAAGGAATATATCTTCCTATAATCCCCCTCCATTAAAACTACATAGGTAATCCCACTCCATACTAACTTCCATTCATTTATTTTACTTGCTCTATCTCCCATTATCATTGAGAGTGGCCCTTAGTTGTAATTCTACCATATATAGAATGAAAGAGAAAATGAACTCTATAATCTATAATAACTTGTGTTTGGTAAGGTAATCATATGAAAAATTTTGTGTGACAACTCGTGAGAATGAACTGTTATGTCAATGGACATGTTTATCCTAGATTGATCCATCATTTACATAAATCGAGGGAAAAAAGATCCTATCTCCCCCTCTACATTCAGGTTACCCATGCAGTCCTCTCACCCTACTTTAAGGAAGGACAAAAATTAGTAGGAATAGGCCATCCCCTTTGTACATACCCCTCAATCATCCCAAGGCTTGATCCCAAGCAAATTCTTATACCCCTCCCCATCTACAAAACAAAATACCACTTGGTCTACCACCGCTCCAAGTATCCCCCTTGAATAAGAGAATTGGATAATTTTTAGGAAGATTATTGGAAAGAATTTATGGATTTGATACATCAAATATACTTGAATGAAATTCATATTTTTTTAATACATGACTAGGGTAGAAAGGTAAAGCATTATTGGGAAACTATGAGGGATGACAAGGGATATTATGTAAGAAGGAAGACGATAAAACATTATCCGGCCTAACATAACAAATATATACTCTTTGTACAATCCATCTAACTCACAAAATTATAGTTTCATAGTACCCAAACACCGTACACTTGATTGGGGATACTTCGAGGATGATACATAGTATGGGTTGGTTATAAGGTTCTTTTCCATGGTGAGAAAGGAGAACTGATTAGCCCATTGAGTCATTTTGAATCATATCGACTCACCAAAAGAAAATACTTTTTCTTGGTTGTCATGTCTTGAATGCATCCTTACCTAGGATAGAGTGTAAAAAACATAATTTTTGGACAATCAATCTATATATTTTGTAAAAATTAGGGAATTTGTTGAACACCTACTTATACATTATTCTTATGCATGGAATATGTGGTTTTCTATTTGTCTCGTGATTAAATATTGTATGGGTCAACCCTTCCTCGGTAAATGAAACACTTTCTGCATGGCCCCAAGGTTTAAAACAACTACAAGGAATATGGAAAAGTTTTCTAGCAAATGTAATATAAAATGTCTAGAAAGAGCATAATAATTGAAGCTTTGAAGATAAGGAATTGATATGTGAAAGATGTTGGACTAAAATAAAATTAGTAATTTTAAAATAAGTTTCTTTATTGTATAAAATCACCAAATATGGGCTAAAAAGTAAGAAGTTATGGATCTTAAATAATTGGTCACATATAACCCTTCCTCAAAACAAATAAATTCAGCTAGCTAAAACACAATGACATGGAATCCATTGGAAAACACTACATTATGGGATTCAATTAACCTAATTTTTATGGTTCCTCCAAAGTTAATCTTAGAATAAGTGGTGTGGGATGCATTCTTCATGACCATTGTAGTCACATGTTATAGGATGAATTTTTCTTCATCCTTGGGACAAAAATAATGAAGCAAAAGCTACAAATTCATTCGAAGGTTGGCATTTGGCTAAAAAGAAAGGATATATGAACATACTAGTAGAAGAGGATTCCATGGTTATAATAGCTACTATGAATAAAGGGTCCAAACCTAACTAGAAAATAAATCACTAACTATATGGAACTCATTTATTGGCCAATGGTTTCCAGTCCATTTACTTTCAACATTTTTTCATGAAGTAAATGGGGTGATAGATTTACTAGAAAATGTGGCTATAAGTTTGGATTATCTTTATTATATTATTTATTTTGAACCAGATAACTAGTTAGGAATAAATGAGTTTTTATAACGTAAATCATATTCTCGAGAGTAGGGCTTGTCAAAGGGCTAGCAATGCATTAGTTTGGATCCTCTTTCTCCTATTATTAGTTATGAACTAGTTGACTAGTTGGGACTAAAGGAGTGCTTACAAACTAAAGAAGATTCTTGAGAATAGGACTTGTGGAAGGGCATGTGATGCTATGGATCATGGTGGTTTAAATTAACTTGCAGCAATCAGTATGTTGTTTATCAATCTATACTCATTTAATTATTAGACCAAGGGACGTATACTTTGAATAGTGCTAACTTTGTATGCACATTTACAAGATGTTTGGGAGGTATAAAGGTAAATTTTTTTCACTACAATTAATAAATAACAATGCTTGGAAATTAAATATATTTTGATTGGAAGTAAATAATATGGCTAAAACAAAACATGTAAAAATAGAACACAAATAAAGGAATGAAATTTTACTAATCTAATCATGCAATGAATCAAATCAACGAATAAAGGAGAGGGTTAAAAAACTGCAAGTGGGCCCTACCTTGGGTGTTAATCCCTCTTAAATATTGTGACTACAGAAAATGGATAGAACTCAGACTTTTATTTCATTAGCATGAATATTACAGTTGGAAAAGAAAACAAATCCTCTCTACTTCTCTATCTATGGATCAATCCCCTTCTCAGCATTAGCATTTCCTTTTTATATCTTTCATTACAGCAGAGGTGTGAAGAAACAAAGTTCTACTAGGAGTTCTAGTTATATTAAGTAAAATATATTAACCAAACAATCCGGAAACTACATGCATGCAACATAACTACTCAGTAGGTGTTTACATATCAATCACATAACTTAAGTAACTAATTAGTTTGATCAACTAGTTATTAAATCATGAATTAAATCAGCTAGTTCTTTGTTAAGTTACAACACATAATCAGATGATGGTGTTGAGTCCTATCCTAGTTCTCATAATTTCTTCTTCCATTGACATGTGTAAACTTAGGTGTGATGTCCATGTCTTCCAAACTCCTTAGGATCATGGATTTATTCCTTTGTGTGACCTCCTTTGGCTGTGGAAACATTTTTGTAGACGAGTTCCTTTGGCTACATGTTAGTTACTATGGAGGACCCCTTTGTTGTGGATAATTCCTTTGGCTGCATGTCAGTTATTGCATATAAAAATTTCTTGCAAAAAAGATGATATTATACAAAGCATCATTTAAACAATTTATTGCAATCAAAAGAATAAATGCATACTCATAATACCACAAAATAAAATAAACTAGTAATAACTATATTAATTAATATCCATGTCATGAGTTCAAGTTATAATGAAAAATTAGAGCAATATCACGGGGAAACGTAATTTTAGGGAAATAAATGGCCTAACAGAGTATATAAGACGAGGTGTTTTAGAAAGGAAATTAAACAACTCATCACACCCCCAGACTTAACATCTTGAATGTCCTCATTTAGGATTATTTGGATCATCCTCAATTTTCTTTGGCTCTGCCTGAATGATTATGCATAAATGTTTGAAATCAACCGAGGTAGATGTTCTTTCAGGCTCTGTGAAGAATTAACATTCATTCCTTTTGTATTTGTCCATGAATATGTCTTCATCTAGTTTCTTGTCACCAGACCAATGTGGTATAGGATAGTGGAATATTTGGGGATGATAACCAATGGGAAACCAAGTTTTTCCACATCCTTTAGAAACTTCAATGTATGCATTTACCCTCCTTAAATTTGGAATGATATTATGATAAGAGTGCATTTCTTTCCTTTACATCTCAAGGGACATCTCTTGTCAGCGCATCCTACATGCATATGTTATCTCTCATGCATTGAATTTAATGTGGTCCCTAGCTTCTTCATGAGATTCATTTCTCATCTGTATACTCGTTGTCTAATTTCCTTGTGTTCCATGTATTTTCCATACTCTTCAATAATTTCCTTTGTATTTGCAGCTTCACCCCTAATCATTAATGGTTGCACTTTTGACAAGTGCTTGTATTCTTCCATCTTTTTTTCTTTGTATAATTCATTGTTAAAATAAGAACATAGTTCCCTAATTGGAACATCTCCAATATAAAGTATTGGGATCCATTCTCTATCATATTCAAAGGAATAATTGTACATATACAATTCACATAACAATAGTTTAATCTCATGAGGCATTTTTAAGTATATTCTAAAGAAACTTTTGGCTATGTTAATATCGAATGGAATATTTGAGTTGATACATGTTACCTTTAGCTATAACATATGTTCTTTTAAGAAAAGGGCATACATATTAGAAGGTGGCCTACATTTAAATATGTCATTAGCTACCTGAAATGTATCTTCCTAATTTTTCTTTAGCCTTTCAATATCCTTATCCTTGGCCTTAAGCTCTTTTTCCTTTTCCTCGATGTCCTGTTGGTGCTAGAAGAGAAGTTATTTATTTTACCTTTCCCATCTGCCTTACAACCTATTAACATAGGTTTCAAAATGATGTCTCTATTAGTCCATAAATGTCATTTTTGTTGCCATGTTCCTGCAAACTAGTTTTACAGGCTCTCTAAAAATTTATCTAATGAAAATTTGTGGTTGCATGTTATCATGTGGCAATAATGATGGAGTAGGCTCCAATATGGTTACAACTATCTCCTCAATAACTACAATAACATTCCCATATATCCTCTCAATCTTCTCATATGGCTATTCTGTTTCAACTCTATGAAAAATAGTTTCAATAGTTTATTCAACATGGGTCATAGCATCCCCTATTTCTATCTCATCAGTTTGTGTCTCAAGAACTATGTGGTCATGTCTTTCCTCTATGCGTTCTTATTCATTTGTGGCTACATGATTTGTTTCTTCAATTCCCTTTGTAACTCCTTATCCTTCATGTTTCTCATGTGTTTCCCCGGCATGAACTTCCTCTTCTTTTTCTTCCATCTATTTTGCAAGGATTTTAAAAACTATTGTCTTATCACTTTCTTCTCTCCTCTTCTCTTCCATACCATCCATAGGATCCCTAGGACCTTATTTCTCATGAATTTCAACATCAACACCTCCTTAATCTATGTCTATTAATGTGGCCTCAATATTCTCTTCTGCATCTACTTTATCATTATCAAGTAATATGGTTTGGGTTTTGGTATCTTGGAGATTCTTGGCCTTTTATTTTTAGTCTATTTGAGCACCTAGGTGGTGTAGGAGTGGATTTGGAAGATGTAGGGGTAGACTTGGAATATTTATAAGTGGGCTTGAAATATTTTCTCTTACTCCTTGAGGTGGATGATTCAGGAGTTGAAAATCTAAGTAGGGTTTCAATGATGAGAATCCTCTCAGGGGATATAGGAATGGGGTTCTCTTCAGCATGTGGTGTATTTTAAGAAACAAGGGTTTTTGTGGACAAAGAATTGAAAATTGTAGGTTCAGTGAGAAGTGGAAGGTGCGGGTTGAAATTTATGAGTGGAAGAACTAACTATAATTATTATTATTTTCCTTCTACACTCCAATAATTCATCAATATTATTGACCCTTGAAAAATCTCCCCAATTTAGTTCGGATTTTATCTCTCCAATGTGCGTTTGATAATCAAGGTAATAATACAATGATGTGTGAAAGTGTTGACCTGATTTGTTGTGATTATTTACTCATATTTTTCAAGCCCTCGTTTAAGAAATTGTGTACATTAACATGCCTATCATTCTTCAAGTGATTGAGTAACTTGAAATAGACTATATTTAGTTAGGAATATCTACCCTCACAAGTAAAATATTTGATAATATAATTGGAAATATCATTCCAAAGTGGTTTGAGAGAGGTGTGATATGTAACTTAGCAATCAGTTATGAGGGCATCATCTTCATCAGAAAAATCTTGTCGAGCTACATCTGGATTGGATTTCTCAGGGAAAATTTCACCCTCTATAGGAAGCCCAATAACTACAGCCAAAATGTCATCATTCACCTTTATTATTAAACCCTTGACCTTAGCTTCTCCATCCTTAAATGTAGAACAAATTCCTTGACCATAGATTCCTTAAAACCCTGAAAATATGAAAATATTTGTGGCTGTTTATGGATTTTATAATGTTCATCATCTCATGGTGAATTAAATATCCACCCATTTGGAATTACTGTAGATTACTTCAGTATTGCTAATAAAATCACACTGTTTGCAAGAATGATGCAAGAATTTGATTATGGGGGATTTTTTGAGTGCTATGTTTTTGAAATATGAGACCAAATCACACACAACATAGAAAAGAAATGAATTAAATTGATTTGATTGCAGCAAGCATGTGAGGTGAAGTGGTGTGACAGAGTGGGGTGACATGGAGTGACAGCTAATAAGTTAAGAGCGGTGGCATATAATTACATTTTAAAGACATTTATGACATGGCATAAATATTAATTAAAAATAATCATACCAACGATACTTTAATAAAGTGGAATGAGTGCACTTATCTCAAGGTATGCTTAGAATGATGATTACATTTGCATTGTTTTAATTGCATCCTTGTTGCATGTTGATTTGTAATGATTATGCATTTTTTTGTGCAAGAGTATGTGGTATTTTTACTTGTAGGATCCTTAATTAAATAAACTAATTCTGGAGAGGGAATGTTGACTTGTTCTCGTACTGTTGTCTCTATCACCACTCACACGTGCAGGTTGTTCCTTATTTTTCTTCATGAAATAATGAGTTCCAATAAAACTTGAAAACAAAGAAAATCTTTGCTAGATACTACTACAAGTGGAACATTTAATCTTTGCATTATCTCCCTATATCAGAGACTATGCACTTCTTGTACATATACAAAAATCTGCAAAAATAGAAATTCTAAGAAAATAAAATATTTTAGTTGAGTGTTTCTAATCACCAACAAGGCTGATCACATCAGTTTTACTCACCCTTGGAGTATTCAACAAGATGGATATACCAAGGCCAATGAAATATCTCAATCCTTTAAAATTTTAGAAGATGAACCAACAAGCTTAACTTCTGATCTTAAATCGACGTCCTTATCCCCATCCTATTTTAGCTTCCTCTTAATTGTTGCATGAAGGTTCTCTTATTAGTTGGATTTTTCTAAAATCTCAATCTATGACCATTCACCAGTAGTTTAAACCTCCCTGGATTTATGGTGGTGAGTTTTACATATCCATTGGGAAATATTTTCTCAATCTCTTATGGACCTAGCCACCTTTTCCTAATTTTTCCCATGTGGTATTTGTACTTCGAGTAAAAAAAGAGGGCCCAGTCAACATCTTCAAATTGTATTTTTTTAATGAAATTTTCATGCCATTTGATCCTTTGTTTCTGTAGTACCTTTGTATTATGCACATCTTACCTCCTCATTTCATCTAACTCATTCAGTTGGAGAATCCTCTTCCTTTGAGCTTCATACAAATCTATGCCTAGGTCACGTGACTTTCTTAGTGTCTTGTTCTCAAATTCAATAGGGAGAAAAACAATCTTACCATACAAAATTTCAAATAGTGTTAAGCCAGTTGTTGTCTTCTACATTGTGTTGAATGCCCAAATTCCTCGGGAAGTAAATCTTCCCAAAATTTCTTGTGGAGTGTAATATTTTTTGTCAAAATGGATTCTATTTCCATGTTTTTTACCTCAACCTGGTCATTAGATTAGGGGTGATAAGGTGTAGAATTCCTATGTCTAATTTCATACTCCTTAGCTAGATTAGAAATAACTTCAGCAATAAAGTGTGTACCTTGATCAGTAATAATTTCTCTTGGTACTCCATACCTTGTGAAGATGTGGTCATATAATAATTTGGAAACTTTATCACTCTTCTAATTTGGCAATGCTTTCACTTATGTCTATTTAGTGAGGTAATCTATGCACACCAAGATGTATTCCTTCTGCTGAGATTTAGGATCTATAGGACCAATGAATTATAAACCCCATTTTTCAAATGGTTGCAATACCAACTAAGGTTCAATGGCATCTCATCGACCTAGTGGGATTACCCATTCTTTGGCATCTATCACAACTCCTAGTATATAATGTTGCATCCTTATGTAGTGTTGGATAGTAATCACTTGTTATCAACACCTTTTTTACTTTCTTTTTGTAGTAAAGTGTCTTCCACATGGTTCATTGTGGTATTCTTTGAGGACATTATATATTTAACAAGTGATTAATCATGGAACATACATTGTTGCTTACAAAATTTAGTATAAAATCATGTGGGAGAAGCTAGTGAAGAATGAAATTATTAAATGGAACATTCATAGTTCTTTCTTGAGGTAGAATTTGGTTCATAGGACATCTTAGGCACTTTGTAATTTTCCATCTACTTCTTCACTCCATCCATAATTACTTTGCATGACATTTGAAAAAACATCTTCTTCTTGTCCTTCAATTGTGCATGATACTTCTAGCATCACGAGCTACTCTACATATATTTGGTCTTCTTCTGGATCCTCAACCCAAATGGTTTGATATTATTCATTGAATAGTTGTACAGGGGGATAAAACATGAGCTTTTTAGTACCACTTCCATTAGAAATAATCATATTACTAGATATGCATCCTATGAATGCGTAATAGTGGCCAACCATGGTCTTCCTATGATGATAGGATATTGTCCTAAGACTGTTTTTGGCTGAAGAACAATAAAATAAACAAGGTATTCCCAAGAGTCTACCACTACCACTACATATTCAAGGACTCCTTTAGGTTTCATTGTTGATCTATCTGCAAGCTATAAGACTATGGTTATTGGTCTTAGTCCTTATAACTTCAAATCATCCATGATTTTATTTGTCATGACATTAATTGCTTCCCCCAAGTCAATCGATTATTTTTTATTACTTTGTGCCATTAATTGTAACATTTACCAAAGGACTACTTAGATCTATGTACTTGGGCAAGATTGAATTTCCAAGCATAATATCAGCTAGCTATCCAATAACTTGTACAGTAGATGGATCCTTTCTCTTCCTTCCTAGTTTCTTTATGCATAGGTCCTTAACCAACTTGTTATAAATTGGCACATCCTTAATGGCTTGAATCAATGGAATTTTGACATAAATATCCTTTAGCTAGTTGAAAAAATTAGAATCAAATTCTAATTTGAGGTCAATCTTCTTTTCTTGTAATATTTCAAGAAATGGTGGCTCATTAGCCTACATTTTATCCTTACTGGAATTCTTCTCAGGTTTTTATGGATCAACTTCTTCTTCTTTTATTGTGGGTATGTCTGCAAAGTGTTTTTGTGCTTTGTTGTGGATCTACTTATAGAATTTTTGGTTCATCAATAATCTCAGTAATAGTGGGTCTACTTGGTGGAGAAAATGCTCTTAATGAGTGGATATGGATACTATCAAAATCAACAAAATAGGTAGGGTATTGAGCTGGTTTAGTGGTGTAGGTTGGCTGAGTAGCTTTATTTTTGGGGTTAGGAATTAGTTGTCTTTGGTAGCTAAGTTTCTTTTAGTTAAGAGTTTTCTTAGGGTTTGGTATTAGATCATTTTTCCGAGGGTAAGGAGGTTGATTGTAGGATTTTTGGTAATTAGGAAGTGGGTTATTCCATAGTTTCCCTCCTCTCAAAGGTTTTTCCATGATTTAGGGGGTTGTTTCCATTGTGGTTAGCATGTAAATTAATATTTCCATTGTTGTTTGTATTGGCGGGTATAGATCCTAACCTTGCTACTAATTAACCTAGGGTGGGGTTGCATATATGGATCATTAGATCAATTTTGAAATGCTTTGACATAGGGTCTTGTGACATACCTCCTTGTCTTGGTGGCCACAATTTTATTTGAGAAACATTAAAGACTTTCCTATTCCATATTTCTATCATCCCAAATTCAGGTGAATCCTCCTTTTCTTTTGCAATTAAGCTAATCCTCTACATCTGCAGCCATACTTCTTTATTTTGCATGCATGACATAACTCTTTGAGTGTTGATTATGCATCTTCCATTTTCTTCTTGGCATGCAGAGCATCTAATTGAGTGGACATGTCATTGATAATATCCTCTTCATGTTCTTGAACATGCTAATAATATCTAACTTGGATATGTCCCCAATTGTTTTGGTATCTGATCCACCTCTTGATCTTACATTTCTTATCCTCTTCATGGTAGATCTTGAGTAATTCCTGATAACTTCACAAATTTCTTCAAAGGAAGCTTTTGAAATGTCTCCTACTCTAATCAGATCTAGGGCATCCATGTCCTTCTCATTGATTCCATTAAAAAATATTAAATTTTGAGATTCAAGAGGTAGTCTTGTGTCCTATCTTCCGAGCACGTAGAACAAGAATATTTCTAGATAGTCTTCTAATGGTTCATCCTCCTTCTGTGTCATCTTTTATATTTCATCACCTCCTCTGCTACTCGGCCTAGAATAGAACAGATACTTATTGATGAACTTATACTTCATTTGTGCCCAAGTGGTTACTGTATTTCTTCCCAAACCCATGAACCATCTCAAGGCTACATCCTTCATTGTAGTAGGAAATAGCTTCAATTTATGTGCATATGTGGTATAATCATAACTCCTGCATAAAATGTCACACTCAAATAGGAAGGATTATGGGTCTTCAGTTATGGAACCATAAAAGTTAGGAAAGGATGAAGGAGAAATATTATTCATAGCAACATCTTCATCATTTTCAGTAATGGGAAAACAAAATTTATTTTCCCCATTTTGAGCATTTTAGTCTACTTCTTCTGCCATATTTGGCTTCTCAGGACTAGATTCAGAAATTTCACTTGGAGGATGGTCTTCTACTATTAAATCTTATATAGATGATGATATATCTTCTTCAAAATGTAATATGGGCCTGTGCTACTTATAGATTGGATAAAAATATACCATGGGCATCTCTTGGATGGTGCATGCATCAACTACTCAACTCACTCAACATATATTAGTGGGGGGTATGGAGGTGAATTTTCTAAAACCTAAACTACTTCTAAGAAATGAAAAACCTCTCAAAAACCTTATAACTTGGCAGTATCCCTAAAAACAACCAAAAATGATGGTGTAAATTAACTTGCAGCAATTAGTATGTTGTTTATCAATCTACAATCATTTAGTATGTTGTTTATCAATTAGAATAAGGGACATATAATTCGAATAGTTCAATTATGTATGCACATTTATAGATGTTTGGGAGGTATAAAGGTAAATTACTGTCACTATAATTAAGAAATAACAATGCTTGGAAATTAACTAGATTCTGAATGGAAGCAAATACTATGGCTAAAACAAAACATGTAAAAATAGAACACAAATAAAGGAATAAACTATTGCTAATCTAATCATGCAATGAATCAAATCGACGAACAAAGGAGAGGGTTAGAAAACTGCAAGTGAGCCCTACCTTGGGTGTTAATCCCTCTTAAATCATGTGACTACAACAAATAGATAGAACTCAGACTTTTATTTCACTAGCATGAAAATTAAAGTTGGAAAATATAGAAAATCCTCTCTCTACTTCTATATCTATGGATTCATCCCCTTCTCAAAGCATTATCATTTCCTTTTTATATCTTTCATTATAACATAGAAGTTAAGAAATAGAGTTCTACTAGGATTTCCAATTAGATTAAGTAAAATATCTTAACCAAACAATATAGAGACTACATAAATTAAATTGAACTACTTAGTAGGTACTTAAATATCAAAAACATAACTCAAGTAACCAATCAGTTTGATCAACTGGTTATTAAATCATGAATTAAATAAGCTAGTTCTTCATTAAGTTACAACACATAATCAGATGATGGCATTGATTCCTCTCCTAGTTCTCATAATTTAGTCTTCCATCAACACATTAAAAATTAGGTTTGATGTCCATGTCCTCCAAGCTCCTTAGGATCATGACTTTATTCATGTGTGTGACCTCATTTGGTTGTGAATGATTTTCTACAAATGAGTTACTTTGGCTTCATGTTAATTATTATAGACAACCCCTTTGTTGTGGATGATTCCTTTGGCTACATGTCAGTTGTTGGATATAAAAATTTCTTGCAAAAAATGTTGGCATTATACAAAACATCATTTAAACATCGTATTGCAATCAAAAGAATAAATGCATACTCATGATACCACAAAATAAAGTAAACTAGTAATAACTATATTAATTAATATCCATGCCATGAGTTCAAGTTATAATGAAAATGTATAGCAATATCACAGGGAAACATAATTTTAGGGAAACAAATGGCTTGACAGAGTACAAAAGATGAGGTGTTTTAGAAAGGAAATTTAATGAATCATCGGATCATAAGTGTTTAATGATGTTAGTTCCTATAAGGAACTTATTTTAAATCAAAAGGATGGTATTTTTGAAAAAACATTAAGTAAGAGGCCTTGAGAACTAGAAAGGTCTATTATTAGTTTGTAATTAAGAGCTAGTTTACTCTCTTAAGGATTTTCAAGTGGTATTGAACTAAATTTGGTCATGTAAAGATCAAATTGAAGTTATTTATTTAGTATTGGTTTCCTTTTTTCATACATTTGTAGCCATGTGTTAAGATGGTTCATGATCTATAGCTAATAGAAACTTGTAAATTTATTTTATGATATTCATAAAATGATGATGAAACCTCCAACCCTCTTTTATAGATAAAAATTAAGTTATTTCCTCTTCTAGAGTATAGATATATAATAGGAAGTAGGATGTTGTATAAATGGTGTTATGTTAATCTATTTTTGTTTTGTACATAAGCCTACAATTTATCGGAGGGCCTTGATATAAGGCCTGCATCATGAGATTTTTACCCATTTATCTAGAGGATGGACATGATGTTGATGTTAGGTTTTCAGTCTCCTCTACGAGAGCATATATGAAATATTTTTGGCTAGTAGGGGAAGCAACCTAAGAGATAGATTTTGATATAAAGTAAATTGTAATTACAAAGAATAAAGATATGGGGAATTTGTTTTCTTGCTAAGGAACACTCGTGTGGCCCTAGATGTGGATTAGGATAAACAATTAGTGGATGTGTTTATTGTTGTAGATACTTTAGGTATATAAGAGATTAAGGTTTCTCGTGAAGTGGGTGAGGCCTCATGAGTGAGATCTAGAGTGACATCCTTTTCTCATTATTCTTGGGAGGGTATTCAAACCTCATATATTCAAATCATATCACCTCATTCTTTAAGGGGAGAAGGATTTTTTTTGAGAGATTTGGGTTTATATATAATGATTATATGATGTACCATTTTTAAAACAATAGATATAAATATACATGACAACATTTTATCCTATTGGGTACATATATTATGAGGATAAATTTTAATGGTTATAAAATTACTTATATTTTACCTATATTTTAAATTATATGTTTGTACAAATGTGATTAAATTTATGGCTTATAAAAGTGAAGATGCAAAATTAAGATAAATTTTCAAATGGACATCTAATTCAGAAAGACATAAAGATACATGTTAGTAGGTTTAGAATTAGGTAGAATTTCATCTTATGACATCTAAGAAAGTGATCAAAGAAATAAAAATTATATGCTAAAGAAGATGTAAGCCACCTATTAAGATCTAAGAAAGAAACCAAATACGTTATAAGGTGTGCCAAAATATTCAATGATAACTAATAAAATCTAAGAAGGTAATCAAAAAAATTAAAAGATGTGTAAGAAAGGTGTAATAAATATCAAATGAAATCTAAGACATCAATAAACAAAATCATAATAAATGGTACACATATGAGTTATAAATATCAAATGTAATAAAAATAAAAGATAAATAAAACATAAGACTTGGTAAAAGGAAGTATTAAAAATGAAAAGGATCATAATCAATGTTTTTGTTGGATTTATTAAGAGATAAAACACTACCATCTAATGTCATTACTTTGATGAGAAAATATGGAGTGGATGAAAGTGGATAAGTTTTTGGGAGGAATGATCGAAGGCTTTACAATCATAGTCAAAAATATCTGACAAGGTTGATAGGGTCATAAAATAGAAAGTAATGTGAGTGTTATTAATTTTTACCCATGGGTAAAAATGGACGATATGGGGAAATTAGACTTGGACATTGGGCATGGATTCAAGGATAAATTTGGGGTATTTTAGGTGAAATTTAGGTTTTGGGAACATCTGAAATGTTTTAGGGAAGGTTTGGGATCAAAGGGAATTTTTTTCCTCTTCTGGTTTAAAGGAAGTTCGAGCGGTTTCGAGAGAAACAGACCCCTTGGGCCCACACTTGGCCAAAAAATGGGAAAAAATGAGAAAGTGAAAAAATTAGCCTCAGAGCATTCCATTGCATTCCCTTAGTAATCTGGTACTAATAAAATTCAAGAAAAAAACAAAAATATGGAGAAACTGTCAAGAAGGGGGCCAAGTTGGCTAGGAGCACAACAATCTTGCTTTGATCTATTTTATAGCTCGGTGAGTGCTAGGTTTCGGGGTGTGCATAAGTAGTCTGGGTTAAGGGTTATCTTAGTGAGATAATGGTGAATTCAAGTTAGGTGAAAATCTTAGCATGTGTCGGTGCAAGCTAATAACAACTTGGTGCGATGATTTGCGGGAGGTCAGGTTGGCCATGTCGGTAGGACGAGTTAGTGCGTTGGCAAGGTGGTTGGCGGGATGATTGGTTAATAGCTCAGTAAAAATGGAGATCCTCATAAGGTATGCCATTATATCTTAGCACGAGGTCACTTAGGTTAAAGGGAACACCTCGGTGGGTGATGTAATTGCAATGCGAGATTCTACATCCAAAAAACATGGGTGAGCCAAGTCGAGAGGTGTTGTCAAGATTTCAAGCCTAGTTGGCATCGAGAGTTGGGTGTAGGGAAACATTGACATGCAACATGTTAGAGAGCCACACCATGCAAGGTTTGACTCATATTCTACCCTTGACATGTAAGGGTTAGGTGGCAAACTTTAAAGCGAGTTGGCGGTGAGGTGGTAGGAGGAACTCGGGTAGGTGGATGAATACCTCAAAAAGTGGCCTAGAGAAAAAATAATGATAACTTCTTTCATACTAATTAGAATTTGAAAAAAATACAATCATTAGAAAGGTAATTCAAATCCATATGCCATGGAATGATAAAAAATGGGAATTTGTTAGGGTAGGTGGGAGAAAAACATGGATGAAGTTCCAGGACATGTTGGCCATACCCAGGGACCCAGAATGAATGAAATGAAGGCATAGAGGCCCATTTCTTCTTACATAAACAAGATTACAATAGAGCATGGGTTTTTCATGTTACCCCATTCCTTGTATAGTTGTAATGATGATTTTTTGGGTGGTTAGAGAATGGATTTTGGGTTTCTCTCCATCGCTCTCATCCATTCTTGCTATATATTATAAAGGAGGGAATTTTTACAAAGGTTAGACATTTTTTATCTGCCCTCCCTCTTCTTTCTCAGTTGTCGGACAATGGAGCTTTAATCTCCTCTTCTAAACATTGTAATGTAAATCATTCCTTTTTCTCATCAAATGATGTACTGTGTAAACATTTTGGAGCAATAAAATCAGTGTTTTGTGATAATTTGTCTATCCTTACTTGATTTTTATTGTTTTATCTTGCCTCTATTCATGATACAGGTATATTGTGCATTATCTTATTTCATTGCAGGGTTTAGATGATGCTATGTTTTCTTGGGAATGTTGTGTGAATTCCATTGTGGTATGTGGTGCTTGATCATCCTCCCCACATCCATTTTATTTCATTTTCATGCAGTGGGGATTGTCCAACACCCCTTTTCTTGGTGTTATCACCCCCTAGTGTAGGATTTCCCTTCTTTCATGTAATATCCCTCTCTCCATGTCTCCTTGGAACTGATAGAGTAGGATTAATTAGGATTTTCTTTCATTTAAGAGTAGTGTAGTGCTTAGTTTAGGAAGAGGAATTTGACCTTCTCTAGAGAGTTACCCAATTGTAAGGTCCTACACCTTGGGATAATTCCACTTTACCCATTCACATCAATTTCCTCACACACATGACATAAAAAAGCTGGAGGGTGATGTGATTTAGTGATAATAGTTCGCATGACCAGTGGTACCATAAAGAAGTCATTTTACATTTATTCCAATATATCATGCAGTTTTCATTTCCATTGTAGCAAGTTGGTGTGCCCTTACTAGAATTTCTAGCCTTTGGAGGCTTTTTGACAACACATCTGATGAATCCCACAATCATAACTTAGTGGTTTTAGTAGCTTTGATTTTTTAATTCATGAGAAGGATCCAAACCAGGTTAATAACAAGAGAAGAAGGTATTTTTGAGTATTTTCAGCTATCTCCAAGTAGAGGAAGGAGAGGAAGAAGAGTTCAGATATCTCCATATCCACCGAATAGGACCTCATCAACACCTCCACTTGGTAGACCTTTCCTTAAATCAAATAGGGTATTTAGGCCAATTAGAATGGCTTGAAACCAACAAATCCATTTGTAAACTTCATGGGTAGTAGTCCACTTACCCTCAATGCAAAAATCCAATTCCAGTGGTAGTATTGAAGAACATTCCCTACTTCACTAGAGAGAATCATAAAACTTCCATTGATCACATTCAAGAAATTTAAAATTTATGTGTCATCCATGAGGTTGTTAAGATGGATATTATGGTTATACTCCTTGCTTCTTCACTTAAAGGAAAATCTCTGCGGTGGTTCAAGAGATTAACAACATGATTAATTCATAAGTGGGATCAATTGTGCTCGCTCTTTATAACTAGTTCGGGAAAGATCGGACAATTTGTCTCTTTTGGATCGATAACTACAATCAGGAGGGATCCAAATGAACAGATGGCTGATTTTAACTTCAGATTCTAATGAACATGGGATAGAATTCCATCTCCCATGAGACCAATGATGGAAGGTGCATTCTTATACTTCCTTAAAGCTTTAAATTTTGACATATCTGTCATGATACAATCTATGGGAGGGACAACATTTCTAGGAGCTTATGTCATAGCCATTAGAGTAGAGAATTTCCTAATTCAAGCCTGTAAAATTGTGCTTAGGCCACCTATTCCTATTTATTTGAAAATTAGGAATCCTAATTCTATTCAAAATCCCACATTAGCTCCTATCCTAACCCCCAAAAATTAGAATTCCAGTGAAGCTTCTACTTCTTCATCTAGGACTTCAACCGAGCTTCAAAGTCTTGAAATAGTTAAAGGATTAAAGGGACAATTTTTTTTGGAATGAGTTGATATCACTTAAGAGGCAACAAGCCCAAAATTTCATACCATATCAGTCTCAAGCCCAACCAAATGGGCCTCTATTTAAATAAAAAAACCTTCACTCAAGTTGTGAATAAAAACTAGAACCAAGGACAACCTCAAGCTGTCATCGGTCATTTCAGGTCTTATAATCCTAATGTTGTCTCTACATCTAGAGCCTTGTTTCCAATCTAGAACAACTTGGCATAAGAGTATGAATGGTGTTTCCCTTGTAGACAACCCCATAATCAAGCAATGTGATTCAATGGGATGCTAAATAAATATTTAATGGTAGAAACTATTTGTGTGTCTCAAGAAGCTAATGAGGAAGAAAATCGTAGGCCAACAAGTAAGAAGCACCTCCAAGTGACACTACATTAGTAAATTGGCAAGCGGAGAATTTTTGTGGGAATAATCAACCACTTCCTCAAGGTGTAGCAATAAACACAAGAGCTAGAAAGAGGGTCATGGTCAAATAATAAATAACTAATGAAAATTCTTCTTAGTATCCTATCAAATCTCAAGGAGTTAGAAATTCAAATGCATACCTAAATATATAAGATCATCTTAAACCACCTTCCATACCAGATCACGTACTAGTTCAAGTGCAAGAGAAAGTTGTGCCAAGCAAGGGGAAGTAGATTGATAGTCTACATCCATTAAACATCATTGATCACATGAAGAAAAAATGTGAGAATTTTAATGTGGGATTCTCCAACCATTCCAATATAGAGGGATTTGTTATAGGAAGCTATGGAAAATTTATTCATTCCAAATCATGCACCCAAGGATCAGGATAAGGTACTAACTAATATAACTCAACAAGAAGGAGGTCATCTAAAGGGAAATATGAAACCTCCACCATTTTACGTATCTTTGATCATTGGAAACATTCTTGTACACAATTGCATGATTGAATCAGGTGCAAGCAACTCGGTGATGCCTAAGAAGATTATGGATCAATTGGATTTAAAATATGAAACTATCTCTAAAGGAGTGGTAAAATTGGATGGGAAGTAGTAAAATCCATTAGAGTGATCAAAGGATTGAATCTTACTTGCATGCATGCCCAAATTTCACCATTAAACACGATGTATTAGTTATTGACCTACCACCAATCTTTGCTTTGTGCTTATCAAGGGACTTCACGGCTAAAATTGGTGGGTACCTATTAGTTGATTGGTCCCACATGCTTTTTAGAACGAGGTATGGAGCCAAATCTACAATCAGGTTAAAGCCAATTGTAAACTTCCACATTGATCACCATGTTCCAAGCCCGATTAATGCCAATTTTTCAGCTTTTGACCAAGAAGATTGTCCAAACACCCCGAGAGACAAGCACTAAGGTTGGAGGCATTCCATATTTAACATTGGATGGATGGAAAAATAAGAGGAATGGATATGATCCATATAGGGAGATGGAAGAAGATAATTTGGGTATCTATTGCTTATATGAAGAAAACACACCTCTCCCTAGCATCACCAAACCAGATGACAAAGAGGACAATGAGGTATGACAACTATTCTTTGATGGTTCTATGAGCCAGCAAGGTGCTAGAGGAGGAGAAATGCTTGTATCCCCCATGGGTATAAATTGCTACTCACTTTCCATTTCTAATTCAATTTTTCTAACAATACAACTGAATATGAAGCATTAATCTATGGATTGCACTAGGCAAGGAAGAGAGGTATCAAGAGCGTGTAAGTTTTGGGGATAATGAGTTAACTCAATCAAATTAAATGCTAGAATTTTGCTAAAAATAATCTCCTCAAGAGCTATAATAATCGGGTATGGGATCTCATCAAATAATTTGAAGCTTTTAACATTTTTTCATCCCTAGGAAGAAGAATGGGGATGAAAGAGGGAAAAACAAGAACCGATATTGAAAAAAATGCACCACAATGTAATTACACTCCAATGGTAATGTCAAGATCCAACACAATAAGAAATATTCAAATCAATGGAATGAAAATGCATGTAAGAAAATAGGTCTCCTCATGCTCGTAGATCGAAAAAAGGAAGTACAAATAGGGGTGTTGTGTAAACCCCATGCCTAAAAAGGAAATAAAATCAATGACACCACTGATGCATATGACGTGACTGATGCATATGATGCCACTAAAGGAAGAGTTACAATTCCAAATAAGGAATGTAACTCCTATGATGCTCTCGACACAAATGACAATGATAGAATCTACCACTTGTCATTTGACTTCCTAAGACCTATGACTCTTGCTAGGAGAGATGACTCACCAGGTGATGTGGATGATGACTAGGCATATCACACACACCAACACCCCCCTTCATCAAAGTTGGGGAAGAGGTAATGGTAAGACAAAATAAAAGAAGAATCTCCTAGAAAACTAAGAAATATGTGTTAATGGGCCTTGGTAACTAAAGGCCTGATAAGGTGACCATATACAAACAACATATTTCTGGAAAGAAGAAGAGGAGAAGAAGTAAATAGAGCTATCTAGATCCTCTAGAAGATGATTTCTGATGGACTACTAATGAATCTTAAGGGACCAAAGGTCTATGATCAGAAGGATGAGGAACATGGAGTGTGCTTGATGGTGGCCCAATATGGGAAGGAGATAATATATCAAGAGAAGCAGTGACAATCATGTCAATCTCCATAAGGTGGGAGTCCGTAAATATAGATATATCATCAAGAGAGTTTAGTTATGATGAAGGAGAGCCCTGAAGGGGCAAAGGAACCTACTGTGGTGGAGAGTCAGTGGAAGCTGGTGTGATGGAAACTCTGATCTCTAAAGAGGTAGTAGGTGGAAGAAGATGCTGCACTATGATGTCGGTATCCTCGAGCATATCATCCAAGTCTGAGTCAAGGAAATCAAGGTCCTATTGTGGAGGATTATATGAACCCTTTGAAGAAGCAATCTCGAAGTTTGTGGAAGGAATAAGGGATGGTAGAATCTCTAGGCTAGAATAAATGAGAATCAATAGATGCTCATGAAGGGGAAAATCTGAGATCCAAGGTAGCATGGTGTGTAGGTGAGAATTCAACCGAAGAGTCCTGTGGAGGAGAGTCACTAGGAACTATGATAGGAGCAATATTAAGTTTTGAAGGAGCATGCACAGAAATATGTGTGGGTGGCCCTTCATAAGAAAAAGTATCGGTGAACTCAATTTCCTCCTTGGATACAAGATCATCATAAGATCCATAACCAGATGAAGGAGGAGAAAAGTCTCTGTAAAAATTCTGAATGAAGGTCTAGGTTCGGTGCACAAACTCAGTGAATTCTAATCGGCGTTGAAGGTCCTCTGGTATGATAAGACAAAGAAGCCGATATTCCATATCATTCTGGTTTAACCAATTTTGGTGGTGAATTTGGTCAATAGGTTCGGTCTTAACCCAATAAGATGTGGTAACAAGTTATACGTAATACAATGATCGATTATCCCATTCTTCCATTGTAGGTAGTTTCCTGGTCCTAGTTGAACAACAGAGAGATGAAATTCAATGTCCATTATGAGAGGAGCCTTAAAGGAATACAATATTAACCCCCCCTTTTGTGGCACTTTATAGTATAGTGTGTTTATTACAATTAGATGCGACTGCGTGTGAGAGAACTAGTCTGTCACTCACCTTGTAATTAGCGTAATAACATGAAATAGTGGAGAAAACAATCAAGGTTCATTGGGCACAACAGTTTGACACCGTAAGCAAACACAAAAACGAGTGAAAACAAGAAGGGGAAGAGAAAGCCTTGTGATAAATAACGTCTCATGTCGTACGAAAGGATCCCTTTGCTATAAGACTGTGGCAGACGCGCTCACAAGTCCATAAGCAATGAAAGGGGTAAAACAAAGCTTAGAATGATTCGAAATGAGCCGATACAAGCAATACAAAGACACCCCTAGAATGTGGCACTTAATAAAATACTGCATTTACAAAACTAATAATCCCATCAACTAGAGTGTGAAAAAACATACAACTTTGACTAAAGAAGTGCTCAAAACGGAGCAATGAGTCAAAAGTTATAACAAAAAAATAATTCCCGTAATTGATGGAAAAATGTAAATAAGCCTACAAATAGATTCAAAAAGTTCCCTAAATGCATGCAAAGGGTGTCATATGTATGCTCATTGGAAATGGAATCAAATTTTAGATAGGGTTTGTTTTTATTGTGAGGGGGATTAGCCTCCTGCCAACCTCGGACCTCACCCTCCGTCTTCGACACTCAAAGGAAGGTTGAATAAAACAAGAAAAATACACAAAAAAATTTACAATGCCAATTAAATAAAAGATTTTAACCTTAAAATATTTAAAATGAGAGATTGATTTTTACCAATAATCAATTTTAAAGAGTGCACGTTGACCGAGCCCACATTGAGTGCCTACGTTGAGTGCCAAGTGAAACCCACATTGTCAAGTTAGGGGTCGGTTGGTTGAGCCTCCGAGCTATGCTAAGGAGCTGCAGAGTCCATGTGTCAATGTGCCAAGTGTCAGAGGTGAACCAGGTTGCATGCAGGAGCTTGTGACAGGGCAGAAACAACTACGAGGTGAGTATAACAAATTGAAACCCACATGGAGCAGCCCAAAAATGTGTAGGAGTAACGGTCAAAAGGAGCAGACCTCCATGTGGTAGGGAGTCATAGAAACAATATCTGAAATGCCATAGCAGAGTAAAAAATGTCGAGTAAGTCCCATGCACCAAGGGAAGATCTAGGTAATGGCACAAATCCTTGCAAATAGTGGTATCAAGCGAGGCCCAAATAACAACTGTGGAGCATGCACAGTTACAGAGCCGAGCTTTTCTAGTGAAGAATGCAGCCAATGGTGAGAGCAGAGTATGTGAGCTCAAGCCCAAAAGCAATGCAAGTGGTGAGATAACAAGGCAGAGTGCATAGACCCGAGTGAAATAGAGTAGACTAAGCCACAAATAAGTGGGAGAGGCTAAGTTGCTTTGAGCCAAAATAAGAGCCAACCCAAACAAATCACCAAGTCAACGTTTAATTACAACCTAAAACGTAATAGACCTAAAAAAACACTCATGCAAAGGTCGAACACCCAAATAACTCGAATGTACGAACAATGAACCAAGAATGAACCACGGGTCCATGCCAGGAAAAAAATGAGCTCACGAGAATAGAGGTAATCATGAACTCAGCAATATGATAAAGCAAACCAACCAAATACCTCAAACTTGCAACTATCTAAACCTCAATAAGAGGTTTGCAATACAATTCTAAAATAATAATTGAAAAAAATTGCACGAGGAAATAAGAATAAATTAGAAGTAATAAGCAACAGATAAATGAAGAGTGCATGTTTTACCAAATCCAGCTATGATACCATGAAAGAGGAAAAACGAGAACCGATGTAGAAAACAAAGCACCGCAATGCGCTTACACTCTGATGGTAACGTCAAGCTCCAATGTAATAAGCAAGATTCAAATCAATGGAATGAAAATGCAAGTAAGAAAACAAGTCTGCTCATGCTCATAGATTGAAAAAAGGAAGTACAAATAGGGGTGTTGTGTAACCCCCATGCCTAAACAAGGAAAGAAAATCAATGACACCATTGACACATGACATGAATGACGCATATGATGCCACGAAAGGAGGAGTTACAATTCCAAACAAGGAATGTAACTCCTATGATGGATCTTGACGCAAATGACAATGATAGATTCTATGACAGAATATACCACTTATCATTTGAATTCCTAAGACATATGACTCTCGATAGACAAGATGACTCACCGAGGTGATGTGGATGATGAATAGGCATGTCACACACACCAACGAGAGGATGAAAACTTGCTCGCAGATAATGGGGCAGCTTTGAATGTGGTTAAAAGCATAAAAAAATATCAAACTCAACCTCATATAAAATTGGTTGTGGGACTAGATGTCCTAGACAACAACACTAGTTGGAAAGTATTAAAAAATGATAAAAAAATCATTAATTTCCTTCAAAATGAATTTGAGTTATCCTTAATAAACTAGGAAAAAATAGAGCAGTAGTATGGTGATAAACTAGTCCAAATGAAGACAAAAAAATCCTAAAGGCCTAGTGAATCCCGATTCCATCTTTAATCTTAATGATCAATTTCGGAGGAAAAAGGTAAATATTCATGTCAAAGGGGAAGATTTGGAGCCCATTTCGATTAGATAAGGTAAATTGATTCAGATTGGAAAAGTGAGTACTCATCAAGAGATATCAAATTTCATTCAACTTTGTCAAGAGTTCTCAAATATATTTTCTTGTAGTTATGAAGAGTTAAGGGATTTTATCCAAGGTTGGCATAACACACTATTGAACTAGATCTAGAATCTAAGCCCATCGGGAAAAAGTAAATGCTAGTGAATCCTTGTATTGAGCCTCTCATGAAGAAGGAACTGGATAATATCATAGAGGAAAGTATCATCTTTCCTATCAAGCACTCTTTATGGGTTGCTAATCGATGCCATTCGGGAAAATAAATGGAGAAATCAAATTGTGCATGTACTTTTGAGACTTTAACAAAGCTTCTCTCAAGGATCATTACCCACTTCCTTCCATGGAGAAAATATTACAAGTAGTATCCGGATCAGAAATATGTTCACTTCTAGATGGCTACTCGGGCTATAATCAAATCATGGTGAAAGAGGAGTACCAATTCAAGACATCCTTCACCACCAAATGGGGCACATACACTTATAGAAAGATTCCATTCAAATATTCCAATGCTGGAGAAACCTTCCAGAGGGCTATGGACATGGTGTTGAAGGGACCGATAAACAAGATAGTTCTTGTATGTTTAGAAGACATCATTATATTCTCCAAGAATGCAAAAATAACCTCCATCACCTCAGGAAATTGTTCCAAAGATGTAGGATATTTTGAGTGCCTCTAAATCCAAAGAAGTTCATATTCCTAGCTCATGAAGGAAAAATATTAGGCCACATTATGTCTAAGGAGGGGATAACAATTGATCTAGTAGGAGTTGAATCCATCATACTTTACCATTTCCAAGTCACAAGAAGGATCTCCAAATATTCTTAGGGAGAATCATTTTTTTCTAAAGATTTGTGCCATTTTTCCACTCATGTTAAGCCATTAAAAATTATGTTGAAGAAGATTATGGATTTTAAGTGGAAATCAGAGTGCAAGGAGAGTTTTGAATCTATCAAACATGTCATATCTCAAGCTCCAACTCTCATCAATCCAGACTTCTCCAAAGAATTCATCCTCTATGACTTTGGCAGTTTAGACACAATCTCTGCCATCTCGGTACAGTTGAAAAAGGAGGGATCCGACCAACCCATTGATTTATTCATCCGCTTGCAATATTATGAGGTGAGGTATTATTTTATCGAAAATCATGTCCTTCTTGTTATAAGCGATGCAAAAGCAGTTTAGACACTTGGTTTCAAAAAATAAAATTTAGTTCCTAGTTTTTCATGATGGGGTATAGGAATTTATCCTAAACAAAGACTTAAATGAATAAATGGTGGTTTGGATTACTCGTGTTATGGATTATGACATAGAAATCAAGGTAAAAAAATTGGTCTATGGGAAGGGTCTATGTGAACAACTAGCCTCTAATCGGTATGATGAGTTTAAAGGTGAAGAGGAAGTTGTTTTGGTGTTACAAGATAATCAAGAACAAACAGTAGATGGTGTGCCCAATCCTTTCTAGACTTGGGACATGATACATTTTTGGAAAACATGTTTATGCCCTTTGGAGTTAAGTAAATAAAAAATAAGGTATTTTAGATTCAATCCATTTTATATGCTCTCATTGATGGCATTTTGTTTAAAAAGGACATAAATGGAGTTATATTGAGGTGCATTGGGAAAAATTAGATTGAAAAGGTGCTACATGAGTTCCATGATGGAGAATATGGAGGTCATTTTACTCCATGAGTAACAACCCTCAATTTCATGAAGGTTTGTTATTATTGGCCTACAATGTTCGATGGCTGCTGCATGGATCAAGAAGTGTAGAAAGTATGCTTTCTTCATAGGCAAGGAGAAGCTAGCAGCACTGCTACTCCACCCAATATAAGTTGATTAACCATTCATGAAGCAGGTATTATATCTCATTAGGGTCATCAATCCAAACTCAATCCAAGGCCACAAGTGGATTTTAACAACGAAATATTTCACCAAGTGGACTGAGGCAATGGTGCTCAAGGAGGAAAATAAGTCTAGCATACTGGACTTTTATGAGGGGATAGTAACCAGATTTGGTATCCCATCCACTATCATATCTGAAAATTCTCTAGAATTCCTTGGCACTAAAATATCGAATGGGATGTTGGGAATGGGATATACTTAAGCGCATCATCTAATTATTACCCCTAGGGTAATGGAAAATATGATTCCACAAACAAGAACTTGTTGAGTATAATCATAACGACTTTAGATGAAAATCAGAGGATGTGGCATGCCAAGCTCAAATCATCCTTTTGGGCTAATAGAATAAAACCAAAAAGGTCAATGGGAATCTCTACATATAAGCTAGTCTACGGGAAAGAAGCTATGCTACCCAAATCCCTTGAGTTTCTAGCATTAGAGCACCTCAAGTAGCTAGAGTTATCTAAATTTGAGCCCACAAAATATAGGTATGAAGAACACGTGTATTTGGAGGAGCCGAGGATCAAGCAAAGTATAAACCTTGGTGAAGGATCAAGCTTTGATCAAAAGGAGCTCGACAAGAAGGCTAAGGCTAGAAGTTTCCAAGTGGAAGACTTGGTTCTAAAATGGGATGCTAACAGGGCTAAATTGAACAAGCATTCCAAGTTTAGTGCTATATGAAGTGGTCTTTATATGATCATAGAGTAAAAAAGTAACAATTATTTCCAATTGTCCAATTTGGATGGAGAAGAATTTTTGATTCCAGTCAATGGAATCTATCTCAAGAACTGGTACTAAGTAAAATATTACCTTTGTACATATTATTTTAGGATTTCTAATTCCTCTAAGTTATTGTGCACAGTATTTTGTTGTTAGAATAGGTTTCAATTTCCCTAAGTGCCTTGGGAATAGGTTTTATTTCTGCTAGTGGTCTTTTTGGACAAATTCGGTGTGCCTCCCGATAAATGTCATGACAAGAAGCTTAAAGTTAGAGGGAAAAATTGTAATCCTCAAAACGTTTCAAATGCAGATAAACTAAAATTAGATTGGGAATAGATCTCAGAAGTTTCATTCATCTTTTCACCATCTCCAGTTTGTAGAGGGAAGAGGAAAATAAATTTTCTGAATCAAAACAATTTTCCAATCATGAAAATTTAAATATTTTTCTTATAAATATTGGAAAACATAAGTTGTGGATCAACTCCAAGTTTAGAAGTGTTTCAAGTAGATTCCGGGGTCAAATTTTGAATGTGTGGATCAATTTGGGCTAGATGGAGTTGACGAGTATCCTAAATGTATCTATTGGGAATGGAGGTGAAATTCAGTTTTTGGAACATTTATAATGTTTCAGGGAAGGTTTGGGATCAAAGGGAACATTTTTTCATCTTTTGGATTTCAAGGAAGTTCATAGTAGTTTCGGAGAGAAACAAGCCCCTAATCCCACACTTGGCCAAAAATGGGAAAAATGGGAAAGTGAAAAAATCATCCCATTGTATTCCCTTAATAATTTAGTACTGAAAAATTTGAGAAAAAATCAGAAATCTGGATAATATGTCAAGAAGGGGGCCAAGTGGCTAGGGAGCTCAAATAGCTTGTTGAGTTGTTGGGTGAGATGTATTGCAGCTTAGTAAGATGGCTAGGTTTCTTGGTTTGCATAAGGCATATAGGTTAAAGGTTAGCTCAAAGAGCTAATGGTTACTTGGATTTAGGTTATGAGATTAACATGTGGCGGTGTGAGCTAATAGCATCTTGGTGCGGTGAGTTGTGAGGAGGTCGGAGTTGGCCATGTCGGTGGGCCGAGTTGGTGAGTAACTCACTGCATTGGTGAGGTGATCAATGAGATGATCACTGAATATCTCAATGTGAATGAAGCTCATTGGTTGGTGTATTAGTATAACTCATCATGGAGTTCACTTGGGTTTAATAGAACACCTCAACAGGCAATGCATTTGCAATGTGGATTCGCATCGACAAACATGGGCAAGCCAAGTCGGTATGTGTCATCGAGATTGCGGGTGAGTTGGCATTGGGAAACATCGATATGGAGTATGTTAGCAAGCCACACAATGTAAAGTGTGAGTCAAGTTTTCCCACGACATGTAAGGGTTAGTTGGTGAGCATTGAAGTGAGTTGGTAGCGAGTTGGTAGGAGGAGCTCGGGTAGGTGGGTGAACACCTCAAAAAGTGACCCGATAAAATTGATGATAACTTATTTCATACTCATCGAATTCGACAAAATTATAGTCATTGGAAAGGTGATTCAAAGCCATATTCCATGGAATGATAAAATATTTGAAATTATTAGGGTAGGTAGGATAAAAATAGGGATGAAGTTTCATGATAGGATGGTCATACCTAGGTACCCGGAGAATGAAGTAAATGAAGACATGGAGGCCCATTTCTTCTTGCACAAGCCATAGTACAACGGATAATGGGTTTTATAGGTCACCCCATCCCTTTTATAGGTACAATGATGATTTTTTGGGTGGTTTAAGCATGGATTTCGGGTTTCTCTCCCTCTCTCTCATCTATTCTTCCTATATATTATAAAGGAGGGAATTTTTACAAAGGTTGGACATTTTTATCCACCCTCACCCTTGTTTCTTAGTGTGTGGATGACTGTGGAGTTTCAAACCTCTTCTTTTAAACATTATAATGGAAATAATACCTTTTTACCCTAAAATTATGTATTGTGCAAACATTTTGGAGTAATAAATTTAGTGTTTTATGATAATTTTTCTATCCTTGATTTTTTTTGTTCTATGTTGCCTCTATTTATAATACATGTATATTGTGCATTATCTTGTTTCATTATAGGGTTTAAATGATGTTTTTTTTCTTGGGAATGTTGTGTGAAATCCATTTTGGTCTTTGGTTCTTGATCATCCTTCCCACATCTATTTTCATGTAGTGGGGATTGTCTAACACCCCTTTTCTTGGTGTTATCACCCCCTAGTGTAGGATTTTCCTTCTTTCATGCAATCTCCCTCTCTCCTTATCTCCTTAGAACTGATAGAGTAGGATTAATTATGTGTTTTCTTTCATTTTGGAGTAGTGTAGCTATTATTTTAGGAAGAAGAATTTGACCTTCTCTAGAGAGTTACACAATTGCAAGGTCCCACACCTTGGTATAACTCCATATTATCTAGTCACACTAATTTCCTCACACACACATGACATTACAAATTGAAGGGTGTTATGATTTAGTGATAATATTGAGATCATACTTATTAGGTCGATGGTGACCCAACTTGTCACTTTTGACGCCAACTACGAAATTGTTCTTTAGATTGTAAAATCATTGATTTACTTGAGATATGGAGCTTTAAAGGGTTGAGATAAATGCTTTAAAACATGTTGGCAGATAAGATTTGTTTAGGGAAGTGTCATGGGTAGATATGAGATAAATATGGGTAGGATAAAAGCTATAAAAATTGTAGGGATTTGGATTTAGGTGGTTAGGGATAAAAACATCCCAAATAAAGCTAATTAGTGGTAATTATTTAATTTAGATTAATTAACAAGAATTAATTAATAATTAAAGGTGATGGGATAATAAATATCCATTTATATAAATAAAATGAATTAAATTAAATGGTTCTAGCTAAGACCATGGTGAAAAATACACATGTGGGCAATCAAGGGTAGTGAAACCAAATTTTTGTGTCTACATTTGCCGCTTTTTGTCATGTGGTTTGTGCTAGCAAGCCATGAGATAAAAATAATGAGAGAAAAAGATTAGGATAAAGACTAACAAAATATTGATGATGAGCTCCCCCTCAAAGGAGGGATTGATAACACAAAGAAAAATTGATGAAGAGTTTGAAAAATTTAGTTGTTGAAGGAAATATGGGAAAAGAAAGATGAGTAAAATGATAAAGTGAAGCAAGATGCCCCAAGAAAGAAGGATTTACACAACAATAGAACCTATGGAAGTGATTTTGATATCATGTCGATAGGAAACAAAGGATGGTCTAATTGGATATAGTGGAAATGTTCTACGAGACCGGTGAGTGGGCAAAAATCACTACGAAATGGAGGGAATCTAATGGGAAACCTCTCAAATGAATGCGAACTGTGGGCACCAATGGGTGATAAACACACATAAAAAATATCCACAACCAAATGTGAAAATAATTTGAAATATTTTTTTCATGAGGAATCATGTAAAAACATATGTGTCCATAAAGGATGAGGATCACAATAATGGTGCCCCACAAAGGGTACAAAAATGGCGGAAAAGGAAAAATATGAAAGAGTAATGAAAACAATTCCCCAATGGGAAATAAATGAGGCCACAAAGGTGGAGTTTGAGAACCAAATAGGTTAGGCCTTATCAAAGGACACAAAAATGAGGGAAAGCCAAAATAATGTTGCCAAGGTGAGTCAATAGTGACTAAGGCCGATTAATGGAGACCCAAACAGGTCAACGACGACTAAGTGTCTGTGGCTATATAAGCCCAAGAGTTGGCTGAAAATTTTAATTTTGACACATGTAAATGAAGTTTGAGGAAGAGATCTAAAAAATAATATTGATAGATGGAGGTGGAGGAACAACCAGGAAACACCGAGAGGGCACGTAGGATGGTGAGTAGTGAAACCCACACTTGTGTTTTTATTTATTTTATGTTTTATTTTTTTGCATTTTTTTGGAAAAATGGATGACATCAAGGGTGGTGGCGTGACCCGGTAGAGGGGTCGGCGTCGAATAGACCCTCAAGTATTTGGATTGACCCTATACATGTCGGCCGACTTGATTTAGTGTCAATTAGGAATAGATTGTCTGGATGATGATTAATTTGGATTTTGGATGAAGTTTAATGGCTAAAGGATTTAATGTTTGTTTTTTGTTTGGATGGTTATAGGCCGTGGGATACGAGTCCTAAAATTTTTAGAGTAGATGTGACCCGACATCGAGTGGGATCGATTGGTGCACCGTGAGGTTAGGATGATTTAAACATTATCATAGGATCCCATGATATGTTTGTTTGATGATTGCATTGGTGGAGAGATGGGACAGGAAGATAATTTTTGGTTTAGGACAGGTGAGATGACCATCACCCTGGAGGATGTTTATTGCATCCTAATATTTCCTATTTATGTGGAGTAGATAGTCCCCATTACAGTGGATAGCAAATTAGTAGTATTGACATGACTATTTAGAGCCGATGTGTCCCACATCAGATTCTCTTTGGGGGAATTTCATTTGAGCTGAGGTATGAGGTAGCCATACCTTGGAGATAATTTATTTGTCTCTGCTCATGATGGTGGTTTCGTGTTATGCATTACTTGACTCGAGAGGAGCCAGGTTTCCATGGGATTTATTAGGTATAGTAATGGATATTGTTGAGCATTAGAAAATGTTTCCATTTGGCACTGCATTTCTAGTGTAGGTATATCATGAGCTAGCTATGTATAGAGTTCGAGAGGAGATCGGGGTTAGACATAGGCTTCTTGTTAAATTGTTGGGCTTACAAGTATATTGCAATTATCGTGCCACCCAGGATTCCATGGGTCACTAGGGTCCATATAGAGTGGCAAAGTGGGGTTTCTAAGATGGTGAGCCAATCAGGCTCATGGAGAGAGGGGAGACATGGGTGTAGATTAGTATATAGATAGGTTTGCAGAGTTAGATGAAGATCATATCGATGAGCGTCCCCATAGTGAATTCCCCGCATGTCCCGGCTAGATGTAGAGTTAGTTAGGATAACGAGGATGAGATGGATATAGGGTAGATGGCCATATATGATTGAGGTTATTCATTTTGATAGATTTTGATGTTATTTTGGATTCATATAGACAGTTTCTAGAGATCCCATCTCATATAGGTGAGAGGAGATTGATATAGATTTTTCGAGTTCGACATGGCTAATCCATTGGAGGAGGCGAAGTACCTTGGGATGATGATGATGACATATAAGTTGGAGTGGTATTTTCTAATTGTTTAACCATAACTTAGGATTCTTGAGTTGTTGGGGAGAGAGGAGATGAGGAGGAGGAGGAGATATAGGTTGAGGTAGGGGCAACTCTAGGAGGTGGTGGAGATGGAGATAGAGGAGAGTCCATAGAGTGGTATGATTACTTGTGGAGCTAGAGAATTACGTGTTGAGAGACACACTTTGTGATCCAATGGATGGATGTAGTTACACGAACAAGGATCAGTACCACCAATAGAGGGAGGCTTATAGGCTCCTTTTTGGGGATCTTACTACTATACTAGCTACTCGAGGTTGTAGGTGGTAGATAGGTAGCATTTTATGGAGGAGGAGAGATGGAACCTCATGTTATGATTTCGATAGATAGATATAGAGCCTTAGCTATAGAGGCTAAGTATTATGATGGTATCATGATCGAGAAGTTACCAAAGACACTATGATATTATGGGCATCTGTAGAGGTAAGCGACATCTAGATTTGGGCCATCTGGGAGAACATAGAGTGTGGCTCACACCGACAGAGGAGAGGGATAGGGAAGAGGTGATGAGGCTGATAGATAGGTAGAGGGACTTGCCTCACATGGGAAATATTTGAGACTCTCTTATGTGAAGATCACTGGTTTTACTAATATCTCTTCTTTGAGAGAGGACCCTTAGAGGTCGATGATGTACTTGATACACTTCATTTTGGTGATATATATATATATATGATACATGATTTTGTCATGATTTAACATGTGTGTATTGTGTGATGTTGATTATTTGATTTATGATGACATGTCATGGATATGTTATGATAATGATGATTGATTTTATGTTTGCCTATATTTGATGATGATGGATGTATATGCATGGATAGTATGTGATGTTAAGAAAAATTAATTTAAAAATAGATGTGATGAATTATGGGTAGCATAAAGAGTATTTACATAAAGAAAGATGTGTTTGATAATAAAATAAAGGAGAGATAAAAGATATATGTGGAAAGGTTTAAAATAAATGCAACTTAATGATTGAGACATATGAGTACAAACAATGCTACATTATATCAAGGAATGCATGAGAAAAAGATGCCTCCAATTCCATTAGAGGTAAACAAGAGGGGGATCCCAAAATACAAGGCACATGCGACCAAAACATGATGTTAACATATAACCAACAATACGTAGTTATACCAAATATCATCAGAGAAAGGTATGAAATGAACTCATAAACCTAATGTCAACATGACAAAGGGTTTTTTTATGTAACTTGTATGTGGGAAGAAGGTTATCCGTGAGTGATGTTTCCTAAATCTATGCCCCAACTATGGGAAGGGGAAATAACAAACTGATCAATGCTGAAAGTTTGCTAGAATAAATTTAATTGATATGAGAAGATTTCTTAGGATGTTGATAAAATGGAGGGCTAATCAATATGGGAAGAATTCGATATCATAATACAAAAGAGTAGTTATCCTTCGAGGGTAATGCCTACTTTATACATATATTGTATAGATGGTAAGAATGATATACATGATAGTTGTCCTTCGAGGGATCATTCTATTTATTTTATTTGATTTTTTTCTTTTTTATATGAACAGATGTCCTTTAAGGGAATTGTCTATTTTTTATAGCTTTTGACTTTTGATAAGAAGAATCCATGATTTTTTTTTAACATGGGGAAGAGTAGGGAGTAGCTAGGTAGACCACTTAGGAGGGGAAAATGAATGTACAAGAGACACCCATGAATCCTTTGCATGGTTTTAATAGGTAAATAAGAGGGTGGTGGATGTAATGATTGTGGATCTCTCACCGGGATGGGAGAACCTATACATGAGGAAAATGTTATGGGTAGAGCCGTGGTGTCCATATTTAAGGTCATATCTAGGAGGGTAACAATAAACCACATAATTCCAAATCATTACAATGATAGATGGTAGAGGATAATGATGGAATCTAAATATATGACTAAGTTCTCACTAGTAGTGTGCTAACAATAGAATGGTCACAAGTGAAAAGCGTTAAGTGGTTATAATTCTGTTTTACCATCAAGGGAGGCCAAATGATAGGCTCCCGACCCATATTATGTGTGATAATGTATGTTCCAATCTAGTTGGGGGAAAAATTTTCATGTTGGATCCTTTCTAGAGTAGTAACATTCTGATTTTCTTTAAGGATGAGGTTGCCAACATTAAATTTATGATAGGATAGACGGCTTGTGAAAGATGGTATTCAATAAGATAAACGAGATAAGATAAAATCTATGTTCTACCCCTAAGGAAGTGAATAAAACATACATCCCTAATGAGATGAGTATATGGCCACAAAAGTGGACTTAGAAATATGACGAGTGGAGATAAAAACTATACACTACCTTTCAATTATTAAGAAAGGAGGAAGATATGTGTCCTAGTGAGATGAAAAATGGCCACAAAAGTGGAATTAGGAAAAAAATATGGTCCCTTAAGAAAGTACAAGTATGGCCACAAAGGAGGACTTTAGATGAGAAAAATTTAAATAAAAGCTGGATGAGATGAAAGAGTCATAAAATATGCACAACATCTTGGAAATGAGGAAGCGGGAAATATGTGTCTTAGGAGATGAGAAAATGGCCACAAGAGTGGGCTAAGGATGAAGACATGGTGTCCTCAATAAAATAACAAATATTTCCACAAAAGTGGACTTTCCATAGGACCAATGGTTCCCCTAGGGAAGCATATATATTCCCACAAAGGTGGTCTTAGGATGAAAATATGGTGGATAGATAGGTCAGCTAGAGTGAACTGGATAAGATCGTATGAGATGGATAAGATAAGAAAATTTCAAGGATGAAAAGGAATTAATCCACAAGCGAACCGATTCTAGAGTGAACTCCTCCAACGTCAAGAGGGTTTTTTGGATATAAATATGGATGGATAGGAAGATGAGTCGATGTGGATAAGATGTGTGGATGAGGAAAATATGCGAGAGGATTAATAACTAGGGGAAGATGCTCACCCAATAGAAGAGACTATTTGAGAAATTTGGATGTGTATGACCATGTGGATGTTGAATAATATTGGATGGGATATTTGGATTTAGATTAGATAGATGGTTGAGGATCATAGAGTTGATAGACAAGGGAAACAATATTTATGAGAAAGGGAGGACCTTCTTATGGAGGAGAGATGATGGATGATGATATGGATGAAGAAGGAGATTGGATGGACGAAGATGTAGGGATTGGATTGGTCGTGGTGGGTGGAGAAGGAAGATTCTATTGCAAGAGAGATTCATCATTCTCAATAAGATCATGGATGATGGTTTGGAGGGCCTTACAATGCTTAGTGTCATGACCTAGGGTACGATGGTAGTTGCAAACATGATGGGGGAGTTAAACCATGAGGGCTTCTTACTTTTTGGATTGAAATATTTGATAGGAGGAAGTGTGATGGTAGAAGTTTGAAGTATTGAAGGATTTCCACATAGTATTTTATTGATGTGTTAGGAGATACCTTGTCTTTGTCTTGGAAGAATACATAGATTCTTGAGATGATTTGGAAGTAGAGGGTGGAGTTTGAGGTTTTGATGCCTTGGACTAAGTTTTGATGATGATTGATGTTTTATAAAAAGTGTTGGATGGTTTTGTCTTAGGTTGATTTGTGACTTGAAATGTTTTCGATGAAAGGGATGGTCCTTAGAGGGAGTTAGATTATTTAGATTCGAATTGATCGATGTATTTTGATGAAGGAGATGAATCTAGAATAGATGGATGTGGTCCCAAAATAGATGAGGTAGATTTGGTCTTCATTGAAGGAATGTATATATTCTTGTGGGTGAGCACAAAGGATTATTGTGGAAGTATACCAAGGTTCTTGGATTGCAATGGATAACCCTTAGAAGGGATGACAATGATTTCAACTGGAGGGTGTGAAGGTGGTATTAAAGGTGGAAGGAGTAGTCTTTTCATGATGAATTCAAAAGGAGGAAGATATTGATTTGATGAGGAAGTTTTTGATTGTGTAGATGATATGGGAGGATCATTTGAAGTTGTTGCAAGTTGAAGTGATTTCCAAAATTCTTTAAATGATGAGAGTGAAATCAGAGGAGAAGTGGTGTAGATGTGATTATAATATTTTATGGAGTAGGTATGGGTAATTGTGAGGAAAAAGGAAATGGGATTGATTCTAAGGTATAATAGGTAAGGGTGGACTAGATATGGGTGAAGTAGTAGGTATGATCAAATCTGATGAAGTGATAAGTGATGGGGTGGATGAAGTAGATTTAAGTGTTGAATCAATGGAGGGTGTAGATGTAGATAGAGAAAAAGGCATTTGTATGATGCGATTGATAAGGTCTATATGTGTAGGTTTGGATTGTTTGATGTGGAAAAATTGGTTTTGGAGAGGAAACACGTACACGCTTGGTGTTTGTCTCAGGGGGGATTTGTTTTCATAAATTCTTTAAGAGGTATCATTAACATGTTTGTAAATCAAGAATATGTGATTGGTGTGGTAGTGGGTGTAGATGCGGAAATAGGTGATGTAAGAATGTGTGGAGAGGATGTCAAGGTAGATGTGAGGGAATTTTTATCGTGGTAGGTATAAGAGTAGTTGGGATTGATGAAGAGATGGGTACAATTTGGATGTTATGTGTGTTTAATGTAAATGTGGATAAGGGGTTAGATATGATAGGTTGGGTCATGGTAGGTATAGTCAAATTCGATGTAGATGTATTAAAGGCATGAATAGATGTAGATGTAGGGAAAATGGTAGAATTGAATGTGATAAATGTGGTAGATGAGGGGTAGATGTTGGAGAAGTTGTAGGCACAATTTCTAAGGGAGGGTAGATGATGGGGTAGATGATATAGGTAAGGATGGGGATGTTTGATGTATAGTAATGATTGTAAAAGGATTAAATGTACAAGATGTGGGAGGATGAATTTGATTTATTGGTGGTGGATTAAGAAAGGGTTGTTTGAAGATGTTAAGGGGTGAAGATTGTAATGGTTGGGGAATGTGTGATGTTGGGAAGTAGGAATATAATAAGATGGTTGAGAATGAATGGGAATACTTGATTGTTGAGGTATATGAGAAGTAGAAATGGGAATGTTGGTAGATTGGAATGGTTGGATGGATGAAGTTGGGATAGGATCTATAAATTGAGTAGATTGGTATGATTGAGGGAGTGTGGGAGATCTAGGAAATAAGAATTCATACATGGGGATAGAAATAGGCACGAGAGATGGAGGTGTAGTTGGCCTAGATGGATTGGGATGATGATATAAGAAAGGATTGGTCTCATCTATGGTAGTAGTTTGAACAAAATTCCCTTGGTAAGAAACATTGATGAGATCTTGAGTGCCCATGGAATAGGTAACCAAGGGCACAAATGAGATAGTGGTCATGGTAGTTGTTTGTTGGGATGAGATGGAAAAAATATTTGAGGTAAAGTTTTGTTCAATTTTAAAGAATGTGGTGCTAACTACAGAAAACAAGTCAAGTACATTTTATTTATTTATTAAAAAGTGTGAAAATTAAAAAGGGAATGTATAACAAAGGTACCTAGGAAATGGAAATCTAGGTTTGGTTTTAGATAGTTATGGCTAGGGATTCCTTGATATACACAAAGGTACATGAGGCCCAAGTCTCGTACATAGTTTCTAATGTAGATAGAACACCACAATGGCTTCCTATTGCATGATGAAATCCCAATCAATCTGCTGGTAGGAAGATGTCTAGATGTGTTGATTGATGTGTGAATTTTGGTTGTGTGATAGATTGTGAGATGCAACCGATTAACCCTTAAGCTATCTTTTCTAGCAAGGATACAAAAGGATTATTTTCAAGACAAATCAAAATGTAAAGTTTGATGAGAACACATATAAGGAAGGTAAAATGCGATGAAAAATGAGAAAATAATACAAAAACTAGAATACATGTAGAATGATTTTGCTTTTTATCTGATCTTTAAGAAGATGAAAGCGAAGAATGATCCAAGCAATCAAGCACAACAAAAACACACAAAAAGAAAGTATTTTACATGTACCATTAGTAGAAAACACAAAAAACAACAAGAAATGCAAAGAATCACCTAAAGGGTGGTCCCATCAGGCATGCCATAATGTTGATCTAATTATTTTTTTCCTTTTCAATTTAATGATCTAGTACTAAAGAAAACTAAATAACTCAGAACATGGAGGGTTTATGGTACCTCGAATGTATGATGGATGTAAGAAGATAGGTGCAAAGTGAATGATCCCATTGCAAGCTTGATAAACCTACAAAACTATAAGAAAATGGATTAGATGGTATATACGGGGGCTTCCTGACAAAGTCGGTTCTAAGAAGTGTTACCTTCCTTTCACGAGATGTCAACCCCTATTTGATAAAAGAAACTGATATAAATGAAATATGATCATATAGCATGTAGAAATTGATAAAGAATAGAATATGAAAATGAGAGAAATATATGGAAAATAAGTGATCTAATCTAAATAAAATTACATGGCTAGGTTGATGGTGACCTATACTTTGCAAAGAGGAATATCAAGGGTGACCCGAGTGGTGGATCTAGTCAAGAACCTCTAAATGCATATATGTAAGAACCTAAGTGCAAAGGGAGATCATAGAAACATGAGGATACTGATAACAACCTATGGAGGAGGTATGAGAAAAATAGATGAAAGGTCTGTGAGATAACAAAGATTGGGATGAATTAGACTAAAAAAGAGTGGAACAAAGAGACAGGATGACAGATTTGGAGACTAGAACAAAAATAGAGAACTAACAAAACTAAGAGGAATCTAAAATATAAATTATGGTGACACCGTAAATGGGTCGATGACAACTTGGATGGGATGATAGTGACTTGGGCAATGCAACAAAAATCAAGGTGGATATGTTAAATGAAAAAATGCAAGTAAAATAGCCGAGAGAATAAGTTGATATTGAAGTCTTGACATTAATTGAACCTTCAAGATGTTATATGTTGAAAGATAATTAAAATGATATAATTGATAACACGGATGAGAAAATTTTAACAGAGAGAATTTTATTCGAGCTTCTAACACTGAAAATTTGAATTTTTGCTGCAATGGAGTTGTGGAAACCACATATGTGACCTTCCTAGATGTTGTTGTCGAGCCTGAGAATATTTCTCTGCTCAATGGACCCACTGTAACAACATCCTCTATTCACATTGATTTACCTAGGTATCCTTCTGGGGTCAATGTCAATGCTAAAAATGATAAAGGAGGTAACCCTGAGAAATATGCCCCCCACACAGAACAAGAGATCAAATTTGTCAAAACTGAGAATGTGGGCGGGGATTTTCAAGAAACTGCTTGGAAGGATAGTGGACCCCATCTACTCTATGGATTCACATGCATTTTCAATTTTTTCACATTCTAAGGATGATCAAGGTATTTTCCACATTCAAATACCTGAATATTTCCTCAATAGAGTGATTCAAAAGAGTCAAATGGCACTAGTGGGTAAGTTTTTGGGTTCATGGCCTAATATTGATGTGGTTAGGAAATGGGATGCTATAAAATGGAATTCATTGGATGAAATGAGTATTTCTTATATAGCTAACAAATTCTTCTTTTTCAAATGTAATCTTCAAGAAGATGTTGATGTTGTTCTTTTGGGAGGCCCATGGTGTTTAGGGAACATGGGAGTATTTATTAAAAAGTGGTACCCTGGTTTTGATCCTTTCAAAGAAAATATCAACACCACCCCCTACGGTGTAGACTTCTAGGACTAACAATGTAGTTTTAGGATGATGATATCTTGTTGAACATTGCTAGATCTATCAAATCTCCTATATGTATGGATAGTACTACCAAAAATAGCTCTCGTTTGGCTTTTTCTAGGTTTTGTGTATCTACAGACATGGAGAAATAGTTATCTAACCATTTAATTCTAAAAATAGAATGGGTGCTTGGATGTAGCCAATTTTATATGAATCTTTTCAGATGAGGCACTCCATATGCTACAAGTTAGGACACTTCACTAGAAAATTCCCTACAACAAAAAAATTTAGAAGATAACAAGGGGAAAGAAGGACATGCTCTAGATCCTCTCCACACTAATAAATTTGATCCTCTCTAGATGAGGAAGAGAATTTTCCATTCTCGAAGCCAAATTATGAGGGTAACCTCAAAACCACAATAAAAAATATCCAGTTAAGATAACCCTCTAGGTGCAAAAATCCCCTTCTTTAAGTCAAGCAAAAATGATGGTTTGATAAACAAAAAAAAAACGAAGAAGAGAAGCTTATTTATCTTACCATGAAGGTGGATGAGACTCTTTAGTCAATAGATATTCATCTCCAGCTAAGAGGGAGTCCAAATAAGTTGAGAAAATCACTTCCCTACCTCTCCCTCTTTTAGATGAAGAACAGGCTCAGAATCCTACTTCAAAATATTATCTGAAAATAGGATGAATATTGAAGAGGAATTGCTAGTTGAGGACTTGTAATGTAGGTCCTCCAATAGAGCTAGAAGACCATATTATTGAAAGAAAATCCATTGAAGGAAACAATGATGTTGGTCATGAATTCTTGGGAGAAACTAATATCAGTGAAGATGTGCTTGAAAATAGCCTCATTGTAGCTTCTGAACAACTCCAAAATAGTAACCCACCAGCTTCACCGTCACTAGATTTGTAGGAACTCTCAGCCTAGAAAAATAAGAAGGTGATCTTACCCCTACAAAACATGGTTTGTTGGAGGATTGTATCAAAAAAATTTCTCTGGATTTTACTCTTATGAAAGCTAAAAAATGGAAATCCAAATGCTTTGAAAGTATCCCGATGTTTTATTCTTTGATAGGAAGAATTCACTAGACAACTAGACTACCTCTTGTTCTAGGGTCACTAAATCCTCCAAGAGATGATTCAAAAAAGGGATAACATCACTAAAGGAAGACCTTCCAAAAATGATCAGAGAAAAAGGAAATTAGTAAAGCTATCGTAGATGGAACTCAATCCTCTTTGGACCATCTGGGATGCAACTCCCCATGCCTTTTTAAAATGAATATTTTGTCTTGGAATATAATATTCCTTAATGGGAGTGGTAAGAAGCACACTCTCAAGGAGTTAAGAAATACATGTAATCCTACCATTATGGCTATTCAAAAAACTAAAATGAGCTCGAAAGATTTGAAGACCTATAACAAATACTTTTGGAAAAAAGTGGAATGGAATACAGTTCACTCAAAAGGGGAATCTGGAGGTATTGTTATATTTTGGGACCCAACTCTTGTCTCGAGTAAGTTATTCTTCTCCTCCTCTTCCCAACTTGTTGTTTTTCACTCACAAGATGACTCTTATAGTTGGATCTTCTCATTTTTCTACACCCTAACACTCTTCATGGAAGGAGATAACTCTGGAATGAGCTTAAAAATTTTCATTCTAACTGTAGAGATTGGCATTGGTTGGTTATGGGGGATTTTAACACCCCACTCTCTACTTATGAAAATAAAGGGGTTTCTTAATTTTACAACTCGGGGATTTATGTTCAGCAAATTTCATTTCTCACTCTAATATTTTGGATCTTGAGCTTCATGGTAATCCATATACATGGTCCGGAAAAATATTGGGGAGAAACTCATACAAGTCAGACTAGAAAGAGCCATTATATCATCTGATTGGATTTTATCTCAAAATTTTCATCTCTCCTCTCTCCCCGCAGAATAGGCTCGATCATAATCCAGTCGTCTTAAATTTATTAGAGGATGATAAACCCACTCATTTCTTGTTCAAATTTGAGAAAATGTGGCTGGACCATCCAGACATCAAGGAAAAAATCAAGGAGTTATGGAGCTTAGAAGTGGAAGGTACAACATAGTTCATATTTGTCCAAAAGCTTAAAAATGTTAAAAATAAAGTAAATACCTAGAATAAAAATCTGTTTTGTAACATATTCACTCGAAAAAATAGATTAGAGAAGAGCTTATAGCTCTGGAAAATAGAGTTGCAGCAGATTGGTATGTCACATTAGGACTTTATTTTTGAAAAAACACTCTTATCTTAATTCCATAACCTTTATTCTAAAGAAGAATATTTTTGGAGGTAGAAATCTAAAGCTATCGGCTAAAAGAGGGCAATAGAAACACTATTTTTTTACATGACAGCCCTCAAACACATGTCTCACAATATAATATTGTAAGTTTCCCTCCCGATGGATTTGTCACTTCTAATTAAAAAAGTATCAAGAAATAAGCTTTAAATTTTTATATGAATCTCTTAAATGATAAATCCTCTTTATCCTTAGATGAAAGCATGCTAGATTCTATTCCCCATGGTCTTCTAGCTCTAGAATATTTCAGCACTTTGAGAAAAGCTTCCACTTTAGAAGAGCATGTAGAAGGCAATATTTTCCATGGAGAGAGACAAATCACTAGGACCGGATGGATTCTCTGCAAATTTTTACAAAATGTTTTGGGATATCTACATTGAAGATCTTAAAGATGCAAATGAATTCTATAGGACTGGGAGACTCTTGAAATAAATAAATAATACATTAATTTTTTTAGCTCCTAAGAAGCTAGGGGCTAAATATTTCAAGGACTTCAAACCTATTACTTTCACGAATTTTCTTTACAAAATCTTCACCAAGATTCTTACTAGTAGAATTCAACCTTTTCTTCCTCGCATTATCTCCAACTAGTAAGGGGTTTTGTGAAGGGCATACTTATATAGGATGGTGTTGTGATGGTTGAAAAAGCCATCCATTCTATGGAGAAGAATAAAAAATTAGACATGGTTTTGAAGTTTGACATGAATAAATACTTCAACAAAGTCTCCTAGTCCTTCCTTGATAAGGTAATGGAAAAGTTTGGGTTTGATGCTCATTTTAGAAATATTATTAGTGTTTGCATATCTACTCCTAGATTCTCGGTGATTTTTAATGGCACCCAAGAGGGATTATTATCTATAAATAGAGGTATATGGCAAGGAGATCCCATCTCCCCCTTCTCTTTATCATCATGGAAGATATCCTCATCCGGTCCATCACTAGAGCTATCTCCTTGGGCTATCTTAATGGATTCCATCCTACTTCCCTTGAGCTCATGATTTCTCATTAGAAATTTACGGATGAAACTATTTTTCTTGTGATGGATTCTCTTGTAGAAGAAAATATGATGAAAACTATTCTCAAAACTTATGAGGAGGCTTCAGGACAACATATCAACTTTAATAAAAGTTATCTCTACTTTTCCAACACTCCTCCGGAAAGGCAAAAACATATTGCTCAAATTTTGGGTTGGGTAATTAAATCTTTGACAACCACTTGTCTTCTCCTTCCTCTAGGAACTAAAAAAGTTTCTTTGAGTGTTTCAAATGATTCACTGGAAAAGTTTCAAAGGAAGCTTACTGGATGAAAGGGAACCATGCTCTCTAGTGTTGGTAAAAGTTTAATAATCAAGAGCATACTTCAAAACCTTACTATCTACATTATGCCCCTATTATTTATACCTATTTCTATTGTGGAAAGGATTGAGTAAATTCAAAATAACTTCTTATGGATGGTTACAGAGGAGAAAAATAGATTCCATCTTATGGCTTGGGATAAATCTTGCACCAACAAAAATGTGGGTGGTTTAGGGATAAAGAATATGAAGACTATGAATGTTTCTCTTGTCTCAAAAATGAGCTATATACTTCTCAAGGAGAACCTCCCTTGGAATGATCATATAAAATCCAAATATTTGAACCAAGTTACAACTCAGGATTTCCTCAAAGGCTACTCCCTCCCTAGTGGTTTAATTTTTTGGAATAATCTTGTTAAGACTAGACACAATTTTGAAGAGGGTTGTAAATGGACACTTGTAAATGGGGAGGAAATTCAATTCTAGGATGATAGGTGGGAATATTTTCACAATATTCCTAATAGTTTCTACTGGGAACATCTTAAAAATAGTTACAAAATAGCCATTGGTTAGCAGGTCATAACTACATCTATACTATAAATGGCAGATTTCAATGGAAAATATTAAGCTTTGAGATCCCTGAACATAAGGATCTCCTTTTGGATCTGTAAAACATCCTCAACCACATTCCTATAATTCATATACAAGCTAAAGATGAGTTCATTTGGTCCCATTCCTTTGATGGGGATTATTCAGTGAGAATAGGCTATCAAGTGTTAGGCTGATGAGACCCCTAGTGGCTTTGCTTGGAGTAAAATATGGTTCAAAGAAATCACACCTAAGATTAATCAGCTCCTTTGGTATGTCTTAAACAAGATCATCCTTACAATTTACAATCTTATCAAAAGGGGTTCCATCATGCCCAATTGATACTACCTTTGTAAAAATGATAATGAGTCTATCCATCACCTTCTCTTACATTGCCCCATTGTTGCTTCCTTATGGAAGATAATCTTTTCTAGATTTGGAATCACATGGGAGTTCCCAGATGATATTGTATAAGCCTATGAATAATAGAAAACACCTTTCAAACATGGATAGCTTAGGAGGTTTTGGAAAATTCTTTTTCCACACACCATTTGGAGAATTTGGAAGGCTCAAAATTCTCTTATTTTTAGGAATGTTAATAATTCCATAAAGAGGCTCCTAAATGAAATCGTAGTTGTAGCCAAAGAGAACATTTTAAGATTCAAGCCCCCTAAAAATGCTAAATACCCCAAGGATGAGGAAAGATTATTGAAATCCTAGAATATTAACATCCAACAGGGTGAAATTACTTCTCCCAACATTGACATCACTCTTATTACGTGGATTCCCCAACTTGAAGGTTAGTACAAATTGAACTTCGATGGCACCTCTAAAGGAAACCTAGGTGCAGCTAGTGGTGGGGGCTGATAAAAACCATTAAGGACTACCTATTGCTACCTATGTAATAGCAATGGGAATTAAATCAAACCATTATGTAGAGGACCTTGCCACTCTCTGGGAATTAGAATCATTAGGGACCTAAAAGTCAACAATTTAGTCATTGAGGGAGACTCTCTAAATGTCATTAATAATCTCAATGGTTCCCAACCCCCCAGCTAGACCATAAAGGACTTTATATTTGAAGCTAAGGTTTTATGAAAATATTTATCTAACATAAAAATAGGACATGTCTATAGAGAAGGGAATGGGGTGGCAGATGCACTTGCCAATGATGGGGTCATCATTAATAGTTTAAAAATATGTTATGATATCAAGGAGATTTCTAGTGTTTCCAAATCCATCATTAACAATGAAGCCACAAGCACTTAACTTTTTAATAATTTTAAGGCGGTGGTCTCGGCACGTGTGGAGTGATGATCATGTGTACTTCTATCCTATGTTAATTCATTCATCCAAATGGATATCTTTTTATCCCTTTTTGAGCTCCTATGATGAAAGGGTTTCTATTTCAATTTTATAGCTCAGAAGGTGGGGTTTAAAAGCTATGCATTTTCATTGTTTCAATGCTTCTATGGATAAATTGTCCTATCACTACGCTCGGGATATTGTTGGTGTCATTCTGTTTGCTAATTTCAATTATATCATGGGGACCTCCTTGTAGGGTTGAGCCCATCTGCGACCCTTCATGGAAAAATAATGTGGAGTTGTGGGAAATTTTGAATGTAGATGGTTTCATTGAATTCATGTAGTATATTAAGGTACATGATGTCCATATCTCCTGAATTTTTCTATAAATTGGAAGGACATATTTGTCCATTTCAAAAACAAATAATTTACTATTATTAAAGATATTATCTCCTTCATTGCAGGAATGAGCATGAATGGGTAAATTATTTCAGAACAAGTTTGATAAATATGTCAAGGAGAAGCATTCTGGTGGGTGATGAGTCTTTACAAATTGGTAAGTTGGGAATCCTCTATTCCTCCATCCCCCCTCCATTCAATGAGGTTGTTAAGATGGTTATTCATTATATCACTCTAGAAGGTCAATTTTCAACCTTTCCTTTCCATCATCTTGTCCTTTTAAATCACTTTAGGCATGCTACCAAAGTTAGTTCCCTTAGTACATTTTGCATTCTCTTGATAAATATATTAAAGACCACACGAGGGTACTTCCTTTGCACTAAGAATGGATCTTCCTCCTTCATAACTTCTTTCTTTATGTGGTGGAAAATGACCCACCCCTGTTTTCCCCCTCCTCCTCGGCGAGATTGAGGATTCACAAAAAATCCAAATATTTGTGCTCCCTTGTCTGATCTTCCCCCTACAAAAATAATTCTTCATAGTTCAAAAGGAAAGGATGTTTTGAGTTGAGATTTTATTATAAATTAGTCAAGTTGTTCCACCTTCTAGCTCTGGTTTTTCACTTAATAAACAATAGGTTAAGGCCCTTAAGGAGATTGAAGAGAATGTGGATATCCTTATCAAAGAAGGCCTCAAAACCAACATTGTCCCTCTACTATCACTAACCTAGGAAGAGAAGATGAATAGCCTTTCCACCGAGCTCGGTGATTAGGAGTAAAGGATGTTACGGTGGAAGACATGCAGTCCTACTAGCTGTCTATTCATAGGGAGGTTTTAGATCATATCCAAACTAATGTAAAGCAGATATGTGAGGCTTGTGGCATCCCCAAGTCTTCTAGAAGAATGAAAAAAAAAAGACTATCACCAAGAGAAATCAAGACCTAGAAATACAAATGGATGTCAACCTCTACAGAGCATTGAATATTACACTCAAAGTGTTTAACAAATATTTGTCATTGTTATTGTGTGATTTTTTGTTTTTAGTCGGGATCCTTGATAGCATTTGGCCCATGCCTTAGTTTTTTCCTACTTTTCTAGCTCCTAGGATTTTTGGATGGGGTGTGGCCCCCACGTATCAAAAAACCACTTTGCTGATATTATTTTATTTGCTACGATCTTTTTTTACCTAAAGGGTATGGTCTCTTCAAAACCATTTACCAATAGTTAAAAACATAGATAAGAATATAATCAAAGTAAACCTCCCAAATTCACGTAAGTGTTGTGAAAAAAATCTCTAATGTACTACAAGATGGTTGACACAACTACAAAATTTATCATAGTCGAAGATACGCTCACACAGTGCAAGAAAACTAAGGTTGTGTCTCATTTTGGAAGGGGGTGAGATCAGAATTATAACGTCAATGGTGACCCGGATGGGTCACTTTCTTGACTGAGCAACCATTCTTTAGATGGTAAAATTGTTGATTTATTCGAGATATGGGGATCTAATGGATTGAGATAAATTATTTAAATCATGTTGGCGGTAAGAGTTGTTTAGGGAAGTGTCATGGGTAGATAGGAGATAAAGATGGGTAGGATAAAAGCTAGAAAAATTGTAGGGATGTGGATTTAGGTGGTTAGGGATAAAATCATCCCAAAGAAAGATAATTAGAGGTAATTAGATAATTAGGAGAGATGAAAGATAATTAGGGGTAATTAGCTAATTTAGATTAATTAACAAGAATTAATTAATAATTAAAGGTGATGGGATAATAGATGGTCATTTAAATAAATGAAATGAATTAAATAAAATGGGTCTAGCTATGACCATGGTGGATCATGCGCACATGGGAAATCAAGGGTAGCGAAACCAAATTTTGGTGTCTACACTACACTAAAATTTTGTGGATCCATATAATTTTACAAATCCCTAAAATTTTGTGCCAACCTAGAAATCCATATAACACTAAAAATATATGCCCCCTAAAATTCTACGGAATCCTAAAATTCTATGACACCCTAAAATTCCATGAAATCCTAAATTTTTGTGCAACACCAAAAAGTTGCACTACTCTAAATTTCAAATGGAGTCCTACATTTCCACAAAAACCAACATTTCCACGAAAGTCTAAAATTATGTGCAATACTTAAAATTTTCACTAAAAGAGCCAAAATCTATGTAAAATTTAAAATCCACATAGAAAAACACATAAAATAAAGCAATCTACATAGCCAAGATCGAATGAGGATTTAACACGTCGGTATTGGAAACCCAAAGGATAAATTTGATAGCCACATGGCCATCAAATGTGTAGAACAACATATGTATCTTTAAATGCTCGTATCTTTGGATCCAAGTCACCAAATAAGACAAAATTGGTACCATTGGAAAGGTATTGAAAATAACTACACGATAATAATAGTTTTGGGTTACGTTATATTTTATGGGTAAAAATTTGTAAAACATACTCGTGGATGTTTTTAGATCCGTGTTCATAAAACATATTTGGCATCCATGTTAGGTCTACACACTTGAACGTTGATTGGTCCTTGGTGGTTGAAGAAGTGGGTGACCTTATTGGTTTCAGGTTTCCCCTCCCCTTGTCCTTATTTTGTAAATGTAACTCATTTGTAATTAAAAATAATTCTCTCTGAATGAAAGGTTATTTTTCCCTATTTTTGACCAAGCATTCTAAATTGCAAACTTTTGTGTTGATTTTATGCAATGAAATCAGTGCCTTCCCCATTATTATAATAGATTATACATAGTCTAACCAATGTTATTTTTTTTATTGTGGTTATCCTTCTTCTCTCTAACTTGTGTTATTGTGTTTTTCTTCCTATTATGTCATGATATTCTCTGTGTGAGCTATATTTGTATGATTTCCATCCTTCATGACATTTATGCAAAGAATAAAAGTTTGGAAAAATTATAGAGTTGAATGTGGCTCTTTTTTCCCACTTATCTTTGTATTTTCCCTTCATTATTTATCTTAGGTACAAAATCCACTTTTAGTTTGGTGCATCACCTTTTCTTTCATTCAAAGTATTTCATATTTATAAATGTTAGTTCCTTAGAAATATTAGATTATAACTAATTAGTATTAAATTATAGTATTAGTTAGATAAGTTATAGTAGAAAGGAGTGGAAGGAACTAACCTTTCCCTTAGAGACTTGCCTTAAAGGATCCATTTTCCCACACTTTGAAGTTCTTTTAATGTTTTACTGAGGTGTTCATCCTAGCTTCAACAAAGGGTGCAATATTATGTCAATAGATTTTGGCACACTCGATGGGACATTTGATCCATCTATAGCTTAGTTTTTATCTAATACACTGATATTGGTGTGTTTTTTTAGTGGTAGTTTGATTTTGGAGGCAACAAGAAACACATTTTGAGATTATGAACTTCAAATCTACTTGTTTTAATATTTAAGTGTTTCAGTTTCATGAGAAGAGTGCATATAATACAAAGTAAATCAAGTAGGGAGCCTTTTGAATATCTACAACTTTCACCAAGGAGAAGAGGAATATATGTTTAAATACTTATGTCCCCACTACCTAGGGTTAACTCAAATCCCCATTTTGATATGCCTTTACCTCATCTTCCTAGAAACTTGATACACATTCCCCTCATGGCCCATCAGAGAAATCAACTTGTTGTAAGATTTAATGGTGGAATTCACTTGGATTTGAATGCCAACATGACATACCGTTATCTACTCCAAAGATAATTGCATTCTTTACTAGTGAAAATTCAACCACCCCTATAGAGCACATCTTAGATGTTAATGTTTATTTGGTTCATCTCATCACTAAATATGATGCAGAATTCAAGCTCTTAGCCTCATATTTTAAATTAAAGGCATTATAATGGTATAGGAATTTGGATTCCGCTTCTATTCATACATGGAATGAACCTGGGGAGAATTTTTCCAAACATTTTGGAGAAAGGTAGATAATATTTATTTTTTAGAGAAAGTTATGACTATTAAAAGATGCCCTTGTGATATGATGATGGAATTCAATTTCAAGTTTCAAAGGACACGGGAATGAATTCCACCCCTCTAAAGGCCATCTCCTCAAGGTGCATTTTATATTTTAGGGATTTTAAATTTTGATATTGCAGTGATGATCTAGTCAATGGGAGCTATGGATTTGACCATTGATTATGAGACAACTATTGGGCTAGTAATTGTTTGGTTCAAGTTGGAAAAAAAACCTAGACTGAACCCCTCTTTTCCCGAGCTTCCCCTGATAAATTCAACGTTTCATTTCCCTATTCCACAAGTCTAAAGATAGTTCATCTACCCCTACATCTAATTCTTCCAACGAAATATATGATCTCAAAGCCTTGATCAAGAATATGTCAAATGAGATAGTTTCCCTTAAGAAGTAGAAAACCTAATCTCCTAGGCCCTACAAAAATCATAATCAATGGTATCGACAAATGAATTACCATCCAAATTAGGGCTATGTGTAAATTTATCACCAAAGTAGGTTTCAAGGTGTAAATTTTAACTTGCATCTCCAAACATTACCTCCTCCACAATATGCACTTGATCCTAGCTTGAGAAAATCTATTGTTCTAATGTAAAATAATATGGTTCAAGGAGTTGAATGGTTTTTCCTATGAAAACAACCCCATAATCAAAATTATTGTGAAGATAGGGTGAAATTTAAAGCTCTCATGGTGCAAGGTTCCTTTAATAAACATAATTCAATGATGCAAGTTCTAAATACCAATGATGAAGAAGCTCACGGGGCCACCCTTGAAGCTAATATCATGCTTTTGGGGCTTGATGAGTTGTGTATGATCAATCAAACTATGGGAAGCTCAAACATACCTCAAATTCATATTGATGATAATAAAAGTTCTAAGAATAGAACATTGGATACTAGACCTTCACCTTTTTCCAAATAGGACTATCCTCTTCATAAAAAAGAAGTAAATTGGGGAAGATTAAACTAAGGATATGATACATAATGTTTCTAGCATACTTAATCCCATAAGGGAGATGGTTTATAAACCAAGGGTATATTCCCCAACATTGGATCATTAAAATAAATAAATGTTGACATCAATGATGCATAAAGAGACATGCATTCCTATGAACATTATTGAGAAAATGAAGAGAACTAATCTGAATGTGACAATGTGGGATTTTTTTTCCATTCCATATGAATTAGACCTCTTGTAAGAGGATTTGAAGCAACTAATGTTAGCTGAGATAGAAAAAAAGGACATGATCCTTAATCAATTTGTTCCAACCTAAGAAGGAGAAAGTAAGTGAAATGAAGAAATCCACACCCTTTTATATCTCTTTAATTATTAGAAAGCATCTTACGCACAATTGTATGATAGATTCAAGGATAACACCTTTGTGATGCCTAAGAAGATAGAAAAAAATTTAAGGATTGAGTACACACCAATCACTAAGGGTGTTTTGCAACTAGATAGTAGGTGCTATAGTTAGAAAAATTGAAGTGATCAAAGGTCTTAAGCTAACCATCCATGCATGTCCTAGTCTAACTATTTCTCAAGATATATCAATTATATATTTTCCTCCTCTCTTTTTATTTTTTATCAAGTGACTTCACAACCAAGGTAAGAGGTTATTGTTATCCAAAATTACATATTTGTAACTTTGAATAACTCACAAAGGTAAATTTATCCATTCTCATGCTCCATGGAAGTCATGGGACTCTCACCCAACTCTCCATAAAATTCAAGAATATAGCATTCGGATCTTCAACCAGCCCATGAAATAAAGAAGGGGAGTGAGTCATGACCTAGGTGGAATCAGTCAACTGGTAAAAATTCAACAACCATAGGGTTACCTTTTTTTAAGAAATGAAGAATGTGGCTAAGTCAAAATCCATAGGATGTTGATCTGATGTCCCATGGGTACTTTGAAGATTAGCATTTTGTAGATTGTAAAATCCATGTGAAATAGAAGAACTCACCAACAATCCCATGCCATGGGACATTAAGAATAATCAAATATTTCAAAAGACCCGCGAAGGATGGAGAAATGTGGGATGAACCCGCAAAACAAGCGATGGAGCATTCCCACCCATAACTCTTGTTGCGGGTAACCAAATCAAATGAGATTGATATTTTTGGAATGGTCTCATTAATGGATACATTCTAGGGCCAAAAACTTTTGAAATTGATGCAATCTTAGGGATCAAAGTGTAAAACACAGGTTTTAGGAAAGAGAGATAGTTTTGAACACGCAAACTTATCAAATCATTTCCCAACCACTATAATTAATGAATAATGATGTCCCTCTCCTTTTGCAAGTTGAATGGCATGTAGAATTGGTCTTCCAGAGGTGACCATGTTCTTTCCCAAAAGAATTAATGAGTTTTGGTCGGTGGTTGAAGATTGAAATTCGATTTTCCCTCTTTCTTCCATCCTCCTCTCTTTCCCATCTTCTATATATTGTGAAATGATAGTTATTTATTTGGTTGGACCCTCTTGGTTTTCTAGGATCATTGTTTAGAGTAGTGTTCCTCAGCATCTTCATTGTAGGCCTTAGATCTGATTGTTTGTATGTAGATATTTGCCTATTTCACCATTGTAATTGATTGTGCATCTCTTAGAAGCAAAAAAGTCTTATTTTGTGGCTATTCTCCACCCTAGTTCACATTTTATTACAAATTATTTCCTTTCCATTTCATTTTTGGTTATTGTGCATCCTTTACATCCCTTGTAGTTTCCTTTTTTGTTGTGCTCCATGGAAATGAGAGTTTAAATGTTATTTTTGAATGTGGCACTCATGGCTTCCCTCTCCCCCTTCATTTTCCTCCCATTCCTACTCATTTGAGAGTATTCATCCCCCTCTTTCTAGTGTTATCACCTCACTTTAGCTTATGATTCTCCTTTTCATGTGTCTCTCTCTTCCCCTAGTCCCTTGGATTGTTAAAGTAGGATTATATAACTGCATTTCCTTCCTTATTAGGAGTTTAACATTAGGAATAGCTAGATTAACTAGCCTTATCTGGAGCTCTGCATCAAAGTAACAAATCCTACAACTTGAGAGACACTCCCATGTTACCCAAAAATATTGATTGCTCATCCACTCATTCATGATAAATCTAACGGTGTTGTTTTTTGAAGATAGTAGTTACTTGTCCTTATATTAGTCTCATATGCTTTGAAGGACAAGGTATGTGACTAATTTTACAATAAAGGATTATCCTATCTCATATTTTCATGTTAAATTTCGTGATCCCAACCCTACCAACTCACGTTGCAATGCGCATGGAGAAATAAGTAGTGATTCAAAGTTGGTTGAATCATTCCATTAATATCAATTAGTCCTTTATTTTATGTTAGATCAATCAGCTAAGGAAAGGTACAAATTTAATCCATATGACACTATTTCTAAGACAATTTTGGGTACTTATTATATCCAAAAAGAGGGGTATTTCATCCCATTTTCATTAAGAAAAATTAGGAGGCTTCTCAAGGCCTATGAAAGATATTTTTTTATGGTTCTAGGAGTAGGAAGGGAGCTAGAATAGGTGTATTTTTATTTCCCCAAGGGGTAAAAATATTATTTTTGATCATAGGCTTGAATTTATATGCTCTAATAATACGTCCAAGTATGAAAATTTTCTTTATGGTTAAAAAGTAGTACCCTCAAATTTATCTATGTAGATCTCTACTTTTACTAACATGGAACCATATCTCAAGTTGTGGGACTTGCTACTTGATATGGACCTCTAGAGAAGGCCGGATTCCTCTACCTAATATAATGCTAAAACTACTCCTAAGAAAGGAAATGCAACTAACTAATCCTAAACTAACCATGTCAAGGGACCAAGGGGGAAGAGAGGGTTAGAAGATGCATAAAATGGAAATCTTAAGATAAAAGGTAGTGGTAGCACCAGAAAAGGTGTGAGAGCTCTCCACAAGGGGAAGAAAAGTGAGAAAACATAAGAGAGATGGCATACAGATGTGCCACAGACAAGAACCATGTGGAATGAACCTTATTTCACATTGACAACATAGAAAATGGGAACTAAGTAAAATATACACATAACATGCCGAAATAGAAAAAAAGGTAAGAAATGTAAATAAAACAAACCGGGGTTGACAAATGTTCCATAAAATAGATTTTATATAGCTCAAAGTATGAACAATTCCATTAGAGTCATGGAAGAAGGTGAGATTACATTGTAGATACAAAGTTAGAGGTCTAAAACTTGTGGGAAGTTGGACACCATTTTGACATAGTGTCATTACAACAAAAAGCCACCATTTCTACACAAGTTCTAGTTACATATATAGAAGAAGGAAGAAGAGAGAGAGAGAAGATGGGAAGAGAGAAGGAAGAAGATCATATTTTATCTTTTCATGATGAAAATATCTTTGTCCTTCCTTGCAACACGGCTTGTCAAGTGTGCTCCCCAAGTCTGTTTTTCTTGTAGAAGAAGGAAAATCCCCATAATTTATTAAATTAAGTTGTTTAGCTATCCATACCTATTCATAATTAGAAAAAACCATGTTTTCTCCTTTTTACCTTTCAATTCATGCCAAAATCTGATTCTTATGATTCTAAATTGTAGTGTTTAAGGAAATATTTCAAATGAGACCAATTTTATTTAATTTCAAGCAGGGAATCAAAATATATCATCATTTGAATATTTACATGTCGGGAAGTACATGAATTTGACAAGTGGTAACCTCTGATTAGATCAAGGATCACCCTCCACCCACGTGTGCCTTACTTTTCCCTTTTCCAAGTGTCATTCCCTCATTGGGTTGGGTTTCAGGATTTTACTTCCCTATCTTCTTTTCCTTCCTTAGATTTTACTTTGGCTTTAAAAAAGGCCTTATGTATTAATAATAATGGACCAATAAGTATCTTCCTCATTTCTTTACACTAACTAACTATCATTTTGTGAAACATGGACAAATGAGAGGGTTCCACACTTCTTTTGCATTTCATCCTTTGATTGTCCATTTTGAAGTGTGAGCCAATGAGAGGGATCCACACACTTTACATGCCATCCTTTTGATTTCTACCTCTGACATCCACAAACCATCAGCTAATGAGAAATCTACATGCCTTGATGCATTGTTAAAATTTTGTGATCTCATCTAACAATTGCAAAGTGTGAACCAATGCAATGGCTCTGTGTGGTTCTCATTTGTCGACTTATCGAATGCAAAATGTGAACTAGTGAAATAGCTCCAATTATCTCTTCACATCACAAATTTCCACCTTTAGGGACTTAGAAACTTTTTGGCATTGAAAAATGTTGCCACTTGTCCCCTTTGATCTTGTCTAACCTTGAATTTCCTTGATCAGTAGCCCAAACCCAAAGAAATATGAACTATGGATTATTCTACAGACTTGAGGTCCATATAATATGTCTGCACTTTAGATTTCTTTTAGAATACCACCACGTGTTGGTCTGTTATTGGTTGTGGGTTTTATTTTTTTGTGAAAGTTTCCTTTATATCATGGATCAACTTACTTCCCATGGGTTTAATCAAACCCACCTAATTCTTAGATTGAGCTCTGTTGGGTCCCATAATATTGGCTAAGTACAAGAAGTCGTGTGGGTGCGCGTGACCTATCTAAAGAAGGGAACATGGGTAAAGGTACACATGGCACACATGCAAGGCAAGAAAAGTTTTGGGACTTAGCTATATTCGGCATTCCAGGCAGCACATGGGAAAAGCGTGACCCATCTAGCATACAGAGTGGATAAGGTGCCATCCTGGCGGATGTAGGATCAAAAAGGGAATATTCTATGTATGTGATGGAAGGTTCTAGAAGAGCATCATTACATAGAATGGAGATCTCGGATCAAAGGAAGCATGCTCCATTGGAGGACCACTTAGACACTTGGCGACTGATATGTTACCTCATAAGGCATGACGGTGAAGGAAGAAAGCTATATATTTAGGTGCATGGATAATAGAAAAGGATTAGTTACTGTGGTAGATTGGTGGAAGAGAGGCGAAGCTCTATAGAAATATGATGGCGGGTTAGGATTGATGACATTATAGGTGGGATGGGTCTATATTTATCCTTGTAACTGAGTGACATTCTTTAGATCTCGATGCATGATCTTGCTCTGCATTGTTATACGGGTCTCATTATGACCTCAATGAATGTAATGTGGTTATTAAAATCATTAATATGAATAGAAGGTTCAGTTTTTAAATTATATTTGTGTTCATGGGCATAATCCTAGTGTATTTCCTTCATTTTTCAATTCAATATGTTGTCTATTATTTCACTTTCATGGATGCATTGATATAAAAATCATCCTAGGTTCTCGAATTTTGTATGGTTCCTTTCTATTCTTTTACACTTAAGCATCTATCATAGATGATGCATTCTCACAAGACTCACATAAAGGAGAGGCTTAGTGCTCATGCGTGCCTGCGGTGAGTAGCCAAGACCCACCGGGTGATAGGATGGCATGCATGGGATTTTCTTTGTTAATCAAAGGGTTAAAAATGGCTACATCTTAGCTACATTATCGGACCTCTTTTTGAAGTTAAGATAAATGGCATGAATCTTAGTCCTTATGAGGCATGATGATAGAATGCATGACCTTGGAAAGTGTTGAAAGATGGTTCAAGAGCACGGAGGATGATTTTTCTCAAAGATTTAGCATTGAACCCAAGTTTTATGCACATAGATGGGTATACGAGAACTTGTACCATGAGTTGTATGAGACATTCTTATGTTGTTTTCCAATAGAACTATATGAATGGCTTTCAACATATGTATCTAGATCAAGTTGGTACTATAGATCACGTGTATGGACACAAGATGATTATTAGAGGATGCATGATGTAAATCTAACTTGGATGCATTCTGTTGATCACTGGTGGAAAGGAGTGCTGACCAGTTATAATCTAGAATATGTCATTTCTTCGTATTCATGCCTAGAAGTTGCTGAATTTGAGTTTCGAGGGAGCCTATAGGATCATTTTTCCTATTTTTCATTTGGCTATAAAAGATCTTGATCATTACCTTAATCTTAGAGGTATTTCCCATAGTGCGCTAAGCTTATCCGAATGCTAGGAGAGGAAGCTAGGGTGGAGGAAGATGGCAGAAATCGTGGCTGAAAATGAAATGGAGGACAGATGACTCAAGTATAGCAAAGTTGCTGAAAGGGAGATGGATAGACAATGTGAGGTTGCAAGTGTGATGGATCTATGGAGGTAGACATTATATGAAGGAATTGAGGTTCACGCATTGGACGTGGAACCTGAGAAGTCTATACTACCCCATCTTGGAAAGCACGGAGAGAAGCCCCTTCGACTTCGACATGAGAGTTCATCACATGGAGAAAGGAGACCCATTGGCATGCATTTGAACCCACCTAGTGACTAACCACTTTCGCTTGGTTTTCCAGATCAAGGGAGAAGTATTGTTAACCCAGTTGGTATCGATGGGAGTAACTAATCTATGCCAAGGAGATATAATTTCTCATTTGGAACATCCATGGTTGAGCAAACCATTTTGGTATTTGGAATAATTTTTAGACAAGGTGAAAGTATGTAAGGTTTGGGTATCATGTCTAGGAGTGGCGCAGGACACACAATTGGTAGTGAAAAAATATCACAAACCATCAACTTGCAATTCAGTGTGACATTGGGAACACTAGGTGCAACCACTTCAAGACATTTTTTGACTACATGAGGTGGATCTGGTGGTATAGGGGTTCAAGGACCTAGTGGACCAAGTAGATCTGGAGGATATGATGGGCAAGAGGAATAAGACATGGTGGATGCATTGGATTTGGTGGAGGAGGAAACGAAAGAGGGATTTGTGAGAACCAATGTCGAAAAGTGATGCACCACAACGAAGTTACAATCTGATGGTAACATCAAGCCAACACAATACACAAGATTCGAAACAATGGAAAGAAGATTGCAATTAAGAAGAATGGGTCTACTCATACTCATAGATCGAAAAATAGGAAGTAGAAATAGGGGTGTTGTGTAGCTCCCATGCCTAAGCATGGAAATAATCTCAATGATTCCACCGACACATATGACGTTGACCGACACATATGACACCACTAGAAGAGGAGTTACAATTCCAAATAAGGAATGTAACTCCTATATGTTGATTGACGAAATGAAAATGTCGATTCTATGATACAATCCGACACTTTTCATTTGACTTCATAAGACCTATGACTCTCGCAAGGTGAGATGACTCACCTAGATGATGTGGATGATGACCTGGATAGTCACACACACCAACACCCCCTTCATTGAATCTTTGGAAGAGGACAAGGTAAGCCGAGAATGCAGAAAAGAAGACTCCCTAGATAACTAAGAAAGATGTGTCAATAGGCCCCGACAAATAAAGGCCCGATAAGGTGCCAATGTACAAACAACATCTTTCTAGAAAGAAGAAGAGGAGAAGAAGAAGGAAAAGGAGCACTATCCAGCTCCCCCAAAAGATGATTTCTGATGGACTCCTAATGAATCAGAAGGGACCAAAGGTCCATGATCAGAAGGAGGAGGAACATGGAGAGTGTTGGAAGGTGGCCCAATATGAGAAGGAGATAATATATCAAGAGAAGCGGTGCCAATCTTGTCAATCTCCATAAGGTGAGAGTCTGCAAATATAGATATATCATCAAGAGATCCCCAAGGGGAAAATGAACTCTTTGCAGTGGAGAGTCAGTGGAAGCTGGTGGGATGGCAACTCTGATCTCAGAAGAGGAAGTAAGTTAAAGAAGATGCTGCATTGTGATGTCAGTATCCTCAAGCATATCATCTAGGTCTGAGTCAAGGAAATCAATGTCCTATTGTGGAGGATTATAAGAACCCTTTGAAGAAGCAATCTTGAAGTCTCTGAAACAACAGGGGATGGAAGAATCTCCAGGCTAGAATCAATGAAATCAGTAGATGCTCATGATGGGGAAAACCTGAGATTCAAGGTAGCATGGTGTGTAGGTGAGAATTCAACCAAAGAGTCTTGTGGAGGAGAGTCACTAGAAGCTATGATTTGAGCAATACTAAGTTCTGAAGGAGCATGCACAGAAATATGTGTGGGCTGCCCTTCGTAAGAAAAAGTATCAGTGAACTCACTTTCCTCCATGGATGCAAGATCATCAGAAGATCCATAACCAGATGAAGGAGGATCAAAGTCTCCATGAAAATTCCGAATGAAGATCCAAGCTCTATGCACGAGACTTGGTGAATTCTAATCGACGTTGAAGGTCCTCCGGTATAGTAAGACAAAGAAGCCCGTATGCCATATCATTCTCGTTTAACCAATTTTGGTGATGAATGTGGTCAATAGGTTTAGGTTCCAACCCAAGAAGATGTGGTAACAAATTATACATAATACAATGATCGAGTATCCCACTCTTCCATTGTAGGTAGTTTCCTAGTCCTAGTTGAACAACGGAGTGATGAAATTCAATGTCCATGATGAGAGGAGCCTCCAAGGAACACAAGTTTAACCCCCTTTTTGTGGCACTTTATAGTTCAGTGTGTTGATTACAACTAGATGCGACTGTGTTCCGAGAACTAGTTTGTCACTCACCTTGCAATTAGCGTAATAATGCGCAATGGTGGAGACAACAATCAAGGTGCATAGGGTGCAACAGATTGACACTGCAAGCAAGCATAGAAAGAGAGAAGCAAGAGGGGGAAGAAAGAGCTTTGTGAGAAACAACATCTCATGTCACACGAAATAATCCCTTGGTCGTAAGATCGCATGGCGGTCGTGCTCATAAGTCCACAAGCAAAAAGGGATAGAAAAAAGCTCAAGAAAAAATGAGCTAAATTAAGCAATACAAAGACACCCCCCAGAATGCGGCACTTTATAAAAATAGTGCATTTACAAAGATAATGATCCCATCATCTAGAGTGTGAAAAAACATGCAACTTTGACTAAAGAAGTGCTCAAAACCGAGCAACGAGTCAAAAGTTATAGCAAAAACCAATTCTCTTGGCACCGAGGAGAAAAAGCCAATGAGCATGCAAATAGATTAAAAAAACACTCTAAACACATGCAAAAGGTGTCATATGTATGCCCATTGGAAATGGCATGGAATTTGAGATAGGGTTTGTTTGTATTGGGAGGGGGGATTAGCCACCTATCAATCCCGTACCTTACCCTTCGTCTTTGGCACTCGATGGAAGGTTAAAAATACAACAAGCTAAAAGACCAAAGTTTATAATGCCAAAGAAAATGAAATGTTTTTACCTTATACGTTTTAAAATTAATGAAAAAAAATGTTTTTAAGAAAATTGATAAAGTAAAATGTATGCAAACAAGTTTTTTTTTAAAGGTGAATAAAAAACGTATTTTTAGAAAGATATTACTTGCGTGGACTAAGAAAGCCACGTGGGCATGAAAGGTAGGTAAAAATGTCCACTACAAGAATACGCCAGCTGAAAGAAATGCCAAAAAAAATGCCAGCTAAAGGAGAAACTACGCTTTGAATAGTGCAAAAATGCCAATCCGAAGGAGAAAACGCCTGAACAGTCCAAAAAATTCTGGAACGGAGAAAACGCGTAGAAAAGTAAAAAAATGCTTGGAATAGGTTTTAATGTGGGAGAAAATGCAGGTTGGAGTGGGGAATGCAACAAGGCTCACAAAAACATGAGAGACCAGGCAAAAACATGAGAGACCAGGAAAAAATGTGAGTAGTTTTCAGCAAGCTCGCAAAAATGTTTTGAGTAGGCTCCCAAAAACGTGAGAGACCAGGTAGAGATTAAAAGACTGGTGAAAATGACCAAAAACGTGCATGCAAAGGTAACTTCGAGACAACAATGAACCACAACAATGAGAAAAATCTTGAAATAGTCTGAGTATACACTGGTGAAGAAAAAACAATGATTCCAACTAGTAATAACAGGTCCACACCAAAAAATGAGCTCTTCTTTTACCCTGCAGGTGCTAAATCTAAACACAACCAGCAAGAAACACACAAACAACCCAGAAACAACACCCACAAAGATCTAGAAGTATCCAAATACGAACTCATCCAGTTAAGTGCGCCAGCCCCAAAGTAGTTCTAGGATGGGTGACCGCTCGAAAAATTCTCGGTGTTACTTCCTCTTAATATGCTATTGGGCCTAATTGGGTGTATACCCGGCTCCATCATGCAGAAGGGTGTTGGCGTAGTAGCTGATTAACATGATGAGATCCCTCTCCATCATCAGTTTGAGCTTTTGGTGTGACAGCAAGTTGTGTAGCTCTGATACCATGAAAGAGGGATTCACGAGAACTGATGTTGAAAAGTGATGCACCACAACAAAGTTGCACTCCGATGGTAACGTCAAGCCAATGCAATATGCAAGATTTGAAACAATGGAAAGAAGATTGCAAGTAATAAGAATGGGTCTGCTCATACTCATAGATCAAAAAATAGGAAGTACAAATAGGGGTGCTGTATAACCCCCATGCCTAAACATGGAAAGAATCTCAACGACGCCACTAACGCATATGACATTGACTGATGCATATGACGCCACTAGAAGAGGAGTTACAATTCCAAATAAGGAATGTAACTCCTATGATGCATTGACGCAAATGACAATGTCAGATTCTATGACAGAATCTGACACTTTTCATTTGACTTTCTAAGACCTATGACTCTCGCAAGGTGAGATGACTGACCTAGGTGATGTGGACGATGACTAGACAGTCACACACACCAATAGAAACACTGGAGGGAATTAAGGCTCTAGATTAGGAGGACAAGGGCCTCAACCACTTCCACAAGTATGTTTTGAGATGTCATTGTGTTTATCAGACTACAGGGGTATTAAAGATGTTGTAGATGATATACACAAGTGTTTATTACTATGGCGTGTGAAAGGGATCACTACCCTAGAGCAGAAGGAAATTCTGTTTATAATAACATTGCAAGGGTGTGCACATAATTGGTATCAGAAATATGACCCTCATCAAACGGTGGTAGACTACACTAAATTGAAGAACGCCTTCCTAGCAGAGTTCTATATCCTAGAATTTGAACATAAGAGCATCAACACTCTGAAGGATATCCAACAAGGAATGGTAGAGAGTGTGTAGGAGTACGATGTGTGGTTCAAGAATCTCTTGTCTAAACTATCCTATGAAATTCATCCTTCTCAACATGATCAATGGTTTTTGGAGGATTGATAACACCATTTAGAAGGGATCTGTCACACAAGACTTTCACAGACCCATGCGAGGCCTTAGAAACTACCTTGCATGCCAAGGATGTTGGGAGTGTTGATATTGATGTTAGTCCTTTCTTGGAGGCTCAAATTATTGTAATGGCCAAGTAGTTGGAGAAGCTGTCTGCAAACTCAACACATAAGGTTTATAGTGGGATTTGGTGTATAGACTGTGAAGTGGAATGGCATGCAAAGGATAGTTGTCCTTGGAATTCAATATGGGCTATGGAGGTAGACTGTGAAATTTTCCATGAGGATCATGATGAAATCAGGTTCCCTCTACTACAACACACAATCCACAATAATTTCTTGCTATTGTAATATTTATACCTCTATGACCCATGGTACCAAGGATTCCATACTTATTGATCGGATACATGATGCTATTGATCTCTGGTGTGTGCCGACTAGTCTTATTAGTAGTTCTTAGGATGATGAATGTCTCTATGAAGGGTGTGGAAGATGTTTTCATAGAGGATTTCATGGTTTCGATAGAATCTGCGGTGGAGGAAGAAGTGAATTCCCATGAGGAATGTCTTATAACTGTGGATCTACAAAAGTATTACAAACATGAGTGTCCTAATCATTCTGATGATTGTGGTGTGAGAAGAAACATAAGTATAAAGAGTTTCCAAAGCTTTATGATCATATAAACTAGAAAAAATGGAAGGACAAAAGAGCTAGGATGGTGAGCATCAAGAAGGCTAATTCAAAGTGGATGCCAAGAGTGGCGTGTGAGTCAGGAATAGAACCTGTATTGGTGACAACATGAGCAGAGGGACGTATATGCCAAGAAAAATGATATTGGTTTCAAGAGAGGAAGTGGTACATGGGAAGTATCAAAATCCTACTCATCAGAAGGAGGTGTATCAAGAGACTATGGACATGATTTGTAGTTTACAAGGGGAGATCCAATGTCTAAAGGATCAGTCAAAATAGTTGGAGCAAAGGAAGAATGTTGAGGCTCCAAAGGAGGACCTGGATGAAGTCAAGGAAGTATGTAGGATGTTAAGGAAAGAGAATATTATTCTCTTGCTAGGAGAATGGCTGAGGAGAAGGTAACACACATCAGAGTAGAGCATGAAAGGAAGGTTTTACATGCAAACCTTCCTCCTCACAATGTTGACTATGATAAGGAGATTACTTTGAATGCAGTTGTTGATGGAGGGATTTTAAGAAATATCCTCATCAACATGGGAGTAGAGGTCAATGTTCTTACCTTAGATACCTGACATCAAATGGGAAGGCCCACATTACAACCATTTTTGAATGTGTTGTATATGGAAAACAAAACTAAGGAAATTCCCATTGGTGTCTTTAGGGATGTAGTGATCACCATTCAAGGGGCTAAGTTCACTAGAGACTTCGAAGTCTTCATGCTCCCCAAGGAAGACAAATTTCCAGCGTTACTTGGGTGCCCATGGTGTTACAAGAACAATGTTGACCTGTGGTTTAACAAGGGGTATATCATCTTTGAGAGTAAGGAAGAAAGGGTGATTATCCCTTTAACATATGAGAAGTCAGCACCCTATACTGAACCCCTGGGAGAATAATTCCTTGATAGGATATATGTGCACCCTATTAGAGATCCTGAGATAATTCATCCCACGAGAGGAGTTCAGGTCCTTGAGTGATACCACTAGCATGTCATGTGATAATTGGATGCATGGGACTTATTATTTGATTCGGTGATAGTTGATAGGATCTGTAATAAGGGTAATGAAGGTGCACTTGTTCAAGCACGTAGGAGGGAATAAGTTGCCAAGTTACTCTGGAGGAGAATACCCTAAAATTTTCTTGTGGGAAATGGAGGCTTGGTAGAAGAATGAGGATGAGATACAAGGAATGCTTAGTTATAACTTTCTAACCACAATGCTCTAATGGGCTACACATTAGAAGATCCTCCTAGAATGGTGTGAAGTAAGAATCACATTTTCTTTAAGGTTCTCTAGGAGCCACACGCCCACTGTTATACAAGATTACCATGGTAAAGACTTCCTCATTTTATATGCAAGCATGTGATAAGGCCTAGATAGGAAGTGCATAAGTTTTATTCTACCTTACAAGGTTGTACACACATGGTATATTCATTCGAGAGATGTGTCGTTAAATAGGTAATTGGAAGGAGTTGACGACTGATCTCATTCAAGATTTCAAGTATAGGAGTACAAAGCCATCAGTGGATAAGGCATTTAAAGTAATCAAGCACCTTACTATGGGAGATAGTGTTACAGTAGAAGATAGGCTACTAGAATTATTGGGTGAGCCTTAATTATAGATGTGCTTCAATGAAGAAGAATCAGAGGAAGTACAACTTGAGCATGTGTGCATGGAAAAAGAAAAAGGAAAAATGGTCTATGTAGTAGAAGGTGAAGAGATGGAAACTGTGGATGTTATCCATTCTGAAGGTATGCATGAAGTCATAGATAAAATTGATGAGCAAGCACGTGCCTACCATGAACCCTTGAAAATAAATAAGGTTAACATTGGGACAAAAACATAACCTAAAGAAGCTATCATTGGGGACTATTGGTCAGAAAAATAAGTTTCAAAGATCATTGATCTATTACATGAGTTCCAAGATTTGTTCCCTCATGGGTATCATGAACTCAAAGGCATCCACCATTCCTTAGGGGATATGAAGATCAAGTTGAAGGAAGGTGTGCACCGATTCGAAGATGCCTTATCAAATGAATCCAAATTTGCGTGTATGGGTCAAGGAAGAAATAGACAAGATGATAGCATCTAGTATCATTGAGGCAGTGGAATAATCAGAATGGATAATCCCAATGGTCATTAGTATCAAGAATGATAAGGATATGTGTGGACTATAGGGACCTAAATGTAGTATGTGTCATCGATCCATTCCCAACCCCCTTTACTGAAGATATTTTGGAAGGAGTAGTGAGGCGTGAAGTCTACTTTTTCATGGATGGGTTCTCAGGGTATCACCAAGTTAGGATTGCAAAGGAAGACCAAAGAAAGAATTTTTCCACTAAGTGGGGAAATTTTTCCTACATGGTTATGCCTTTTGGATTAAATAATGTGCCTATTGTGTTCTCGTGCATCGTGGTACAAGAATTTTAGGACTTCATCCATAAATTTCTTCAAGTTTACCTAGATGAATGGACTGTGTATGGGCTAGTGAAAGACCATTGTGATAATTTGAGGTTGATGTTTGAGAGATGTCAAAAATTAAGGATATCCTTCAACATTAATAAATGTGTCTTTACTACTCCATTTGGAACCCTGTTAGGACATATTATATGCAAAAAAGGCTTACAAGTGGATCCCACCAAATTTGTAATTATTGTGGGATTAAGGGAGACTATTAGTCAAAGTGCAGTGCATGGATTCCTTAGGAATATGGGGTACTACAGGAAATTCATCAAGGGGTATGCTAAGATCACTGCAACCTTGGAGGAATTTCTAAAACACAAAAGTACCTTTCATTAGGGAGAGATGCAGCAAAAGGCATTTGACACTTTGAAGGATAGGCTTGTCACGGCGACCATACCACATTTTCCTTCTTTAGATAAGCCTTTCCATGTACATGTTGATGCCTCAGGGAAAGCTATGGGAGAGTTACCAACACAACCTGGTGAGGGAATTTTTGATCATCCCTTGTGTTTTTCCAGTAGAAAGTTGACACCAGCAGAAAAGAATTACACAACTACTGAGCACAAGGCACTGTCTATGATCTATGTGTTACATAAGTTCAGGAAGTATCTATTGGCAACACCATTTAGATTCTATGTGGACCACATAGCATTGAAATACTTAGTCAACAAGCACATTTTGCAAGGGTGCATATTTTTTTGGGTTCTATTATTCCAAGAGTTTGAATTCACAGTGGTTGTACAATTAGGATAGAGCAATTAAGGACTTGACCACTTATCAAGGATTAACTCAAGGTAGGACACACAAAGCATTGAGGATACCATGCCGGACACAAAAATATTTAGGTTATGATATATGCTTTTAGACTTGGAAGATATCACATTATTCTTAAAAATAGGTGTGGCACCGAAAGGAATGAAGGCTCTAGAGAGAAAGTAGTTAGCAATATGCGCCGCACCCTACATGTTGATTAGTGGAGACCTGTATAAGTTAGGTCATGATGAGGTTCTACGCTGATGTGTATTGGAACATGAGTGCATGGAAATTATGGAGGAAGCACATGGTGGGATTGTAGGAGGACACTATGCAGAAATGCTATCGTGTGGAAGATTCTATTAGTAGGGCTCTGATGGGAAACCATCTACTATAATTGTATTGATTTTTTCAAGGCCTGTGACAATTGCCAACGCCTTGGAAAACCTAGGAAGAAGAATGAAATTCCCTTGTGACCAATACACAATGATGAACCATTTGAAAAATGGGAAATTGAATTTGTAGGGCCAATTTCTCCAGCTACACGAAGGACTAGTTCACGAGTATATCATTACTTGCACTGATTACTTAACATGATGGGAAAAGGTAGTGCCTACGAATTATAACACCGTAGCGACAGTTGATTGATTTTTATGGGAGAACATAATCAACAGGTATGGTTGTCCTTCAAGTATAACAAGTGATCGAGGTACACATTTCCTCAATGAATTAGTCAGGATTCTATTAGCAGAATTTATGGTGGCCCATTACAAGACTACCCCCTATCACCCTTAGGCGAATGGAACTGTTGAGGCATTTAAAAAAATACTAAGTCACACATTGACTAAGATCTGTGACATTGGAAGATAAGATTAGGATGACAAAGTATCAATTGTTCTATGGTCATACAGGACAACCTACAAGAGGTTGAACAAGGCCACATCATTTCAATTGGTGTTTGGTGTGGAGGTTGTTTTACTAGTTGAATTCATGTTACCATCACTATGTATAACATGTACAAGAGGGTTGGATGATGAAAAAGTGCTGGAAGAGAGGATTGATAAGTTGATGTAGTTAGATGAAAGGTGATCACTTGCTAGATGGATTCGAAGACATAAAAAGTAAGACAAAATCCATGACATGATCATCATATTAAGAACAAGCAATTTGAGGTTGGGCAGATGGTGTTGTTGTATGATTCCAAGTATTTTCACCATCTTGGGAAGTTGAAAGTCCATTGGTTGGGACCCTACATCATCTCGTACATCCTTGATTTAGGTGTTTTCTAGTTACAAGTGCTAGATGGGATGAGATTACTAGGTCATTTCAATGGGAGTAAGTTGAAGCGCTACTATAAATAACTCTTATTCATGTTTGTAATAAGGTAGTATTTCCAGTTAGCTTAGAGTTTCCCTTTATGTTTTTCTTTTATTTTGTTTCCCTTTCTCATTACTTGTTCCTTTCTTTTTGTTTCTTTTTACACCTTGTGCACTGGTAACCACATCATTTTTCTAAGGTTGTGTATATGCAAAGGACCGCACATCTATTTTAGTGTGGGGTGGAGTAATGCAAAAAAAAGTATAGGCTTGTAATACAAGTTGAGTGGCCCAATAGAAGGAAGCGTGTAAGATTGAGAAAGCACATGAGGAAATGGTGGATAATAAATTATGGTGTCAAGAAGGATGTAACAAAGACCACATACAAAGGATGAAGAGTGCAAGAACAACATGAGGTAGGAAAAGAAAAAAATTAGGTAAAGGATAGAAGAAGTGCCTTCGACACTGTAGACGCGCATGTAAGAGTCTTCGGCCGATTGGAATTTTGCGCACTGCAAAGGTTGTAGAAGGTTTTTCACGTAGGATTGGGCACGTGGGTAAGGGTGCTTAAAGTCAGCCTAGTGGAAAAAGCCACATTTAATGTTAAAGTACGTTAGTAGGTGGTATAGAATTTATTGCTAGAGGGAAGCAAAAACTATAAATATAAGGTTAGGAAAGTCATTATTTTACCTTTCTATTACAAATTTGAAGTGCTCTTGCGAACTAGGGAATCTAGAGATATTTATGTGAAGGAAGAAGAATTTGAGAAATCTAAGAGTGTGACTAGATTAGATCTCGTAAACTAGGAGGAAGAAGTACATAGGAATAAGAAAAGTTTATTTGAAGTACACTTTGTCTTGTGGAAGGTTTTCCTAGTTAGGGTTTGGTAGCTAGGGCATGGAGATAGAAGGATTTATTCCAGTAGTTGATCTTTGGAGTTGAGTTTGGAGTTAAGTAGAGTAGCAGAGTAGAATAAGGAGTTCTTAGTTTATCCCGACAGAAAGTATGACACCTAAGATGATAACCATTTCACCAAAGAAACATTAGGGAAATGGAAAAGGAAAACAAACCGCTACCGTCACAAGCTCCAATGCAAAATGGTATGTAAAAATGAAATACCCAGATGGAGTATTGCTAGGAAAAGAGTGGGTGTTATACTTAAGAAAAATGTCCATGAGTGATTATAACCATTGCATGAGAAAAATTGAGAAGGAAATGGTGGTAGATTTGGTCTATCCAACTAAAAAAAGGACACCAGATGGGATGCCTATATACAATGACGAGGTGAAAGTCAAATTAGAGAAAGCAAGGTTATTACAACTATATGAGTTTCCTTACTTTGGTAAGCCTAAGTGACTATATCAATGGTTGATGTCATGCGTACATGAGGATCACTTCTATTTTATAGGGTGCAAGATGCACATAACACCACAATTGATATCTAAGTTCACAAGCCTTATTTGTGAAGGATAAAGTATAGATGATGATCTGAGTGACAAGGAGGATATCAAGGAGATAGTAGTAGCATATGACTACAAGAAGGGTTCATGATAATTTGACATCGCAGAGATTCTAGACCCTATTATGAGGATGGCTGTGCACTTGGTGACCAAGCTTAATGATCAAGAATGATGGACGCAAGTAAACAAGGCATGGCTAAATGTATGCTGGAAGATATCGAGGGAACCATCTATAACTTGTCCTCTTTCATTGCAGATGTGATCATAAACAACACGTATGAAGGAGAGAAGATGGTATTTTCCAATGTCCTCCTCACCATCATCTTATTGGATATTGGAGTGCCCGATGGGCAATAAAAACTTGTTTGGGAGTATCTAGAATAGGATACCTCACTCGTAATTTTTTTTTGAAAAGTACACTTGTGAAACCATGATGTCTTCTCACAAGGAGTGCTTAGAGAAATGGTAAAAATGAATGTGTGATGCATTCGGGGCAGAGTGAACGATCCTAGAGTAGTTTCCCATGATTGTGAATGGAGAAGAAGATTTACATTAACAAATGGGACTAAGGGTCCATGGTGCAAGCTACCCTTCTCTTTCATCACACAATACTTCCAAGCTGGATTCAACCGGTTCAAAGAAGCCAAAAGACTAAGGTTCAACCTTAATGAGGTGGACCAAGACCACCAAAAGCTATACCGAAAGCTCGTGTACCCTAATAAGCATGCATACATGGAGAAGTATGTCTCCCATGAAGTGTAAATGATGAATCCCATGAATTTTCCGATCACGAGAAGGACCGTAGCAAGGGTGTACCTATGTATAATGCCTAATTTTGAGAAAGGTGCCTATCTAGAGAGTGATGTCTCAATTCCAGAAGACCCCATAGGGATAAATAATGTTGTGCCGAAGAAAAAGGAAAGAGAAGAAGTGCAAGAGAATAAGGCACCAAGTGTGCAAACAACACAATTTTTGGGTATGCCTAGCACTTATATGCACAGAAGAATTCCCCAGTCAAGGTAAAGACCCAAGAAGAAGAAGTGCTATAGAAGGAAGAGACCCTCACCCATGAAGAGTCACCAATTATGAGGTCGCCTGTTAAGGAGAAGGATAAAGAAGAATCTCCTATACTAGAATCCCCAGTAAGGAAAAGTAGAAGGTTACAGAAGAGGAAGACTCAGAGGAGACATAAATTTTAGATGTCTACATTGGCGAAAAGGATGAAGATGAGCCTAAAGGATGTGAATACCATCTAGTGTATGATATACATGAATCGGAGGAGGAGGAATTTGAAGAGAAGTATACAAAGGAAGATGAGAAGGGGAATGATGAGGAAGAAGCTAAGGATCAAGGTAAGGGGTGAGTGAATAAGTAAGAACCAAAAACCAAGGAACCCCAAGCCTCACCAAGGATAAAGTAGAGAAATCCATGGAGAGAGAAGTGGTTAGAATCATCAAGTAGTTGGTGGAAAAATAGTTGGAGCGGAGCACGAGGAAATTATGAAGGAGATGGAAGAAGAAAGTGTTGGGAAGAAGTATGGTAGCATAGGTGGGGATACCAAATTGGTAGTAAGCTTCCCAAAAGCCATGTGCAAATAGTTAGGAAATGTGTAGTGGTGGCACAAGAGAAAGGAACGGGATATATAAATGATATAAGCAAGGTACTATGCACACTCTTCCAAGGGACCATACCAATAGAGAAACTTCTAGCTATGTCATCGTTTGATGAAGAAGGTGCATATCCCAAAACCAGGAAGATGTTATCTTGGGAATTTTAGACTAATGTAGATGAACTTGAGTTTGAAGTGAGCCAGAGAGCGCTAATGAAGGTGCCAAAAATCAAAGGAGTAAATCCCTTGGTGAATGCTCAAGCAGCTATTAGATGAACAAGTCTGTAATGCACTCAACAAGGTTTCAGTCAAAGTTGAAGCCTAAATTTTTGGGAGAAATGATAGAGTGAGATTCCTGGAGGAGGAATTGGAGAAGAAAAAGAAGGAGCTCATGGAAAAGAGCAAGGACCTAAAGCAAGAGGAGATGATCAATGCTCAATTGAGGTGTGAGATGAAAGAAGAAAAATAAAAGGTGCACAAAGTCTCTAAGAAGGTGGAGATGATTACGGATGCCATTGTCCTAAAGCACCCCAACTTAGTGCCACCCGAGCAGAAGTATGAATCAGCCTTGCAATGTCTGGAGGATTTGACTTGCATTCTCATAATGGAGAGGAGAAAATCTCTTTAGAGACTTTCGAAGAGGTGTAGGTGTGCCAAGAGAAAGAGGAAAATATGAAGTTTGTCGAGATTGTGGCTTGATACACTAAACTTCTTACAGAGGTAAAGGCCGTCACGCAAGTCATTGAAGTTGCTTATGACAATTGCGTTGATAGGGATAGAGTGGAAAGCATCTTGGTTTCCACCCATGAAACAACTCAAGGATTTCCAAGATAAAAACAAGGGTAATAGAGCTGAAAGAGATAAGATCCTAGCTAATGTAGAGAAGAATTCAAAAGCAATCGAGACCCTATGAGGATCGATCAAAGGCTGGCTAAAGGAATTATACCCCCAGATCACCTACAAGATGGATGTGTTTTTGGACTTGGGAAAGTATTGTTGAGACCATGAGCACTAAAGGGGAAAAGCTGAGTTTTGAGGAGGTGAAAACCACGGTGGGTGACCTCTGTCGTGCAAGTGCGAACGAGGTCAACACTTGGGAGAAGTTAGAGGCAGAATTAGGGAAGGATTTCCCTCTCCTCCTCCAACAATAAATGAGTTCCCCATTCCTTCATTATTTCTCCCAATTCTTCATTCCTTTATTCTTTCTTTGTAACCATTTTAAGAGCCCGCCACTCTTTACTTATTGAGGAGTGTTTCTGAGGATGGAGAACAAGCATAGTATGGGGTGATGTTGGCCCCCAGAATATTGACTAAGTACAAGAAGGCACATGGGCATGTGGGACCTATTTGAAGAAGGGTGTGTGGGTTGAAGACACACATGGAAGGGTTTTAGAAGGGTTTTTTAGAACACACAATGCATGTGCAAGGAAAGACAAGTTTTGGGACTTAGCCATATTCGGTGTTCCAGGAAGCACATGGGAAATGTGTGACCCATCTAGCATGAGGAGTGGGTAAGGTGCTAGCCTAGCGGATGTAGGATAAACAATGGAATATTACATGCATTCGATGAAAGGTTCTAGAATAACATCATTGCACGAGTTGAGAGCTCAAATCAAAGGAGGCATGCTACATTGGAGGACCACTTAGATACTTGGAGACTAATCTGTTACCTCAGAAGGCATGGCGGTGAAAGTAGAAAACTATATATTGAGGAGGTTGGATAATATAAAAGGAGGATTTAGTGTGGTAGACTGGTGGAAGAGAGGTGAAGCTTTGCATAAATATCATGGCAGGTTAGGAGTGATGGAATTATAGGTGGGATGGGTTTGTATTTATCCTTGTAATATATGAGTGATATAGTTTAGATCTGATGCATGATCTTGTTGTACATTGTTATACCCGTGCATGTTATGACCTCAATGAATGTAATGTGGTTACTAAACTCATTAATATGAATTGAAGGTTTTTTAATAAATTATATTTGTGTTCATGAGAATTATCCTAGTGCATTTCCTTCATGTTTTAGTTCAATATGTTGTCTATTATTTCCCTTTCATGGATGTATCAATATGAAAACTCGTCCTAGGTTCTCATAATGATTCATGGTTCCTTTCTATTCTTTTTCACTTAAGCATCTTTCCTATATGATGCATTCTCACAAGAATCACATAAAGGAGAGGCTCGGTGCCCGCACGTGCCTCAGGTGAGTGCCCAGTGCCCGCTGGGTGATAGGTTGACATGCACGGGATTTTCCTGTTAATATAAGGGTATAAAAATGGCTACAAGCTCCTTTGTTTCACAGGTTAGAAGACCCCATGAAAAACTAAGTCCCATGAAAATAGGTATCAAAATAAAATAGCTTTATATGGTTTTATGAAAGCCAATGGCCATTTATTTTGGGAAGTGCAATTTGACAACATTTTAAACTTCCTAGGCCTACTAAAAATGGCTGTCCATTTTGATGTGTTATCTAAATTAACCTAGGGCATAAATTTTTGGTAACATTTTTGTGACATCTAGGGGTAATTTTCTTGATAAATTTGATCATTACCCTTGTGCATCCATTGGGCTTGGAGTCAAACCCAAAAATTTGAAAAAATGGATCATTTTATTTAAAAATATTACCGTGAGCCAATATAAACTTAACATGAACTAGAACCACCTAGAAATAATCTATGGGCTCTAAATGAAGCTTTTTAGTTGCCCAACTATCTGATTTCACCATTAAAACTTCTCGAAATAAACTGGGGATACATTGGTGTGCTCTTGAAGCTGATTTTCTTCAAATTTTAACATATCTTACAAACTTTCCAAGAAAACTAAAAATTGTTTACCAAGGAGGAGGCCTCTGTAGTCATTTTTATGTGACCTTAAAACAACACTCTAATCCCATGTGCATCATCCTATCACCCAGCGGGCACTGGGAGCTCACCTGAGGCATGCGCAGGCACTGAGACCCTCCTTTATGTGAGCATTATGAGAAGATGACGTCGTTGATAACAAAGTAAGTGCATAAAAGTAAATGATCATGTATACATTATGAAGGAATAGGATGAGTTATTATATCAATATACCCATTCAGATAAGAGAAACATCATACAAAGAGTAGATTTGAGTCATGACGTGAAGAAAAGATACAAGGGTTTCCACCCATGAACAATATATTCAGAACATATATTTATATTGATCATAGTTCCAGTAACCACATTACATTCAAAAGGGTCATAACATACCAAATGTATCAAGACAAACATGACTCATGTATCAAAGACCCTAGCTATGCTTCCCATATTACATAAATTTTCACAGACCCATCCCTCTAGATATGATATCATTCCTACAACCCTCTAATGGTAACCCCAACCCTTAGAACCTCCTACTCTTTTCTGCAGGGATTCACCTTTCATCCTCTTTGTGATGATCCTGAAGCTTCCCCTCATCAACCTCTATAAATAGGTTTAGAACCCATAACTATTCCTTCCTCTAGGAGAAGATTACTTGCCAAGTGTCCATGTGGTCCTGTAATGGAGAATGCTTCTTCTGATATGATCTCTCCAATTTTTGCAATGATGTATTTTGAGAATGTTCTACGCATGGGATATTCTTTCCTTGACCACCAAGTTGCCAGGTTGGAACCTTATCCACTCAGTATGCCTAGTCGGGTCACATTTTTCCTCAAGTTCTTCTTGGAGAGACGAATATGGATAAGTCATGAGATCCTTTATTCTTCCTTGCATGCATGCCATGGTTTCTACTAAACCCATCTAAAACCCCTGTCTTGTGCAGTTTTCCCCGCAATCCCTTCTTCTTTATTGGTCCTCATGCACATGTTCCCTTTGGTACTTATCCAATATTTTGAGGCCCAACATCACCCCACACTAAGCTTGTTCTTTGTCCTCATAAACATCCTCTCCCTAAAGAATAAAGAATGGCAGGAATTTGAATGGTTGGAATAAAGAATGAAGGAATGAAGAATGAGAAATGGAAGAAATAAATAATGGAGGAATGAAGAAGAATTTTTTTATTGTTGAAGGATGAGTGGGAAATCCTTCCTTATATCTACCTCAATATTTTCTTAGGAATCCACTTCACCCTATGCCTATTGACAGAGGTCACCTACTAGAGCACTTACCTCATCAAAACTTAGTTCATCATCCTTATCATTCAACGTACTCACAATATCTTCCAACTATTTTCTGAGGTCATCCAATGCATCCATCATGTGGGTGATTTGGGGATATAATTCCTTAAGCTGGTTTTTGATCGAGCCCTCGTAAGGTCTCGATGGCTTTTGACTTCTTCTCTACCTTGGCTAAGATTTTATCCCACTCTACCCTATTTCCCTTATTTTTCTCCTAAAACTCCTTGAGATCTACCTCATGTGTAGTAACTAGAATGCTTGCTACTCTATCCCTATTAACGCAATTTTCATAAGCATATTCAACTATCTACTTGGCGGACTTTATAGTGGAAATGAGCTTAGTGTATCAAGAAACTATATCTAAAACCTTCTTTTTTCCTCTTTCTCTTGGTGCACCAGTGCCTCTTCTGCTGACTCTAAGGTGAGTGGTCACCTTTCCATTATAAGGATGCGAGTCAAATCTTATAGGAATTACAAAGTTTACTCATATGCTTATTTAGTCGGGTTCAAATCTAGATGCTTTAACACAATATCATCTATAATCATCTCAATTTTCTTGTATACCTCATGTACATTTTCCTTTTCCTCCCTCAACTCACACCTTAACTGTACACTAATCAACTCTTCCTGCTTCAGATCCTTTCTCTTTTCAATGAGATCCTCATTTTTCTTCTCCAATTCTCCTTCTAGGAATCTCACCTTGTCATTCCTCCCGAAGATTCTTGCCTGCACCTCAACCGACACCTTTTTGAGTGCATTGCAGACTTGTTCATCTGATAGTTGTTGAGTGTTTACCAGTGGGTTTATTATTTTGTTCTCTGGTTCCTTCATCAGTTCTCATTGGCTTACTTCAAACTCAAGATCATTAACGTGGGACTCAAACACCCTAGATAGCATTATCTTGGTCCAGGGGTACACACCCTCTTCTGAAACAAATACCATGCAACAAGTTGGTCCGTAGGTACAATACTTTAGAAATGTACACATAATACCTTATTCGAGTCATTGATGTAGCTCATTCCTTTCCCTTACGCTGCTATCACACCTTTTCCTCCCATGCGCGCTACTTTTGGAAAGCTCTTTGCTATGCTAGGATCTCCACCCATGATTTCATACTCCTTCCCTACACTTTCCTCCTCTATTTCCTTGAGTATCTCATCAACACTTTTCTCCACTTCCTATTCCTCTAACTTATCTATTATGCCCGCTACTTCTCTTTCCGTGGCCTCTTCTATCTACTCTTTGGTGGAGTGGGGTCCTCTGATCCTTAGTATTTACTTCTTCACTCTCCACTATTCCTTGAGCACCTTTCTATTCTCCACCATTTTCCTCACTTCTTTCTTCCTTAGAGTTATATATATCATAAACATAATGATCCTAAACTTCTTCATCCTCACTGTCATCTCTTTTGCCCCTATAGGCCTCTAAGATCTCCCTCTCTTTTGATTCTGCCTTCTCTTATATCTTATGCTTCTTCTTAATTGAGGATTCTTCCTTGTCTACCTCTCCAACATGTGATTTCTTCCTTGGTGACTCTTATTTCTCTAGCACCTCTTCCTTAGGTGTATTTTCCTTCTCCTTAATAGGAGACTTCTTCCTACACACGTATGTGCTCGGCAGCTCCCCTCCTGATGCACCCATAGATTGTGTTGTCTACACACTTGGTGCTTTCTTCTCTGACACCTCTTCCCTCTCCCTTTTCCTTGGTGTGGCCTTCTTCCTACTAGTGGGATCCTCTGGGATGGAGACATCATTCTCCAAGTAAGCACCCTTTTCATACTTGGGCCTAATGCACAAGTATACTCTTGTTGCATGGTTCTTCCAACAATTGGCAATGTCATGGGTTTTATCATGTGCACCTCATGGGAGACATACTTCTCCACATAAGCATGCTTCTTGGGGTATATGATATTTTTATATAAGTCACGATGGTCCTATTCCTAATTGCTAAGGTTGAACCTTATTCTTTTAGCTTCCTTGAAGTGGTTAACCCCTTCTTGGAAATATTGTGCAATGAAAGAGAAGGGTAATTTACACCATGGGCTCTTGGTCCCATCTGACAGAGTGAACCTGCCAATGTAAAAGTGCTGATAGACAGAAAACTCAGCTTCTCCATCTACTAGTGTTGGAAACTATTTAGGTATCCTCCACTTAGCCCCAAATGTGTCATGCATTCGCTTATACCATTTCTCTAGGCACGCCTTGTGGGCAGCCGTCATGGTGTCACATGTGTATTTTTCAAACCTCTTCACAGGGGAGGGGTCTTCATCTAGATACTCCCATACAAACTTCTCTGGCCCATCGAGAACTCTAATTTTTGAGAAGATGATGGTGAGAAGAACATTTCCAAACATAATCTTATCTCCTTCTTTCACACTGCGTTGATGATCTCTTTTGCAATGTAGGCAGACATGTTATAGATGGTTCCTTCTGAAATTTTCCAACACACATTCAACCATGCCTTGTTTACCTAGTGTCCACCTCTCTTGACCATTCATCTTGGTTACTAGGTGCACAACCATCCTCATCACTGGGTTGGAGATATCAGGGATGTCAAAGTAGTGAGACCCCTTCTTATAGTCATACTCTTCCATGGTCTTCTTAATAGCCTCTTTATCCTCCAAGTCATCATCTAACAAATATCCCTTGTAGATCAGGTCGGTAATCTTAGAGATGAGTTGAAGAGTTATGCACATTTGCAGCCCACAAAGTAGAAGTGGTCCTCATGCACGTGCGACATCAAACATTGGTATAGCCTCTCGGACTTGCCAAAATTGGGCAACTCGTAAAGTTAAAACAACCCAACCTTCTTTAATTTTACCTTCACCTCATCACTGTAGATTGGAGTCCCTTCTGGTGTCCTCTTATCTATAGATGAACCATCTCTAATGCCATCTCCTTCTTTATGGTACTTATGTGATGGTTGTAGTCGCTCATGGCCATCTTCCTCACATTGGATACCCATTCTTTCCCAAGTAACACTCCAACTGGGTATTGCATCTCTGCATACCACTCCTCCTTGAACCTGGTGGTGAAAATTTGTTTTCCTTTTCCCTTGCCCTTCTTAGGTAAAATGGTTGCCTTGTTTGGTGCCATCTTCTTATTGGGTTAAAAAAACTCTTCCTTGTTCCTCTTCCTCACTCTACTTAAATCTATGGCTCAAATTCACGAAATAATTCTTCTACTCTCGTGCTCTAGCTGAAGAACCCCAACCCTAACCATAACCTAAACAATTGTGTGTTTGTAATGGTATCCTCAATGCTCTGCACATCCTCCCCCAAGTCAATTATTGATAAATGATCAAGTCCTGAATTAATCTTTCCTGGTTTTACCACAACTAAAAAATCAAATTCTTGAAATATTAGGACCCAATGACATATGCACCCTTGCAAAATGGAATTTTTCACCAAGTACTTCAATGAAATGTGGTCTGTGTAGAATATGAATGGTGTTTCTAGTAGATACTACCTAAAATTATGTAGCATATAGATCATTGACAGAGCCTCATGATTAGTAGTTGTGTAATTTTATCCTACTGGTGTTAAATTTTTACTTGCAAAATAAATGGGGTGATCATCAATCCCCTCACCAGTTCCTCGATAGTATTTATCCAATGGTTTTCCCTAAGGCATCAACATACACATGGAAAGGATTATCCCAAGAAGGAAAGCGTAATATGGGCACAATGATAAGCCTATCCTTCAAAGTGTCAAACGCCAACTGCTACGCCTTTCCCTAGTGAAAGGAACTCTTGTGTTTTAGAAGTTTTTCCAATGGTGCACTAATCTTAGCATATTCCTTCATAAATTTCTTGTAGTATCCCGCATGCCCAAGGAATCCCTATAGTCTTCTCTCGAATGGTAAGCTCCCCTAATCCCATAATAACTGCAACTTTGGCGGGATCTACAAGAAAAAATTCCTTACATATTATATTCCCCAATAGGGTTCTAAATGGAGTAGCAAAAACACACTTCTTAATGTTGAGGGATATCCTCAACTACCGACATCTCTCAAACATTAGCCTCAAATTTTCACAATGATCTTTTACTAGTCCATACACAGTCTAGTCATCCAGGTAGACTTGCAAAAACTTATGAATGAAGTCCTGAAATGCTTGTACCACAATGCGTGAGAACACGGCAGCACATTCTTTAATCCAAAAGGCATGACCATGTAGGAAAATATTCCCCATTTAGTGGAAAAATTCATCTTCTTCTAGTCTTCCTTTGCAATCCTAACTTGGTGATACCCTAAGAACCCATCCATGAATGAATAGACGTCACACTTGGCTAGTCTTTCTAGATTTTCTTCAGCGAAGGGGGTTCGAAAAGGGTCAATGACACACACTGCATTCAGGTCCCTGTAATCAACACAAATACTTATCCTTTTGTCCTTCTTAATGCTTATGACCATTAGACTTACCCATTCTAATTCCTCCATAGCTTAAATGATGCCTGAAGTGATCATATTGTCTATCTCTTCCTTGACCTATATGGGTTAATTTGGATTCATCCGATACAACCTCTTCCAGATCGAGACACGCACCTTCCTTCAACTTGATCCTCATTTCCCCCAAGGAGTGGTGAATGCCTTTAAGTTCATGGTACCCATGTGGGAATAAGTCTTGAAACTCACACAAAGGTCAATGATCTTAGAAACCTCTTTCTCCGACCAATAATCCCCAATGATAGCTTCCTTAGGTTCTACCTCTAAACCAATGTTAACCTTATTTATTTTTAAGGGCTCATGGTAAGTGTGTGCTCACTCATTAGCACTATCCATGACTTCACGTGTACCTTCAGTATGGTTAACATCCAAACTCTCCATCTCTTCACCATCTATTATATAAACCATCTTTCCTTTTTCTTTTTCCATGCATGCGCGCTCAAGTTATATGTCCTTTGATTATTCATCATCAAGGCACCGTTATAGACAAGATTCACCCAATAAATCAGATATCCAATCTTATTTTATAGTACTATATCCCATTTTTAGGTGATTAACAACCTATAGTGCTCTATCTACTAATGGTTTAGTGCTTTGATACTCGAAATATTGAAGAAGATTAGTTGTTAGCTCCTTCCAATTTCCTATCTGGTTGTGCATCTTGGAGTGTATATACCATGCATGTGCACAACCTTACAAGGTGGAATATAGATTATGTACCCATTAAGAAGGTGGAAAAGCTTTTGTGCCTTCCATCTAGGCCTTCTCACATGCTTGGATGTGAAATGAGGTGGGTTTTTACCATTGTAGTCTTGTATGATAATGGACACGTTTCTTATTGAGAACCTAACAAAGAACGCAACTCTCACCTCGTCCCACTCTAGAAGGCTATCACGATGTGTTTCCTACTAATGCGTTTCTATCCCAAGAAATTTATAGCTGAGCATTCCTCTTCTTTGATCTCGTTTTCCACTAAGCCTCCATTTCTCACAAGAAATCATCAAGGTTGGCCCCTCTAGAGTAACTTGGAAATTTCCTTCCTCCCAAGTGCCTGACTAAGCGTGCCTTCATTACCCTTGTCACTGAGCCTCTTATTTGTCACATAATTAACTCATAAGTCCTGTGTGGCTAATTTTAACATACCACACTAGTGTTATCACTCATGGATTGAGCATATTCAAAATAGATAACTCCCTCTATAGGGTGAATCACCTCAGGGTCCTTGATAGAGCACACATAGATCCTATCAAGAAATTCTTCTCCCAAGGGCTCAGTATATGGTGTTTATTTTCCATTAGTTAAGGGGATGATGACCTACTCTTCCTTGTTTTAAAAACTTATGTATCCCTTATTTAACCTTAGGTCAGCATTATTTTGTAACACCAGGGGTGCCCAAGTAACACTGGGAAGTTTTCTTCCTTGGCTAGTGCCAAGACTTCAAAATCCCCAGTGAACTTTTCCCCATTAATAGTGATAATAGTGTCCTTCAAGACATCAATGGGCATTTCCTTTATCTTTTTAGCCATATACAACACATTCAAAGATGCCTGTGACAGGGGCCTTCTCATTTGTTACCATGCATCCAAGGTGATAACATTGACTTCTGCACCCGTATCAATTAGAATATGGCTCGAAGCCATCCATCTGCAACAACATGTAAAGTTATCTCTTTTTCATAGTCAAGGATGTGGGGAGGAAGGTTAACATGTAGAACCTATCTCTCACACTCTCCTTCATTGTGTGGTACCTTCTCCCATTACCATTATCCTAGTAAGGGGATGATATTATCTTGCCTTAACATATTGGATAATTATCTAACCTCATACATATCCTTTTGTAGATTCTCGACATTCTTCCTTTTCTTTAAATGGCTTGACTTCTCCTTCGAAACTGGATCTCTCCTTGTATACTCTGAATCAAATCCATGGTTTTTGATACACCTCCTTTTGATGAGTAGGTTACCGATACTTTCCATGTACAAATTATTCCCTTATAACCAGTGTTCTTTTTCTTGGTATCTCCTTGGCATACGTGTTCTCCTCTCACATCATCACCAACACAGGTTCTAGTCCTAACTCATGTGCCACTCTTTGCATCCACTATGAGTAGGCATTTTTTATGCTAACAATCCCAACACCTTTATCTTTCCGGTGCTACTAGATCATGTGCTCAAAAATCTCAAGGAACTCCTCATACTTATGTTTCTTTTTATGCCATGAGCATTACAACAGATTGGGACACTCATGCTTATAATGCTTTATAAACCCACAGTTATAATAGGTTCCTTGTGGGAACTCACTTCTTCCTCCACGACTACCATAACAATGAAATCCTTTGTGGAAACCTCTTCCACATGCCCCTCCATCTGCATGCCCTTTATAGTGGTGATCATCATCCTTGGAAATACTTACAAGGCTGGTCTGTCACACACCAAGATCAATGGTATCATGTATCTGGCCAATCAACCTATAATCCTTGATGTCATGGGTCATAGAGGTATAAATATTACAATAGAAAGACACATTATTATGGATCACGCATTGTAGTAGTGGACTTCTATTTACATCATCATCCCCATGGAAAATATCATAGTCCACCATCATGCAACATACCGACCTTCGAAGACAATTGTCCTTTGTGTGTCGCTCTATCTCACAATCCATGCACCACATACCACTACGAGTCTTGTGCGCTAAGTTCACAAATATTTTTTCTAGCTACTTGGCCATTACAACAATTTGAGCCTCAAGGAAAGGGCTAACACCGGTGTCTATGCTCACAATAGCCTCAACACATAGGGTAGCCTCCAAGGCCTCACACGTCCATGAATGTCTTGTGTGAAAGTGATCTCCTAAACGGTGTTATCAACCCTCCAAAAACCACTAAGCATGCTGAGAAGGATGAATATCATAAGATAGTTTTGAGATTAGAGTATTAAAACATACATCATATTCATGTACACTCTCTGTCATTCCCTGCTAGAATTATTTCAAAGTGTTAATGCTCTTCTGCTCAAATTCAGGGATATGGAATTCAGCTAAGAAGGCATTCTGCAACATGGTGTAATCTACCACCATCTAATGGGGGTCATACTTCCAGTACCAACTATGCATGCACCCCTACAACGTCATTGTAAATTGACTTGCCTTTCACTCCGAGGTAGTGATCCCCTTCGTGCGCCATAGTAGCTCACACTTGTGCACATGCTCTGCAGCATCCTCAACACCCTTGTAATTTGGTAGATGTAAGGACATCTCAAAAATACTTGTGGAGGTGGCTGAGGTCCTTGTCCTCCTAATCTAGAACCTTGATTCCCTCTAGTGTTTCCTCCACCACCAGATCCACTAGATCCACCAGGTCCTATCCCTCCTGATCCTCTAGATCCTCCAGATCCACCAGGTCCACCAGGTCCTCTAGCTCCTACTCCACTAGATCCACCTCTTGTAGTTAGTAATGGGCCTGAAGTGGTCACACCTAGCATTCCCAATATTCCACTGAACTACATGTCAATGGTTTGTGATATTTCTCCACTACCAGATGTGTATCCTGTGCCACTCCTAGATGCAATACCCAAACTTTGTGTACTTGCACTTTTCCAAAAATCCCTCTAAACATAGGAATTGTTTATGCAGCCATAGATGTCCCAAATGAGAAGTTATACCTCCTAGGTGTAGATCGGTCACTTCCATCGATACCAACTGGGTTAGCAATACTTGTTTCTTGATTTGGAAAACTAAGCATCAGGGGTTGGTCACCAGGTGGGTTTAGATGCACACCAATGGTTATCGTTTCTCCACGTGATGAACTCTCATCATAAGCTAAAGGGGTTTCTCTCCTGCGCTTTCCAAGATAGAGTAGCACAGATCGCTTAGGTTCTTCATCCTTTACGTGAACCTCAATTCCTTCCCACAACATCTTTTCCATGGATCCATCACTCCCACAACCTCACATTGTCTAGCCAACTCCCTATCACGTACTTCACTATACTTGAGTCATCTTTCTTCCCTCTCCTTTTCTGCCGCAAGGTCTGCCATCTTCCTCCACCCTAGCTTCCTCACCCAATACTTAGAGAAGTTTAGCTGGCCATAGGGAATGCCTCCAAACTTAGTGTAATGATCAATATATTCATAGCCAACAGGATAGCTCACAAAAATGATCCTTTAGGTTCCCTTAGGAACTCAAACTCAACAACCTCAAGAAAAGAATACATAGATATGGCGTATTCCAGGTATAACTAGTTAGCAATCTTCTCCACTAGTGATCAATAACACATGTCCAACTCATATCCACATCCTGAAGCCTCTGGTAATCATCTTGGGTCCACATGCATGATATATAATACCAACTTGATCTAGATGCATATGCTGAGATCCATTCATACAATTCTACTGGAAAAAAGATAAAGGTCTCATACAAATCATGATATAGGTGTTCTTCTAACCATTTATGTGCATCAAACTCAAGTCCAACATTAAATATTTGAGAAAAATCATCCTCTATACTTCTAAACCATGCTTTGACAATTTCCAAGGTCAAGTGCTATGTCATCACACATCATTCTCACAACAACTTTGAAAATAGGTCCCGACAATGGTACCAAGATGTAGTCATTTTCATGTGCCCTTAAAACAACACTCTAATCATATGCGCATTGGTATATCACCCAGTGGGTGTTGGTTTCTCACCCGAGGCACGTGGGCACCGAGCCCCTCCTTTATGTGAGCATTGTGAGAAGATGATGTCATTGATAACATATTAAATGTATAAAATTAAATGATCATGCATATATTTTGAAGGCATAAGATGAGTTATTATATCAATATACCCAATCAGATAAGAGAAACATAATACGAGAGAAAATTTGAGTCATGACATAAAGAAAATATAATATGGTTTACACCCATGAACAATATGTTCAGAACATATATTTATATTGATCATAGTTCCAATAACCACATTACATTCAAAAGGGTCATAACAGACCAAATGTATCAAGATAGACATGACTCATGTATCAGAGACCCTAGCTATGCTTCCCATATTACATAAATTTTCACAGACCCATCCCTCTAGATATGATATCATTCCTACAACCCTCTAATGGTAACCCCAACCCTTAGAACCTCCTACTCTTTTCTATAGGGATTTGCCTTTCATCCTCTCTGTGATGATCCTGAAGCTTCCCCTCATCGACCTCTCTCCATTCAGGTGTGTCTTCCTCGCTCTAGAGAATCTCTAATAAATAGGTTTAGAACCCACCACCATGCCTTCCTCTAGGATCATATTGCTTTCCAAGTGTCCATGTGGTCCTCCAATGGAGCATGCTTCTTCTTATCCGAGCTCTCCACTTTTTGCAATGATGTCTTTCGGGAATGTTCTATGTGTGGGATATTCTTTCCTTGACCATCAAATTTCCGGTGGGTACCTTATCCACTCAAAGACACCTAGTCAAGTCATGTTTTTCCTCAAGTGCTTCTCGGAGAGCCGAATATGGCTAAGTCCTGAGATCCTTTTTTCTACCTTGCACGTGTGTCATGATTTCTACTAAACCTTTCTAAAACCCTTATCCTACATGCTTTTCCCCACATTCCCTTCTTCTTTACTAGTCCCACGTGTAAACAAGCCCTTTGGTACTTAGCCAATATTTTGAGGCCCAACAGTCTCGAAGAACTCGAACTACAATTGATATTTGGGGTGATTGATTTCGCATTTAAAAATGATTGATATCTGATTTTTCCATGAAAGACATCCTAACCTAAATTAAATTGTGAAAAAACAACAAAGTACACAAAAATATGTACAAACATGAAAAATAATGTATGATTGAAGTGGAACCATACAGTGTGCACAATGCACTTCTTTTTCTAAAAACAAACCTATCTACCCTAATCTAATCGAGATTTAAAAGGATCTAAACAAAACCTACAATAGGCAAAGGCGAAATAGGTTCCCTTTCTTATAAATTGATAACATGTATTTTATTTTGCAATGAACATGGTATTATTAATAAGAGTGAAAAAATGTTTTGAACATGGTCTTTATTAAGTGGACATAATATCGTGATAAAGAGAAAACTCAAAATGAGTGCGCATATGTGAACAAGGCACACTTAAAGGCACAAAATGATAGGAAAGGAAATGCACACCATGATAGTTTGATTTGGGACTTATCCATTTTCATGGATACAAAGCTATTTTAGGAGATAGCTTTCGGAGAAAACATTAGGATTGATACTTGTGGGATACACAAATGTTATTTTGGGAATGAGTGAATGATAAGTTCCATGCATGAGCTTCATTTAATAATAGTATGGATGCTAATGTAAAGGCATATGGATATTAGAAGCATGCGACCTATTTTTGGAAGTACGTAGGTGGTGAAGGGAATTTCCCACCCCTATAAGTATGTATTGAACTATGCATTTTAGTAGTAGATAATTATTGTAGAGTTATGCTACTAGATCTTATGCGCGCATGAATTATGGTGATGCTTTGTAATCTAAGAAGATTCTATGTATTATAATGTTTAATGTAATGGAGTATATTGGATGGATAATACTGTCAAACATGAATGTAACTAGTTCTTGTGTGGTTTATCTTATTATAGTTATTGTTTAATTCATGATTCTCTAAGATCTAGATCTGGTTAGGCACTATGGAATGTTTATGGTTATTTATGGTTCTAAATATGATTTATCTTCATCACACTAACATCCTGCACAAGTAACTCTAAAGAGGGGCCTAGTACCTTTGTGTGCTTTGGGTGAGCGCTCAGCTCAGGCTGGGTGATGTGCCGGTGAACTCCGGGTTTTATATAGTGGATTATAGGCTACATCATTGGTTCTGTTGCTAGGACCTCTTTTTGATCTATTTTTAGGATTCTTTGTGATGAAGACGTACCAATTGACCTTAGCAAGTGCTAAGGAGTGTATAAAATATATGGAATAAGAGTACGCTCGGAGGTTCAAAGACTTTGGATCTCGAGTTTGATGCACATGCGTGAGTGGAGTAGAATTTTTATGATTGTTTGTATGAGAGATTCTTTGTTATCTTCCTAATAGAGTTGTATGAGTGACTAGTTTCTTATGCATCTAAAAGGAATTGGAGGTATCGTACACTTGTTTGGACGTAGGAATAATTTTAGAACCTTTTTGATGTTAATCTTTGGATGCTCATGGATGCTTGGTTCCATGGTGTTTTGAATAGTTATATTTGGAGTACTCAATTACCACTTACTCTTTCCTGGAGGTAGCTGAGATCTAGTTTCTATGTTATCCTAGGGGAACTTATTTGAAAGGAATTCCACTAGTAATCAAAATCTTGATGGTAACCTTGAACTTGGAAGAAAAACCGATGGCTAATTAAACACCACCACGCCACCGGGTTGGAATAGGTTTGGTGAAGGATGGCAGACCAAGCACAAGAGAGGTAGAGATAAGAAACGTGGATTAAGTATAATGAGGTGCATGAGATGGAGATAGAGAAGAAACATGATATTACGAGAGAGGATGGTGTTGAGGAGAGATGGCTCGGGAAGGATTTGGAGCTCACGTAGAAGGTGTGGAGCCGAGCATCTCAAACTCCCCCAATTGGGCAAGCATAATAGGGAACCTTCTTGAGACTCACATGGGAGCCCACTAGTAGAGATGACATGGGCCATAGGGTGCATCTGAATCTACCTGGAAACCTAACCCTTGCACTTGGTTTTCTAATATCCAGTACAACCAGTAACCAACAAGCTAGTTTGGGCAGTAGAAGAGTAGGAGTAATTCTGATAATAAGTACATATATGGAAAAGAAAACATATTCTTTGTTGTTTAGAGGTACCTTTTCAAGTGCATCATTAGCATAGAACTCAAGTGCGCAAAAATTTGGACTCACTTATGGGATTAGTACCACTTCACAGACTTTAGGAGTTCAGTTTAATACCACTGTTGGGACACAGGGAAGTACATCCACCGGTCCTCTTCTAGCTGAAGGTGGAGGATTAAGAGGCATACATGGCTTTAGTTCTTGTGGATCTGGTGGTTTTGGAGGTAGAGGTAACACAAGAGGTTCCTGATTAGGTGGGCAAGGTCCTCATTAACCCCACAATATTTACATGGAGATGTCTCTATGTGTTCCAAAGTTTAGGGGCATAGAAGATGTTGTTTAACACATGCATATGTGTGAGATATTTCGGTGCACAAAGGAGCTATGGATTAAGTGCAAGGAAATTCATTTGCAACTACATTGCGGGGACGCGCACACGCTTGGTATATGAAGTTTTACCCTAATCAGAATTGCGTAGATTATGCAACATTAAAGGATGTTTTCCTTAAGGAGTTTCATATCCCTGAGTTTGAGAAAAAGATTATAAGCACACTCAAGGATATTAAGAAAGGCACTACTGAGATCATTTGGGAATATGATGCATGTTTCAAGACACTATTGTCTAAAATTTCTTATGATATTCATGCAAGCTAGCATTCACAGTGGTTTGTTAGGGGCTTGATCACACCTTTTAGGAGGGTGTTGTCACATAAGAAATATATGGACCCACACGAAGCACTTGAAGAAAATTTACATGCTGAGGTAGTTAGAAGTATAGACACTGGAGTAAGTCCATTCCTGGAAGCACAAATTGTAGCTATGGTAAAATAGTTAAAGAAACTATCAGCCAATTCAACTCATAAGACACAAACTAGGATTTAATGTATAGATTGTGAAGTGGAAGGGCACACTAAGGATAGTTATCCTAGTAGGTTAGTGCACTCATTATTTCTATACTGTGAGATATGTCATTTGGACCATGATGTCAGTCGTTTCCCATTATTACAATGTGTGATAAGAAAGAATGTATCTTTCTATTGTAATATTTTTTGGCCCATGACTCTCAATACAAAATATTACTAGTTGATTGGTCAGATCCATGATGCCATAGATATTGGTGTGCAATAGACTGGAGTATTAGATAACTCTAAAGGTGAGCACCATAATTGTGACCACACTCAAGCATGTTATGAACGGAACGAAGGGGACTTTGAAGGAAGTTATGGTAGAGATCGAGGATATCATGGTGGATTCGAGGGTAGAGGCCGTGGTGGTGGACGAGGTGAGTTCCCTCACAGAATGTGTTTTACATGCGGATCTCCTTACCATTACAGGTGCGAATGTCCTCAAAATATTACTTGTTCTTTTTGTGGAAATAATCACATCTATGAGGAATGTCCAGACTTGTATGACCATCTTAGTAAGCAACATAAATAGGATAACAAGGGCATGGGGATGGTTAGAATACATCACGCTATGGAAAATTAGTGGATGCCAAATTTGGCACTAGAACTTGAGGTATTACTTGTGAATATTACTACATGTGTTGAGGATGCACACGCAAGAGAGGAATTAAAACATAAGCCTATTGTTGGTACCCAAATTTTTTCTCCCTTTCACTGAAGCAGCATCAAAGATATGACATGAAGCTTAAAGATAGATGGATCATGGTGTGTGTCATTTTGTAGCCGGGATATGATCTAACTAGCACTAGGATTTTGGAGAGATGGATAGCACTCAAAAAGGACTTCATCTTGTCTTAAATGTTTTAGGGTGTGCCTTTCAACCAAGGTAAGAGAACCTATTTTGTAACCCTCAAATGGTGAAGGAGATGAAGATATCCCTCAATTTGTGAAAATAGTATGAAAAGGGCCTTTGGAAAATATGATCAACACTACAAATATGACTTTCACAAGTTGTCACTTCCAGATTATGGAGATAATTTTAATGTAAGACAAGGGTTATCAAGACATTTTGAAATCCCGATATGTTCTCGCATACTTTAGCAACTGGATTTTGATATTCTGTGGGTATATAGGGAAAAAAAGGGTAAAACAAGGTAGGATTAGTTGTTTTGAATGTTTTTTGGGTGGGAGTTTAGACAAGAAAAACCAAGATCTACCAGACTCTTTGTGGATTTCAGCAAAATATGGAGAAACTTAACAACAGAAAGTATCAAAATGGTTAATCACCGTAACACCATGAACTGTTGTTACTTTCTCCTGAGCATACAAGTGTTGATATGTGATTTCTTGTAAAAGGATGTGTTCCTCGATTTAGAAATCATGCTTGATATGTACTGTAATTTCTTTGCAGATTACAGATCTTGACTGAGTCAGAATATGATTAGACTCTTTTATTTATTTCATTTTGTATCTGAGTTTAATCTGATCTCGGAATAAATTATAGAGTTATCCATCTATAATACCTAGTCTTGGATCAGTGGAATTGATCCAAGTATTGCTTTAAGTTTGTTCATGATGAATTAAATTACAGACCTTGAACAGGTTGCAAGGTCTAGAAGCATTTAATAAGCTAGTCAGGAGTATGACTCAGGCTGATCAAGTGAAATGAATTGGTTCCCGATATGGAAGTATATCTGGAAGGTCTCGATTGTGGACCAGGTAATAATTCGGTTACATACGATTCTGCAGCCTAAGGCAGAACAGGAGCTAAACCTGTTCGAAGACGTATGATGTAGGTCTTTTTCTGAGTGTACGAAAGGTAGACCTAACTGGAATTATTATTGGTTAGTAACCTAAAACTAAACCTAACCTAGGGGTTAGATTAGTGTTAATCTAACCTAGACCTAGGCTAAGTACTAATGTCCTAAGTTAGTATCTATGTTATGGAAGTTAGATTAGGTGTTATCCTAAATTCTAACCTAAGATACTAACCTAACTATGAGCAAGAATGTAAAGGGGCCTATGGAGGGGTGCGAACCATGGGCGGCATTTTCTATGTCATTAAATGCTAAGGATAAGTATGAGGGACAGGTCTTGGCGGAAGTTTAAGCAACAGCTAACCTAAGCCGACGTGGCAGGTCGCCAAAACTGGAAATGAACTTGAGATTTCATTTGTTTGTCGCCAACTTTGGCGGTCGGTGGCAGTGGAGTTTGAGCGGGAAAGTTGGTGTAAATGCATTCAATGTGCTCGGTAGTCGAGCTCGGAACTCGCGTGAAGGCATGCAAACTGGGAAGTTGTTGGTTTGTTTGGCTTATCGTGATTTTCGGTTTTCCTTCTGCCTGTTCACTGGTTCTTCGCACCAGTCATCTTTGTGTTGCATGGCGAACATGAGGATATCTAGCTCTTTTCTCTGGCAAGGAAAGTATATATGTTTTGGAGATAGCAAAATTTTGTTGGTCGCTCTAACTTGGAAAAGGAAAAGGAAGTCTGAGCTCTTCCAGTGGTCTGCTTCGGAAATTTGAGCAAAAATCCAGGCATGTTAGGCCCTAACCTTTAAAAATCTTGCTGTCTTTCAAGTGATTTCATTAGAACAACTCTGTTCAAATGTTTTGAGGAAATTGATGATTTTTCTATAGTTGTCTTGTGTGATTTTTGCACTGTAACTTCATGCTGGAATGACTTATCATTTATCCCTTGATGGGTGTTTATTATTTTCGAACTGTGACTTTATTTCTTTGTGTTGCATATTGGCTTAAATATGCGTGATATATGAAAGTATAAATGCTCGGCCTGATTCGGCGAGAGCCCATAAATTATTCCTGTGATGGGTATAGGTCACTGTTATAGCCGTCGATGCTTGTTGTAACTGTCGGAAGGGATATTGATGAACATTGTTTGATTGTTCAGTTAATGGACCTTTTTCTTTTATAAGCTCTGTCGTGGCTGTTATCCAGTGGTAAATATGGATTCTGGTTGGGTTTCGTATAAAATTTTATAGTTATTATGAAAGGAAACTCTCTGTGTTACAGAATTCTTTTACGACCTAGCTGGAGTTGTATTTCTCTTTGCATGGAGGTTATGGGGACTCAACCCATTTATAGTATAGATATATATACTTATGATTACTGCATTTAAACGACTCTTGGAGTCCTCTGAATGAATCGTATATTACGATCCACTGTAGAAGAAATAGTTACATCTTTGCATATTGATAATTGAATTACGTGGAAGTCTTGTAGAAGTAACAGGTCATGCGACCTTACTTATTGTAATAAATTTTGGTACAGACTCCCTGGGTATGCATTTACGTTTCTTCTGTGTAAGCTTGTTCGGGAATTTTGACGAGGCTCAGTTGAATCCCTTGTTATGAAAATCGGTATTTGATTTGCTTACACTTGATTTTTGTCGAATGCTTACCATAGTTGGCATAGAGTGATTTATTAACTATTTTTATCTTATACTGTTGTTGGGTTCCGTGGTTATGGGTATAAACCCGTTAACAGTATGAAATGTATATATAGAGATTCATATTTGTTTTAATCTGAACGACTCTGTGGAGTCGATTGAATGATTTATATAATTGAATCACTGTTCAAGGTTGAATATAATTGAATATTGGTAATTGTTGTTCCAGCGACTTAAGGGAATAATATGTATTTCAATCTCTGTAATTTCGTAAGAATACCTTCGTGTCACAAGGATTTTGTGGTACAGATTCTTTTGGTATATTTTTACGTCTTCAATCTGTGCAAATTTGTGTAAAAGATTGGCAAGGGTTCAGTCGGATTCCTTGTTTTGAAATCAGTAACGGAATTGAGGGTTCTGTCGGATTCCTTGTTTCGAAATCAGTAATTAAATTTGCTTTGCCTGATTTTTATTATGCTCCGTTGATGGGCTCAGATGGAATTGTATGCAATTATTTATCTTGTTACTACTGTTCGGATTCATTTGAATTCTTGGAAGGTAACCTGTATTTTTGTCTCTTGTTGAACCTGATTTTTGTGACACTGTCGTTTTGTCACTGTTTGAGTTCCTTGAGTATGGATATTTATCTCGTGTCCTGGCTCTGTTGAAGTGAGTCGCAAATACCATACTTTAAACTTGAATGCGCCCAGGTGAGAATAGATTTGCTGTATTCCTTTCCATCTACTCCAGTCCGATTGAGACTGAGCATGTTTCGGAAATTTTGTGTGATTGTCTTGGCATAGTCTTAAGGAAGCATCCAATTGCCTAAGGCAATGAAGTCTGTTGTTGACCGCAATACTAGAGGTTCTATGATTTTGAACTTGGGTCGAAATGCCTTGCTGTGTTCGATTTTTATTAATACAGTGATTCTTCTTGTGGTTTGTCGGACTTGTTCGTACACGTACTGGGTGAATGCTTTCCATATGTAGAGACGGTACAGTAGTGAACTTGTGTGAAGGGAAGTATGAATGATTTGTTTCTTTCTCTTCTGTTATTCTAATACTTGTTGGTATCTGTCTAACAGTTGGAATTGTTCTTGTATCTTATTGGTGGAATCATGATTTGTCATGATATTTCCTTTTCTCGATGAAAGTAACGATCTGTCCAATGTTGCTGATCTTGGATTCAAGATAATTGTTTGGATACTTTCGTTCTTTGATTCTTAATACTTGATGAAATATTTGAGAAGTGTTTAGGACTATTCTGTAACGTTGATAGAGTTACACGTTTGTAGTCATTTTGTATTATAAAGGCATATTCTGAATATGTTTACTTGTTGGTGATTTTATATCATTTAAATAGGGTGTTTAATGAAAACAATTGACGGATTGCAATTGTTTTAAAAGTTAGTGCTTATCATGCTCAGTTCATCGAACTGACTCATGTTGACTATTTTTGCAGATGGTTGCCGTAAGTGGTAAAAGCAATGCAGATCTGACAGGATGATCAGATTGTTTATTTTGATTTATAATGAATTACAGCTTGATTTCCTAAATGTACTATATGTGGAAAGATGTACTTTTCCGTTAAGCATTGTATCAAGTATGTTGTTTGCATAAAATGTAATTGTATAGTTCTGAAAGGAATGGAAATAAGTATTTGTTACTTATGTGATATATTTTTAATTCTGATAGTTGACCCTCTTCGGTTTATATACCAGAGTGGCAATGTTATCCTTGTGTAATTTGGATGCTTTTGTGATTGACAATGAAAGCTTAAAGAAAATGTAATTGAATTCTTATGAGTGTTTAGTAGTTCTGATTTGTTCTATCGAAAGCTAGATTGAAATATAAATCGTTGTCTTTCTAAAAGGATAGGGCTAAGAAGAACCTAAGCAGAACACTAATCAAGCTGGATTAAATTACTAATCCCTAGTCCTGAGTATGACAGGACAATATTAAATTGGATTCTTAATCATTTATATCTTGATGCTAATAAGTATGATATAATTCAGTTAAGAGAACTGATATAAATTTAATGGAGTACAGATGGCAATCTCATGTAAAGGTTTTGAGATATTGTCCAATTCTGTTGTTTAGAATCATGTATATTCTAATGACTCCTTGATGAGGTCTTGACCTTAATAACTCCACCATGTAATGGGTTTTATTGAGAAAGGTCGTCTTAAGACGAAGAATCCAGGGATCGGGAAAGGCTAACCTTAGGGGAAAGTCTTTAAAGTAATTTAAAACTCAACGTGCGTAACGCATATTATTGCGTAGATCTTTTTGAGGTGGATTTAAAGGTTGACGACACAAGTCAACTGCAGGGTTGTACCTCCGAGAAGATTAGGATCTTCTCAAGGTTACAACAATGTAGGTGACTTATGGCGACACCCTTTGCATTGATCGCTAAGATTTACACTTTGATCTCGACGAGTTACTCTGGGACAATTAGGAATGTGGCCATGTTATAAGGCTGCCTAGGAGGTTCAGGGTATCTTGACACACTGGTCTAACTGCAGGGTTAAACCAGTATGTCACCATATCCCTAATCCTCGTGGGCATCCATATAACATTATCACCTTGTTAATCTGCCTCCGAGTGATTCAGTTGTGAAAGGAAGGACTGATAGTAGTCAGTGTAAGACATTCTATATAACATAAGAATGGGGTGAAGGATGTATTCCAGATTGACGCGAGTATGCCGTTAAGGAATACGAGACATAAACAATATGTTTCAAATCTTTGGCCAAAGTATCGCAAGCTGCTGATTGCGTTGTCCTAATTCACCTAGTCTAAGGGATGAGATGCCGATGAATAATGGTAACAATTATTCAGTTAGGTTCCTTGGACAGAGCATTCTGAATCCCAGAATAGGGAAGAGAACCACAGGAGTGAAGTGTTAAATAATAACGCCAACTCATATTACTCATGAATAGATCGGTAGATAACCGAGTCATGAAATGAATAGATCGGAGGTACTCCGAGTCATTACAGCTGCATATGGTTATCTGTTAAATGAATGGTTATTTGATTTGTGAGTTCTAAATTATGTATTTAGAACCAGGATGCATTTATCAAAAAAAAAAATTGACTTGTTCCATTGTCTAAAATGAGGATGTTACAATCACCCCTTCATCCAGATATGTGCATCAAATGGAGGCCCATATCTGCACTTTTCCACACAATCCTTGATCATTTATCACAAAATATTGATTTAAAATGAACCAATGAATCATTTAGCAATCACTATTTAATCATGACCTAAGGTGAACCCAAAGGTTTACAAACAATCTCTGAAATCAAGGAAGGTAAAGTGATTTTTAATTTTTTTATCTGTTTATCGATGAAAGTTCTTCTCGAATGTGAGATTGCAAATGCCACTAAACTATCACAAGAATGAGATAATGTATGATCAAGAGAGACCTTAAACACAAGACTGCAAAAGGAAATAAGAAACACAAATTGTAAGGCATTCTGGAATGTAAGCATTTCATAGATTTTTCCAAAAGACAACACAAAATAACTCAAACTTGATCAGATTTATCAACATGGGAATGTTTTGAAAACAATCTTAGAGATTTTTAATGGCTATACATGTGTAACCAACTTAACATGATTTGAAATCTGATACAAAGAGAGTTACATGAGTTTCTCAAGTGGTCACTCAGAGAATGGGCTTCTTCCCATATTTTCCCATGAAATTTTTAGTTTTCCAGGATTTTTTAAACTCTTCCAACCCTTTGCATGAAAAATTCATGCAATATATAGCATTCAATCTCCTTTGAGCCTTCTTTCCTAAGAAAATAATATGCCAAAGGATCAAATTTGTTACAAAAATTCCTCATGATTCACAGACAAGGACGTTTAACAAAACACATCCAAAAAGTTTCCAGTTGTCTCAAAAAGAGATGAATCATTGCAAAATTCACATCATTATCCATTGTGGAGGCACAATTTTCATCTTCAAATCATGTAGACCCCTTCCCTTCATTATTTCATCCATTTCCCTCTAAAATTTGACTCTGTAACTTTTGGATTTGATATTTTATGTTTTGGACGGGCTAGGGTAAAATTTCACTTCAAAAACATATCTGATCCTCAAATTGATCCTCAAAACCAATTGCATTGGTCCTTGTAGGCACAAACAACATGAATTTGTCAAAAATTTGATGGAAATTGATGCAAAACTGCATCTCCAAACTTCTTGGAGCGTTATAGGGAAAAAATGGTGGCAGAGAAAAAATGATGCACAACTACCGTAGATTCAACTTTCAACTCTTAATCTGAGCCCTCCACATGGAGAAAAACCATTGGAGATGGGATTTGGAGGCACCTTTTTCCACTTTGCATTTTTAAAAGAAATGGCCATGTGGTGAGATTTGATTCGGCATGGGCATGGGTTTCACATTTTTACCCTTTTGACCTTTTTATTCTGAGTGGCCACGTGGCACCATTCCATTGGATGTGGACCTAGGAGCTTCATTTTACCTTTTAAACTTTTTGGGAAAAATTGGAAAAATTTGATATTTTTCCCTGTACCTCCACTTCATGAAAATGGGCCTTACACATGTCCTAAAGTGGGTACCATTAGAATCGTCGACCGATTCTACACATTTCCACCTTTTTTGGAAAAAGGAAAATTTTCCAAATTATCCCCACAGACCCGCACCTCCGATTCTGTCTCGGGCTCTGAAGCCACCACATGTTCCAATCTGATTCGTTGCGGGCCCTAGGAATTTTATTTGCACTTTAACTCTTTTTCCAAAATTCCTTAAGGCACAAAAAGACCTACATCTTCTCATCCAATCAAAAGAGGACACATCATCATTTTTGGGAAAAATTTAGAAATTTTCTCCACCACTTGAATTCAGGTAGATTAGCACTTGGCGGGGCCATGGGAAAATTTGAAACTTTTAGCCAAAGTAGATAAAAATAACAAGTTCTCAAAATGACCCACCGCTCCTCCTCCAATAAAAACATGCCACGTAAGCAACATTAGAACCAATCAGAGTAAAGCAGAGCCATGGGACCAAATTCACCCTTTTGCCAAAAAAGAAAAAAGTGATAAGTTAAAAAAATTTCCACCATCCCTCAACTAATTAGAACAAGCCATGTTGCCGATGAATGCTGAAGAAGAAATTGATGGCAAAACAACACTCGTCCCTGATCAAAAAACATAGAAAATGCTAGGGTCACCTTAGAATTCAATTTTTTTGCTAAGGACGACAAATTTCTTGAAATTGAACTAACTAAAACATGTTTTCAAAGCATTTTTGATCATGGAATTGGATTTTCAAATGGCTTACAAGTGAAAATTGATCAATTTTAAACTTCCACGATTGGGCAAAAGGAAAAATGGCAAAGCCCGCATATTTTTGAAAAATTAGGGCACAAAACAAGGCACACATGCAAATTTCTTTCAAATTGGGGCAAAACAACAAGTTTGTGAGCATTTCAAGGCATTCAACTAGAGGGAAAAGTTGTAGACCACCAATTTGAGAGAAAAACATTTCAGAGCATGTAGAATGAAGGAAAAATTTAGGGCAAAATGGTGCAAGCTCAAAAATGGCACCAACATTAGCTCCTACTCGGGATGGGCACTCCCAAGTGAGTGCCACAAGAACAAAATAAGTAGACCAAGTGCCAAAAACAACCATTGGGCAATGGATTCAAAAATGTAGGGCAGAAAAACTAGACCCAATCGACAAAAAATGGCTGCCAAGAACAGGGAAAACCACAAACCGACAAAAACAACAAAAACAGAGCCAAAAACAAATACTATACACTATACAAGTGGTGCATACCTCAAATTTGGGGATTAATCCAAGAAATGCTTTAGATGTCTGCCATTAACAGGTAGTTCAAGAAATTCCCCATCTAAGTCCTTAAGAAAAAAGGTATTTTCACCAATTCTGATATCAATGGAGTAAGGGCCCATCCACAATGCATCAAATTTACCATGTTTTCCCTTATCTTCATGTCTGCTATCCCACAAAAAAACCATATCTCCAACATTGAAAGCCCTAGGAGTGACCTTCTTGTCAAACAACCTCTTCAACTTCTCTCTAAATATGACATGCCTTTGGTGGGATGCTCTTCTTTCTTCATCCATCTCAACAATCTGATTAATTCTTGCTTCATATGGACTGAACTCTTGATCTTCAAGTTATTAAACAAATTGAAATGAAGATAATTACATATGTAAGGGAAGCATAGCATGAGTTCCATATACCAACTCAAATGGGCTCTTACTAGTAGCTCTTTTGGTAGTGATTCTATTAGCCCAAACTACAAATTTTAGTTGTTCACCCCATTTTCTCTTATTCAACTCCAAGGTTCTCTTAATGATCTTCAACAAGTTCTTATTGTTGGACTCAACTTGTCCATTCCCTTGAGGGTTATAGTTTGAAGCATAAGTCATATTGGTTCTATACTCCTTGCACATTTCCATCAAGGGATTAGCTCTGAAACACATGGCATTATCAACAACAATCTTTACTGGCACACGAAATCTGCATATGATGTGATTCAACAAGAAGTCCATAAAAACTTGGTGTGTTGCTTTCTTGGTGGGGATTGCTTTTACCCACTTGGTGAAGTAATCTGTGGCTACAAGAATCCACTTATGGCTAGAACTGGAAGGGTCTAAAATCTCACCAATGAAGTCCATCTCCCATTGTTTGAAAGGATCCTCAATTGATACAAAGTTACATAGGAAGGGAGCACCAAGATTTCATTCTTTCATAGAAATGCTAGCATCTTTCACATTTTATAACTAGCGAGGGTTACATCTTTGAAGATTATAGGCCACCAATAACCATCTCTCAAAATTTTGTGTGCTGCAACCCTTCTAGCAAAGTGTCCTCCACAAACTCCCGATGGAAATCAGCAACTATTTTGAAGCTTCATCTTCAATTATACATTTCAAGAGGACATCTTTAGGGTTCTTCCAAGCCAGTCCAAAGTTAGTGATGATGTATTTTTGAGAAGCCAACTTGAGGGATCTTTTCTATTTTTTATTCAAATGATCGGGAAGCATAGGTGTCGAGGTATATGATTACATCCTTGTACCACTCAGAACTTACCAACTTCTCAATAACATCTTCCCTTTCTTCCTCTACTTCATTCACTTCCATAGTCTGCAAGTTGCTCTCGACCACGAGCTTATCAAGACCCAAACCTCTCACCAAATTTATGTTTTGGATATCCTTGTCATATTACAGGGTATAAATGGTTAGCACTCTTCTCCACCAGTGATCAAAAACACATGTCCAACTCATATCCACATCCTATAGCCTCTGGTAATCATCTTGGGTCCACACACGTGATCTATAGTACCAACTTGATCTGGATGCATATGTTGAGATCCATTCATACAATTCTACTGGAAAAAGAAAAAGGTCTCATACAACTCATGATATAGGTGTTATTCTACCCATTTACATGCATCAAACTCAAGTCCTACATCAAATATTAGAGAAAAATCATCCTCTGTACTTTTAAACCATGCTTCGATACTTTCCAAGGTCAAGTGCTATGTCATCACACATAATTCTCACAACAACTTCGAAAAGAGGTCCCGAAAATGGTACCAAGATGTAGTCATTTTTACCTACCCTTAAAACAACACTCTAATCACATGCACATTGGTATATGACCTAGCGGGAGTGGGCACTCACCCGAGGCACACACGAGTACTGAGCCCCTCCTTTATGTGAGCATTGTGAGAAGATGATATCATTGATAATAGATTAAATGTATAAAATTCAATGATCATGCATATATTTTTAAGGCATAAGATGAGTTATTATATCAATATACCCATTCAGATAAGAGAAACATCATACAGAGAGCAGATTTGAGTCATGACATAAAGAAAAGATACTAGGGTTTACACCCATGAATAATATATTCGAACATATATTTATATTGATCATAGTTCTAGTAACCACATTACATTCAAAAGGGTCATAATAGACCAAATGTATCAAGATAGACATGACTCATGTATCAGAGACCCTAGCTATGCTTCCCATATTACATAATTTTTCATAGACCCATCCCTCTAGATATGATATCATTCCTACAACCCTCTAATGGTAACCCCAGCCCTTAGAACCTCCTACTCTTTTCTATAGGGATTTGTCTTTCATCCTCTCTGTGATGATCCTAAAGCTTCCCCTCATCAACCTCTCTCCATTCGGTGTCTCTTACTCACTCTAGATAATATCTGTAAATAGGTTTAGCATTGACGGCCATGCCTTCCTCAAGGATCATGTTGCTTTCCAAGTGTCCATATGGTCCTCCAATGGAGAATGTTTCTTCTTATCTGAGCTCTCCACTTTCTACAATGATGTCTTTTGGGAATGTTCTACGCATGGGATATTCTTTTATTGACCACAAAGTTTCCAGGCGGGCACCTTATCCACTCAGCACACCTAGTTAGGTCATGTTTTTCCTCAAGTGCTTCTTGGAGAGCCGAATATGGCTAAGTCCTGAGATCATTTTTTCTACCTTGCGCGTGTGTCATGGCTTCTACTAAACCTTTCTAAAACCCTTGTCCTCCATGCTTTTCCCCACATGACCTTATTCTTTACTGGTCCCACACCCACACGTGCCCTTTGGTACTCAACTAATATTTTGAAGCCCAACAGCCTCGAAGAACTCTAAACTACAATTGATCTTTGGGGGTGATTGATTTATCGTTTAAAAATGATCCATATCTGATTTTTCCTTGAAAGACTTCCTGACCTAAGTTAAATTGTGCAACAACAACAAAAAGTACAAAAAAATGTACAAATATGAAAAATAATCTATGATTGAAGTGGAGCCATACAGAGTGTGCACAATGCACTTCTTTTTTCTAAAAACAAACCTATCTACCCTAATCTAATGAGATAGAAAAGGATATAAACAAAACCTGTAATAAGTAGGCAGAAATAGGTTCCTTTTCTTATAAATTGATAACATGTATTTTATTTTGCAATGAACATGGTCTTTAATAAGAGTGAAAAAATGTTTTGAACATGGTCTTTGTTGAGTGGACATAATATTGTGATAAAGATAAAACTCAAAACGAATGTGCGCACGTGGACAAGGAACACTTGAAGGCACGAATTGATAGGAAAGGAAATGCACACCATGACAGGTTTGATTTGGGACTCAAGCCATTTTCATGGATACTAACTATTTTAAGAGATAGTGTGCGAGCACACATCGGGATCGAGACTTGCGCGACACAAAATGTTATTTTGGGAATGAGTGAATGATAAGCACCATGCATGAGCTTCGATTAATAATAGGATGGATACTAATGTAAAGGCGTATGGCTATTAGAAGCATGCGACCTATTTTTGGAAGTACATAGGTGGTGAAGGGAATTTCCCCACCCCTATAAGTATGTATTGAACTATGTATTTTAGTATTAGATAATTATTGTAGAGTTATGCTACTAGATCTTATGTGCGCATGACTTATGGTGATGCTTTGTAATGTAAGAAGATTCTATGTATTATAATGTTTAATGTAATGGAGTATATTGGATGGATAATCTTTTATCAAACATGAATTTAACTAGTTCTTGTGTGGTTTATCTTATTATAGTTATTGTTTAATTCATGATTCTCTAAGATCTAGATCTGGTTAGGCACTATGGAATGTTTATGGTTATTTATGGTTCTAAATATGATTTATCTTCATCATACTAACATCCTGCACAAGTAACTCTAAAGAGGGGCCTGGTAACTTTACGTGCTTTGGGTGAGCGCTCAGCTCAGGCTTAGTGATGTGCCAGTGCACCTGGGTTTTATATAGTGGATTATAGGCTACATCATTGGTTCTATTGCTAGGACCTCTTTTTCAGCTATTTTTAGGATTATTTGTGATGAAGACGTACCAATTGACCTTAGAAAGTCTGAGGAGTGGATAAAATATATGGAAGAAGAGTACGCTCAGAGGTTCAGCACTGGATCTGAGTTTGATGCACATGCGTGAGTGGAGTAAATTTTTATGATTGTTTGTATGAGAGATTCTTTGTTATCTTTCCGATAGAGTTGTACGAGTGGCTAGTTACTTATGCATCTAAAATGAATTAGAGGTATCACACACTTGTTTGGATGTAGGAAGAATTTCAGGCCCTTTATGATGTTGATCTGATTTGGATGCACGTTGTGGATACTTGGTTCCATGGTGTTTTGAATAGCTATATTCTGGTTTACTAAATTACCACTTACTCTTTCCTAGAGGTAGCTGAGTTCTAGTTTCTACATTATCCTAGGGGAACTTATTTGAAAGGCATTCCACTAGCGATCAAAATCTTGATGGTAACCTTGAACTTGGAAGAAAAACCGATGGCTAGTTAAACACCACCATGCGCCTGGGGGTAGGAATAGGTTTGGTGAAGGATGACAGACTGAGCGAAAGAGAGGTAGAGATAAGAAAGGTGGATTAAGTATAATGAGGTGCATGAATGGGAGATATAGAAGCAACGTGATATTACAGAGAGGATGGCATTGAGGAGAGATGACTCAAAAGGATTTGGAGCTCACCTAGAAGGTGTAGAGCGAGAGCATCTGGAACTCCCCAATTGGGAAAGAATAATAGGGAACCCTCTTAAGATTCACTGGGAGCCCAATACCAGAGATGACATGGGCTGTAGGGCACATTTGAATCTACCTAGAAACCTAACCCTTGCACTTTGTTTTCTAGTATCCAAGTCAACCAATAACCAGCAAGCTAGTTTGGGTAGTAGGAGAGAAGGAGTAATTCCAATAACAAGTACATATATGGAAAAGAAAACATATTCTTTGTTTTTTATAGGTACCTTTTAGGTGCATCATCAACACAAAACTCAAGAACGCATAATTTTGGACTCACTTTTGGGAGTAGTACCACTTCACAGACTATAGGAGTTCAGTTTAATACCATTGTTGAGACACAGGAAGTACATCCATTGGTCCACTTTTAGCTACAGGTGGAGGATTAGGAGGCATATGTGGCTCTAGTTCTGGTGGATCTAGTGGTTTTGGAGGTAGAGGTAACACAAGAGGTTCTGGATCAAGTGGGCAAGGTCCTCATCAACCCCAAAATATTTACATGGAGATGTCTCTATGTCTTCCAAATTTTAGGGGCATAAAAGATGTTGTTCAACATGTGAACATGTGTGAGATATTGTGGTGCACAAAAGGAGTTATGGCTTCTGAGTGGAAGGAAAGTCATTTTGTAACTACATTCCAAGAACACACACACAGTTGGTACATGAAGTTTTATTCTAATCAAACTTGTGTAGATTATGTTGCATTAAAGCATGTTTTCCTTAAGTAGTTTCATATCCCTGAGTTTGAGAACAAGATTATAAACACACTCAAGGATATTAAGAAAGGAACTATTGAGATCATTTGGGAATATGATGCTTGTTTCAAGACATTGTTGTCTAACCTTTCTTATGATATTCATGCAATCTAGCATGCACAGTGGTTTGTTGGGGGCTTGATCACACCATTTAGAAGGGCTTTGTCCCATAAGGAATATACGGACCATACGAAGCACTTGAAGAAACTTTACATGCTTTGAGGTAGTTGGAAGTATAGAAATTGAAGTAAGCTCATTCTTGAAAGCACATATTGTAGCTTTAGTAAAACAGATTAAAGAAACTATTGTCTCGATTCAACTCATGAGACACAAACTGGGATTTGGTGTATAGATTGTGAAGTGGAAGGGCACACTAAGGATAGATATCCTAGCAGGTCAATGCACTCATTATTTTTAGACTGTGAGATATGTCATTTGGACCATGATTTTAGTCATTTCCCATTATTACAATGTGTGATAAGAAAGAATGTATCTTTCTATTGTAATATTTTTTGGTCCATGACTCACAATACAGAAGATTACCAGTTGATTGGTTAGATCCATGATGCCATAGATATTGGTGTGCAAAAAACTAGAGTATCAGATAACTCTAAAGGTGAGCACCATGATTGTGACTACACTCAAAGATGCTATGATAGGAATGAAAGGAAATTTGAAGGAGTTGTGGCGGAGAGAATGAGGATATCATGGTGGATTCGAGGGTAGAGGCCATGGTGGTGGATGAGGTGAGTTCCCTCATAGAACGTGTTTTACATGTGGATCTCCTGACCATTATAGGTGCGAATGTCCTCAGAATATTACTTGTTCTTTTTATGGGAATAATCACATCTATGAGGAATGCGCAAACTTGTATGACCATCTTAGTAAGAAACATAAATAGTATAACAAGGGCATGGGGATGGTTAGAATACATCGCGCAATGGAAAATCAGTGGATACCAAATATGGCACTTTGGAACTTGAGGTATTACCTATGAAGATTACTACATGTTTTGAGGATGCACGCGCTAGAGAGGCATTACAACATAAGCCTATTATTGGTACTCAATTTTTTTCTCCTTTTCAGTCTGAGTAGCATCAAAGATATGGCATTAAGCTTGAAGATATATGGATCATGGTGTGTGTCATTTTGTAGCTATGGATATGATCTAACTAGCACTAGGATTTGTGGAGAGATGGATAGCATTCAAATAGGACTTGATCATGTCCTAACTATTTTAGGTCATGTTGCTTGTCAACCAAGGTAAGAGAACCTATTTTGTAACCCTCAAATGGTGAAGGAGATGAAGATATCCCTCAATTTGTATAAATAGTATGAAAAGGGCCTTGGGAAAATATGATCAACACTCCAAATCTGACTTTCACAAGTTGTCACTTCCAGATTATGGAGATACTTTCAATGCAAGACAAGGGTTACTGAAGACATTTTGAAATCCTGATATGTTCTGCATACTTTAGCAACTAGATTTTGATCTTTTGTGGGTATACAGGTAAAAATAGGGGTAAAAAAGGTAGGATTAGTTGTTTTGAATGATTTTTGGGTGGGATTTTAGACAAGACAAACCAAGATCTACCAGACTCTTTGAGGATTTCAGCAAAATATGGAGAAACTTAACAATGAAAGTATCAAAATGGTTAATCATCCCTTCAACTAGGATATGTGCATCAAATGGAGGCCCAAATCTATACTTTTCCACACAATCCTTGATCATCTATCACAAAAAGCTTGAGTTAGAATGAACCAATGAAGCATTTAACAATCACTATTTAATCATGACCTAAGGTGCACCCAAAGGTTTACAAATAATCTCTGAAATCAAGGAAGGTAAAGTGATTTTAAATTTGTTTATCTCTTTATCAGATGAAAGCTCTTCTGAATGCGAGATTGTAAATTCCACTAAACTATCACAAGAGTGAGATCATGTATGATCAAGAGAGACCTTAAACACAAGACTGCAATAGGAAACAAGAAACATGAATTGAAAAGCATTCTGGAATGTAAGCATTTCATACATTTTTCCAAAAGACAACACAAAATAACTTAAACTTGATCAGATTTATTAGCAGGGGCATGTTTTGAAAACAATATCAAAGCTTGTTAATGGCTATAAATGTGTAACCAATTTAACATGATTTTAAATATGATACGAGATAAAGTTACATGATTTATTTAAGTGGTCACTTAGAGAATGGGCTTCTTCCCAGATTTTCTGTGAAATTTTTAGTTTTCCAGGCTTTTTTAAACTCTTCCAACCCTTTGCATGAAAAATTCATGCAATATATAGCATTCAATCTCCTTTGATCCTTCTTTCCCAAGAAAATAATATGCCAAAGGATCAAATTTGTTACAAAAATTCCTCATGATTCACAGACAGGACGTTTAACATAACACGTCCAAAAAGTTGCCAATTGTCTCAAAAAGAGATGAATCATTGCAAAATTCACATCATTATCCATTATGGAGGCACGTTTTTCATCTTCAAAGCATGCAGACCCCCTTCCCTTCATTATTTCATCCATTTCCCTCCAAAATTTGACTCTGCAACTTCTGGATTTGATATTTTACGTTTTGGATGGGCTAGGGTAAAATTTCACTTCAAAAACATATATGATCCTCAAAACCAATTGCATTGGTCCTTGTAGGCACAAATGAAATGAATTTTTCAAAAATTTGATTCAAATTGATGTAAAAACCGCATCTCCAAACTTCCTAGAGTGTTATAGGGAAAAAATGGCGGCAGAGCAAAAATGATGCACAACTACCATAGATTCAACTTTCAACTCTTAATCTGAGCCCTCCACATGGAGAAAAACCATTGGAGATGGGCTTTGGAGGCACCTTTTTCCACTTTGCATTTTTAAAAAGAAATGGCCATGTGGCAAGATTTTATTTAGCATGGGCACGGGTTTCACATTTTTACCCTTTTGACCTTTTTATTCTGAGTGGCCACGTGGCACCATTCCATTGGATGCGGACCTAGGAGCTTCATTTTACCTTTTAAAATTTTCGGAAAAATTGGAAAATTTTGATATTTTTCCCCGCACCTCCACCTCATGAAAATGGGCCTGACATATGTCCCAAAGTGGGTGCGATTGGAATCGCAGACCGATTCTACACATTTCCACCTTTTTTTGAAAAAGTAAATTTTTCCAAATTATCCTCGTGGACCTACACCTCCGATTCTGTCCTTATCTCTGAATCCACCATGTGTTCCATTCTGATTCGTTGCGAGGCCCTAGGATTTTTCTTTACACTTTAACTCTTTTTCTAAAATTCCTTAAGGCACAAAAAGACCCGCTACTTCTCATCCAATCAAAAGAGGACACATCATCATTTTCGGAAAAATTTAGAAATTTTCTCTGCCACTTGAATTCAGGTAGATTAGCACTTGGCGGGGCCATGGGGTAATTTGAAACTTTTAGCCAAAGTAGCTAAAAAATAACAAGTTCTCAAAACAACCCGCCACTCCTCCTCTAATCAAAACATGCCATGTAAGCAACATTAGAACCAATCAGAGTAAAGTGGAGCCATGGGACCAAATTCACCCTTTTTCCAAAAAAGAAAAAAAGTGATAAGTTAAAACAATTTTCCACCATCCCTCGGCCAATTAGAACAAGCCACATTGCCGATGAATGTTGAAGAATAAATTGATGGGAAAACAATGGTCGTCTGACCATCAAAATGTAGAAAATGCCAGGGATGCCTTAGAATTTGATTTTTTCACTAAGGATGACAAATTTCTCAAAATTCAACCAACTGAAACATGTTTTCAAAGAATTTTTTATCATGAAATTGGATTTATAATGGAATGCAAGTATAAATTGATCAATTTTAAACTCCCACGATCAGACAAAAAGGAAAAATGACAAAGCCAACAGATTTTGGAAAAAATAGGGCACAAAACAGGGCACATATGCAAATTTCTTTCAAATTGTGGCAAACCAAAAATTTTATGAGCATTTCAAGGAATTCAATTGGAGGGAAAAGTTTCAGACCACCAATTTGAGAGAAAAACATTTCAGAGCACATAGAATGAAGGAAACATTTAGGGAAAAACGATGCAACCTCAAAAATGGCACCAACATCGAACTTGCTCGGGGATGGGCTCTCCCAATGAGTGCCACAAGAACAAAAGAAGCAAAACAAGTGCAAAAAACAACCATTGGGAAATGGAATAAAAAATATAGGGTAGAAAAACCAGACCCAATCAAAAAATATGGCTACCAAGAACAGGGAAACCAAAAACTGACAAAAATAGCAAAAATAGAGCCAAAAAACAAAGACTATACACTATACAAGTGGTGCATACCTCAAATTTGGGGATTAATCCAAGAAATGCTTTATATGCCTACCATTAACAGGTAGTTCAAGCAATTCCCCATCTAAGTCCTTGAGAAAAAAGGTATTTTCACCAATTCTAATATCAATGGAGTAAGGGCCCATCCACAATGCATCAAATTTACCATGTTTGCCCTTATCTTCATGCCTGCTATCCCACAAAAAAATAGATATCTAACATTGAAATCCCTAGGAGTGACCTTCTTGTCAAACAACCTCTTCAACTTCTCTCTAAATCTGACATGCCTTTGGTGGGATGCTCTTCTTTCTTCATCCAACTCAACAATCTGATTAATCCTTGCTTCATATGGACTGACCTCTTGATCTTCAAGTTGTTGAACAAACTGAAATGAAGATAATTGCAGATGTAAGGGAAGCAGAGCTTGAGTTACATACACTAACTCAAATGGGCTCTTACCAGTAGCTCTTTTGGTAGTGATTCTATCAGCCCAAACTACAAATTTCAGTTGTTCACCCCATTTTCTCTTGTTCAACTCCAAGGTTCTCCTAATGATCTTCAACAAGTTCTTATTGTTGGACTCAGCTTGTCCATTCCCTTTAGGGTTATATTTTGAAGCATAATTCAAATTGGTTCCATACTCCTTGCACATTTCTATCAAGGGATTAACTCTAAAACACATGCCATTATCAGCAACATTCTTTACTGGCACACAAAATCTACATATGATGTGATTCAACAAGAAGTCCATAACAACTTGTTGTGTTGCTTTTTTAGTGGGGATTGATTCTACCCACTTGGTGAAGTAATATGTGGCTACAAGAATCCACTTATGGCCAGAACTAGAAGGGTCTAAAATATCACCAATGAAGTCCATCTCCCATTGTTTGAAAGGATCCTCAATTGATACAGGATGCAAAGGAAGGGAACTTGAAGATTTAATTCTTCCAGAGAAACGTTGGTAACTTTCACATTTTCTAACCAACAGGGTTGCATCTTTGAAGAGAGTAGGCCACCAATAACCATCTCTCAAAAATTTGTGTGTTGTAACCCTTCTAGCAAAGTTTCCTCCACAAACTCCCCCATGGAAATTAGCAACTATTTTGGGAGCTTCATCTTCAATTATAAATTTCAAGAGGACACCTTCAGGGTTCTTCCAAGCTAGCCCAAAGTCAGTGATGATGTATTTTTGAGAAGCTAGCTTGAGGGCTCTTTTATGATTTTTATTCAAATGATCAGGGAAGCATAGGTGTCTGAGGTAAAAGATTACATCCTTGTACCACTCAGAACTTACCAACTTCTCAAGAACATCTTCCCTTTCTTCCTCTACTTCATTCACTTCCACAGTCTACAAGTTGCTCTCAGCCATGAGCTTAGCAAGACCCAAACCTCTCACCAACTTTGTGGTTTGGATATCCATGTCATATTCCTGTAGTTTGTTCACCCATCTACATATTTTTCTTGAGATCTCCATCTCTGATAAGATGTCTTTTACCATGGTGTGGGGAACATAAGCAACAAATTTTGAACTTAAGATATAAGGCCTGAAAACCTTTGTTTCTTTCACCAAGGAAAATGTTTTTTTTTCCATGATTGTGTATTTTAACTCAACAACTTGTAAATCCTTGCTAAATAAGGAAATATGCCTCTCAGCCCCATCTTCATCCTTCTGCAACAAAACAGATGCAATGGTATTTTCAAAAGAAAAGGAGAAGATTTGGAAAGGCTTCTTGTAATTTGGAGCTGCCAAGACAGGTGCATGTTTCAATGCTTCTTTGATTCCTTCAAAATCCTAAATAATAGCCTCCTCCCATTTGATAACTTGGTATTTATTTAACATGCATGTAATAGGAAGAGTCAATTCAGCAAAAATAGACACAAACCTTCTAATGAAATTGATTTTCCCAAAGATCTTTGTTCTTGGAATTGGAACCTTGTTGATTGCTTCTACCCTCTCAGGGTCAATCATGACACCAGCCTTTGAAACAATATGACCAAGAAACTTGGACTTTTGCACCCCAAAATGAAACTTCTTTGGATTGAGAGAAATGCCATATTCTCTACATTAGATCAACATTCTTTCCATGTGCTATAAGTGATCTTTTATGTTCATTGAAAACACAGTCACATAATCTTGATAAACTGCAATGAAGTCATTTATGTAGCCAAAAAAGCAACATCCATTTCTCTTTGGAAAGTAGCTCCAACATTCATAATACCAAAAGGCATTCTTACATAGACATATGTTCCACAAGGAGTAGTAAAGGAAGTTTTAAATATTTCTGACTCCTTGATAACAACTTGGTTGTAGCCAGAGAAACCATCTAGGGTGGACAAAAATTCAGATCCAGTCACCATCTGCAACATATTTTCCATGTTTGGAAAAGGATAATTTTCCTTCAATGAAGCTCTATTTAGATTTCTGAAGTCTACACAAAGTTTGATATCTCCATTTTTCTTTCTGACTGGCACAAGGTTTACAACCCAAGATGAATACCTTGTGGGCTGAATGATCCCTCCCTCCTTCAATTTCTTCAATTCATCTTGCATCTTCATTGAGAGGAGTGGATTAATTGGCCTCTACTTTTGTCTAAAGGGCTTGGCATTTGTTTCAAGAGGAATCTCATGCTGAAACAAGTCCTCTCTATATGCTTTCAGCTCTGAATAAGACCAAGCCAGATAATCTTGATATTTCTTCAATAGTTGAACATAGGACTATTTTTCTTCTTTGTTTAGATTGCTGCCCAACCAAAATTTTCTTGGTTTATCATTAGTTCCCAAGTTATGCTCTTCCACATCCCTTGAGGTAGACATGTTTCTATTGATGATGCAATCAACATTGTCAAAATTTGACTCAAGTGCAACAAGACCTCTAGGAATGGTGTTAGTTTTCAATTGGATAATATCCTTTCCAAAAAAGTCTCTCTTCCTTTAGTCACACACACCATTGGTTCCCAATCAATATTCTAATCTACAAACTCACCTTGATTTCATAAGAACCTTTGCACTTGAGCATCATAATTAAACACTTGCTAATGTTTGATGTTGTCAGGGACAACTGGCCTAGTTAACACTTCAATATTGTACTCACAATAAGGTGAAATAGTGCAATTTCCAAATCTTGACCCCAACACTGCCAACTTGTCAGCAACAGCATTGAAACTCTGTCATGATGCACAATGTTGAAGGAATCAAACATCTCAATTAGATCCCAAACTACATGTTTGTACTATTTCATCTGCATTTTTTGTAGCATACAGTTTTCTTATTTGTTTGACAACTAGATCTGAATATCCTTTTGCAATGATGTCCTTGACACCATACTTCCATGTAATTCTCAGACCCAAAAACAAGGCTTCATACTCAACAATGTTGTTAGTACATTCAAAATTAAGCTTGAAGGAAAAAAACAAACTCTTCCAAGCTAGGAGAAATCAAAATTATACCAGCACCATTTCTAAATTTGGAGAAAGCTCCATCAAATAGCAAGGTCCAAGGGGAACCTACCTATTCAAGGAAATTTGATTGATCCATCTTGTGTTCTTTTCCATCAGAAAACCCAACAAAGTTATCAGCATCTACATCAGCAAACAACACCTCATAGGAAGCATTGTTGGGATCTTCAATAAGGTGTAACATCTTCTTTTCTCCATAGAGTTTGACAAGGATGCCTTCAATGGGAATAGTGGCAAAATACATGTCCATTTGAACAGTCCCACCAACACTTGCAGCCCACTTTCTTGAAAAAAACATACCCCATTTGGCAGGGCAATCAACAATCACAACATCAAATTTCAAATTCTTATCCGGATAGGCTGCAAGTTGTAACAAAAAACCTTTCACACAACCAACTTCCAACACTTCTCTTGAGTCCATGATAGTACACTTTCCATAGGCTGATGTCAATTTGATATCCAACTCATTCATGAATTTTAGAGGCATGACATTGCATGATGTACTTGAAATCAAACATACAATTGTGAAGTAGTCTATCCTTTATGCTCAAAGTTGATTTCAATTGGGAATCAACCAAGGATGACCCCAAGTATACCTCGGTGTTTCTGCAAGATCCTCTAATGATGGTGGTGTTTCAATGTCTGCAATAATTTGAGGAGGAGTTTCAACAACATTTACATTTCTGCTTGGGGTACTCTTCTCCTCTTTCAATCCCAAGTACTCAAATTCTCTCTTCTTGTGCTTAGGAATCCTAAGCAACTCAATGATTGGAAAACTCACTTTTATTTGGATCAATACTTGGGATATGTCATAGGGAACATTCTTTGGAAAGGTAGCATTGGAAGGGAAACAAGTAGATTCATTAGATGGCATGGGATTCTTGGTAGCTTGGGCATGAGGAGGACTAAAAAAATTTCCTAGAAAAATAGAGCTTTTGGCAGGTGTTTCTCTTCTAGGAGCTTCTTTGGGAATACTTGTAAGAAATGGTGTTTTAGGTTTGGCTTGAGGCCCAACTCCCTTAAAAACCTTGCTCCTAGTGTTATACTCTTTCTCTTTATCCAAAACAACATTCATTAACAATTGTCTATCTTCCTCCGAAGGGATACCACCATCATACTTATTAATCATCAAAGCTCTTATGTATTTAAAGTCATTGTTAGGACTCTCAAAATATTGCACTGCATCTACCTCAAGAGTATGAGAGGGAAGAAGGACTTGTACCCATTTTATGCAATCCCAAAAGGTTGCATCTGTCCTTGCACTTATTACCTCAGTTGATGTTGCTCCTTATTGTGATCCTAAAGAATAGCCCATCATGTAGATATCATCATCAGTACCATCATCATTATTAGCTTCACCATCTTTCTAGGTCCACTTCACATGGAGGATGGGGCAGAAAACACCTATCACACCAATCAATATTAGTAACTTCCTCAATAATAGCAACCCTAGTAGTTAGGGGATCAGGTAAAACTCTTCCTTCACGTGCTTGAGGATGTCTATTTACAAACCCCATAAGTCCTTTCCCTCTATCATCTGTCCTTTGATCACCTCTAGGATTATTGTAAAATTTGTCATGGTTTTGTGTTTTTTGTTGACCTGTGTGCTCTCGCCCAATTCCCTTCTCTACTCGAGCTAGCTTGTATGAGATTTCTTTGATAGCCCCTGCCAAAGTTTTCACAACCTCCTCCAAATCAACACCCTTGCTAGCTTGAGGTTTTTCAAGGTTTATCAGCTTTACACCATCTCTCTTGAGAGGTTTCCCAATTGCTTTGATATTGTTTTCAATCTATAGTGCCATGGTGAAGGCCTGCCTCAAATTAGTAGGGTTTTTATCTCTTAAGTAGTAGGTTTCCTTCTTATCAAATGCATCTGCATATTTGATCAAGCATGACTCATCACATGGCCTCAAATTAATAGGTAGCCTTCTCAAAGTTTTGTTAAACCTTGTGTTGAAGTCATGAACTGATTCATTGGGGTTCTTCTTGATATTTTCAAACTCAGACAAGAGAAACCTAGGATCAGTCTTATCACCATATTGCAACCTAAATGCATTGTTCATTTCAGTCCAAGAGTCAATAGAATTATCAGGCAGAGCCTTGTACCAATCCCTTGCATCCTCTTCTAGTGTATGAATGAAAAATTTAACATACACATCTTCATGCTCAATCTCAAAGTCCTCCATCATGTTAACAAAAAGTTTTAGGTGCTGATCACTAGTTATTGCATTGTTACCTTGGAATTTTGGCAATCTATTTCTGACATCTTGAGGGACAACATTTGGATAACCATTCATTCCTCTAAAATTAATAGGACCAAATGTGTTAACAACAAATGGAGGTCTAGGTGGAGGCTGAGCCATATTATTCTGAGGTGGTGATCTTGGAGGAGAAAAAAATGATGAGGAGTGAGAGGTCTTTGGGGAATAGAAATGTAATCTTCAAAATGGATATCCCCTATAGGATCAACTTCTTGATAAACTCTAGCAGATTTGGAAAAAATAGGGGCAAAATGAGGAGCAAGATTTTCAAAGACAAATGAAGGTCCCTCTCCAGATGGAGAATGCAAATTTTTAGGAGGAATATCTAATTTAGATTTACCTAAAGAAGAACTACAGTCCTCAATGACAAGCTGATTAATCTCAAGTTCAACAAAGGTAACCTCCTTCCTTGAGCTCTGCTCTCCAACCACCTTCCAAAATCTTCTCCCTTCTAACTCTGAGTTCCTTGAATATGAAAACAACTTCTTAGCAGAGTCTCTAATGAAGAGAGATCTTCTTCCTTCTAGTTTTGCAGAGATTAGCAACACCAAAAATAAATGACAGAAAGCTAAGACAATTGGTATTTATCAAGATCAAAACAACATGGAGTTGCCACTAAGGACTTTCACCCTAGTTGTGCAAATGCACTAAAATACTCTATCAAATACCTATCAGCACTGAAAATATTTCCAAACTTTATAGATCAGATCTTCCTTTTCTTGAATCTATCAACCACAAATGCAAATGAAGTGCAACTACTGCTAGAAACTGATAAAATTGTAGATAGAGTTTGAAACCTTTGCATACACCTTGCAAATATGAGTATAGAATGATGCTTTAACAATATATTTGCAGATAAAACTTGCAAGAGACATTACCAAGGTTTGATATGCATTCAAATATTTCAAATATGTATGCACATGGATCAGATTGAACTAAGAATGTCCTGACAATGATGCCACTGGTGTTGGTACCCAAATTTGTTCTCCCTTTCAATTTGGTGCAACATAAAAGATATGACATGAATCTTGAAGATAGATAGATCATGGTGTGTGTCATTATGTAGCCGGGGATATGATCTAACTAGCTCTCAAATTTGTTGAGGGATGGATAGCACTAAAATAGGACTTGATCTTGTCCTAACTGTTTTAGGTTGTGCCTTTCAACCAAGGTAAGAGAACCTATTTTGTAACCCTCAAATGGTGAAGGAGATGAAGATATCCCTCAATTTGTGCAAATAGTATGAAAAGGGCCTTGGGAAAATATGATCAACACTACAAATATGACTTTCACAAGTTGTCACTTCCATATTATGGAGATATTTTCAATGCAAGACAAGGGTTACTGAAGACATTTTGAAATCCTGATCTGTTCTGCATACTTTAGCAACTAGATTTTGATCTTCTGTGGGTATACAAGGAAAAATAGGGGTAAAAAAGGGTAGGATTAGTTTTTTTGAATGATTTTTGGGTGGGATTTTAGACAATAAAAACAAATATCGACACACTTTTTGAGGATTTCAGAAAAATATGGAGAAACTTAACAACATAAACTATCAAAATGGTTAATCATCCCTTTGACTAGGATATGTGAATCAAATGGAGGCTCGATCTGTAATTTTCTACACAATCCTTGATCATCTATCACAAAATTTTGAGTTAGAATGAACCAATGAAGCATTTAACAATCACTATTTAATCATGACCTAAGGTGCACCCAAAGGCTTACAAACAATCTATGAAATCAAGGAAGGTAAAGTGATTTTAAATTTGTTTATCTCTTTATCAGATGAAAGATCTTCTGAATGTGAGATTGCAAATGCCACTAAAATATCACAAGAGTGAGATCATGTATGATCAAGAGAGACCTTAAACACAAGACTATAATAGGAAACAAGAAACACGAATTGAAAAGCATTATGGAATGTAAGCATTTCACAGATTTTTCCAAAAGACAACACATAATAACTCAAACTTGATCAGATTTATCAGTAGGGGAATGTTTTGAAAACAATCTCAAATCTTGTTAATGGCTATACATGTGTAACCAACTTAACATGATTTGAAATCTGATACAGAGAGAGTTACATGAGTTTCTCAAGTGGTCACTCAGAGAATGGGCTTCTTCCCAAATTTTCCGTGAAATTTTTAGTTTTCTAGGATTTTTAAAAATCTTCCAACCCTTTACATGACAAATTCATGCAATATATAGCATTCAATCTCCTTTGAGCTTTCTTTCCCAAGAAAAGAATATGTGAAAGGATAAAATTTGTTACAAAAATTCCTCGTGATTCACAGACAGGGAAGTTTAATAGAACACGTCCAAAAAGTTGCTAGTTGTCTCAAAAAGATATGAATCATTGCAAAATTCACATCATTATCCATTGTGGAGGCACATTTTTCATCTTCAAAGCATGCATACCCCCTTCTCTTCATTATTTCATCCATTTCCCTCCAAAATTTGACTCTGTAACTAATGGATTTGATATTTTACATTTTAGATGGGCTAGGTTAAAATTTCACTTCAAAAACATATCTAATCCTCAAAACCAATTGCATTGGTCCTTGCAGGAACAAATGACACAAATTTGTCAAAAATTTGATGGAAATTGATGTAAAAACTGCATCTCTAGACTTCCTGGAGTGTTATAGGGAAAAAATGGTGGCAGAGCAAAATGATCCACAACTACCGTAGATTCAACTTTCAACTCTTAATTTGAGCCCTCCACATGGAGAAAAACCATTGGAGATGGGCTTTGGAGGTGCCTTTTTCCCCTTTGCAATTTTAAAAAGAAACAGCCACATGGTAAGATTTGATTCGGCATGGGCACGGGTTTCACATTTTTACCCTTTTGACCTTTTTATTCGAGTGGCCATGTGGCACCATTTCATTGGATGCGATGCACCTAGGTGCTTAATTTTACCTTTTGAACTTTTTGGGAAAAATTGGAAAAATTTGATATTTTTCCCGCACCTCCACCTCATTAAAATGGGCCTAACACATGTCCCAAAGTGGGTCCCATTGGAATCGCAGACCTATTCTACACATTTTCTACCTTTTTTGGAAAAAGGAAAATTTTCCAAATTATCCCCATGGGCTGCACCTATAATTTTTCCTTAGCTCAAGCCACCACGTGTTCCATTATGATTCACTGCAGGCCCTAGTCATTTTATTTGCACTTTAACTCTTTTTCCAAAATTCCTTAAGGAATAAAAATACCCGTTGCTTCTCATCCAATCAAAAGAGGACATGCCATCATTTTCGGAAAAATTTAGAAATTTTCTCCACTACTTGAATTCAGGTAGATTAGCACTTGGTGGGGCCATGGGGAAATTTGAAACTTTTAGCCAAAGTAGCTAAAAAGAAAAAGTTCTCAAAATGACCCATTGCTCCTCCAATCAAAACACGCCACGTAAGCAACATTAGAACCAATCAAAGTAAAGCAAAGCCATGGGACCAAATTCACCCTTTTGCCAAAAAAGAAAAAAGTGATAAGTTAAAACAATTTTCCGCCGTCCCTCAGCCAATTAGAATAAGCCATGTTGCCAATGAATTACGAAGAAGAAATTGATGGGAAAATGATGCCCCTCTAACCGTCAAAACACAGAAAATGCCAGGGATGCCTTAGAATTCAATTTTTCACTAAGGACGACAATTTTTTTGAAATTGAACCAAATGAAACATGTTTTCAAAGCATTTTTATCATGGAATTAGACTTTGAATGGCATACAAGTGCAAATCGATCAATTTTAAACTTCCACGATTGGGAAAAAGGAAAAATGACAGAGCCCGTAGATTTTGGAAAAATTAGGGCATAAAACAGGGCACACATGCAGATTTCTTTCAAATTGGGGCAAAAAAACAAGTTTGTGAGCATTTCAAGGCATTCTACTAGAGGGAAATTTGCAGACCACCAATTTGAGAGAAAAATGTTTCAGAGCACACAGAATGAAGGAAAAATTTAGGGAAAAATGGTGCAAGCTCAAAAATGGCACCAACACCTACTATCACCAATGAGGAAGTTTTACATGCAAGGTATCTAGATCCTACACATCAAGAGTTTTATCAAGAAACCATGGAGCTACTCAAAAATATTTAGGGTGAAATACAGTGTTTAAAGGAATAATCATAGAAGTTGGAACAAAATAAGGCAACAAAGATAGTCCAATCAGATATTGATGACTTAAAAGAGGTATGCAAGATATTGCGCCAAGAGAATATCATTCCATTATTATGTAATTGGCCAAATGGAAACACTCCACGCGTAAGTATTGAGAATGAAAGGTAGATCCTGCATGCTAATATTCTCCCTCATAGTTTGGACTATGATAAGGAGATCACTCTGAATGTTGTTGTGGATGGGTGGCTCTTGAGTAATATATTGATTTATAAAGGCACAGAAGTGAATGTGCTTACTTTATATGCATGGGTACAGATGGGTAGACCTCCATTATAGCCATCCTCTAATGTATTGTTCATGACCAATTGAACTAAGGCTAGTCCCATAGGAGTTTTAAAGGATGCATCCATTACTATACAAGGGGCCAAGTTCACTAGGGACTTTTAGGTCTTATCACTTGCAAAAGAAGACAACTTCCCATATCTACTTGGGCACCCTTAGTGTTATGCCAATAATTTTGATTTACAGTTCAACAAGGGGTATATAAGTTTTGAGAACAAGGAAGAAAGAGTAATTATCCCTTTGACAGATGGGAAATTTGCACCTTATATTGAACCTTTGAGTGAGGAAGACCTGAACAAAATTTATGTATGTGTCATTCGGGACCTAGAAGTACTTGAGACATCTAAGGAAGGAATCCTCTAGTGGGAAGATGCATAGTCTATTAGTGATACTATAAGTATTTCTTGTGACAATTGGGCACATGACATTTAAGAGATGATTAGGTGCAAAGTAAGATGCACATTTGCATGGAGAAGTAAACATTGATGTATTCGGAGGATAGGTAACAACCTTGTACCTTGGTAAACTAGATAAAGAGACCCTATGGTATTCATGTGTGCCATGGAGAGGTAGTGCAAGGATCAAGTGGAAAGAAGAAATATGTTAGTGTATACCTTCTATAGGACAGCAACGTACTGGTGGATGGTTCACAGGGATAATATCATATAATGGAATGAATTCAAAATTAATCTAACCACTCGGTTCTTGAGACCAATGTGCCTACTCAAATATAAGTGCATCATGGTAATCAACCTATTCAGAACCATGTTCAATAGTGTAAGAGACTTTGGATAGAGGGGTAGGAAGCTTTACCACCTTCACTCTGGGTGCATAAGCTTTATTCCACTTTCCAAGGTACACGCACTTGCACTTGTATGTTTATGTAAAGATGCATAGGGAGAATGGGAATTAATAGGATTTGATTATAGGAATGACTTAGACTTCTGGATACTTCTCTACTAAACCTCTAGTGGAAGAGGCATTACGAGTCATAAAGCACTTAATTATGGGAGATAGTGCAAAGGCTGAAGAACTCATTTAGTATTTATTTGGTGAGGTAGACTCGGGAGCATGTTTTGAAGAATTAGAAGAGACAGATGTCACACTACTTAAGCGTGCTTGATTTGAGAAGGAAAAGGTAAGATTTTCTACATAGTGGATAATGAAGAAGTAGAAAATCTGGATATATGTCATTTAACATGTACGCATGAGGTTTTAGATAGTGTGGATAAAAATGCATGTGCCTATCATGAACCTATGAAGACCAAGAAAGTGAACATTGGCATGGATTCTAAACCTAAGGAGGTAATAATTAGGGATTATTGGACTAATTATAAAGTGGCAAAGATAACTAAGATACTACGATATTTTCAGGACTTATTTCCTAGGGGCTACCATGAGTTAAAAGGAGTATATGAGTCATTAGGAGAGATGAAGATTAAGATAAAGGAAGGTGCGCACCCAATCATGAAGAGACCTTACAGGATGAACCCTAACCTACACATAAAAGTTAAGGAATAAATTGACAAAATGTTGAAATATGGCATCATCAATCCCCTAGAGGAATCAAAGTGGGTTAGCCCCATGGTGATCAGTATAAAGAAAGATGGTTGGATTAGGATTTGTGTGGATTATAGGGAATTGAATGCTGCATGTGTGATTGATCCTTTTCCTACACCTTTCATAGAGGAAATATTAGGTGTTGCAGGGTGTGAAGTTTATTATTTTATAAATGGATTCCCTGGGTATCATCAGGTTATAATTGTATAGGAGTATCAAGAGAAGATGAATTTCACCACTGAATGAGGAATTTTTACATATACTGTGATTCCCTATGGTTTGAAAAACACGCCTACTATATTTTCACGCATAGTTGTTTAAGCATTCCAATATTTTATTCATAACTTCCTACATGTTTACTTAGATGATTGGATAGTGTATGGAATTGTTAAGGATCATTGTGACAATTTATGCCTAATGTTTGAAAGATATAGATACTTAAACATCTCTTTAAACATCAATAAGTGTGTGTTTGCTACACCATTTGGAACTTTGTAAGGGAACATCATTTGGAAGGAAGGTTTGTTAGTGGATCTAGCTAAGGTTGTAGTTATTGTAGGCCTGGAAGATCCTACTAGTTAGAGTGAGGTGTGTAGATTCTTGGGCCACACATGGTATTATATAAAATTTATCAAAGGATATGCGAAGACTGCCGCACCCCTGAAAGAGTTACTAAAAAGGAAAAGGGGCGCTCTATTGGGGGGAACCGTAGTAGTGTGCATTTGAGGCATTGAAGGAGAGACTTACAACAACACCTATTCTACATTTTCCCTCATGGAACTAGCCATTTCATGTACATGTGGATGCCTCTAGCACAACCATTGGTGCGGTGTTAGCCCAGCCTCACAAAGGTATTATAAATCATCCTATCTATTTTTCTAGTATAAAATTGACTCCTGTAGAACAAAATTACACAACTATAAAGCACGAGGCCTTGTCAATGATCTACGCACTACATAAATTTAGACAGTATTTTCTAGAAAAACCCTTTGTATTTTATACTAATCACATGGCATTAAAATACTTGGTAAATAATCCCATTTTATAGGGCGCATATGTCGATGGGTGCTCTTATTCTAGGAATTTGATTTCATAGTTGTGGTAAAACTAGGTAAAAGTAATTATGGCCCAGACCACTTATCAAGGATTTAGTTAGGGGAGGACACATAGACAATTGAAGATACAATGCCAAATGCACAGTTGTACAAGTTACATCACGTGACTTTAGAATTGGAGGATATTGTTATCTTTTTACACATGAGTATGGCACTAGAAGGGATGAAAGCATTAGAGATTATCTTTCATGCGTAGGAGTTCTTCATACTCTTTCAAACTTCTTGGTTGCATGTTAGTCTTAATTTGAACCAAATTGAAATTTTCACAACACCCTTTATGTTGATCAGTGGATATTTATACAAACTAGGTGAGATGAAGTATTGCATCGGTGTGTACTAGAACATGAGCACATAAATATCATGGAAGAGGATCATGGTGGTATTACAGGTGGGCACTATGTAGGTGATGCCACTGTGCGTGCAAGATTATAATCACTAGATTATGGTGGGAGACCATGTACAAGGACTAAAAAGAGTATTGTAAGGCATTTGATCACTGTTAGTGCCTTGGAAAACCTGGGCAAAGAGATGAAATGCCTTTGAGGCCTATTACTAGTGAAAATCCATTTAAGAAATGGGCTATAGAATTTGTAGGTCCTATTTCACCATCCGAGGTCGAATTGGATTGTGCTATATCATCACTTGCACAAATTATCTTATAAGGTGGGCATAGGCGACACCTAAGAAGGATTGTACAATAGCTACAGTAGACAGGTTCTTATGGGAAAATGTTCTTACTAAGTATTGATGTCTACTGAGATTGAAAAGTGATAGGGGCACAAACTTTTTGAATGAGACAATCATGATATTATTGGATGAATTTATGGTTGTGCACCATAAGACTACACCCTATCATCCTTAGGAAAATGGCACTACTGAGGCCTTCAACAAGATATTGAGCCATACCTTGACAAAAAAATTTGATGTTGGAAGGAAATATTGGGATGATAAAGTTTTTGTTGTGCTTTGGGTGTATAGAACAACCTACAAGAGGTTGAATAAGGCCACACCCTTTAAATTGGTGTTTGGCACAGAAGAAGTACTTCTTATGGAATTCATGTTACCTTCATTATGTATTGCTCATGCTAGAGGTCTAGTTGATGAGCAAGCATTAGAAGAAATAATTGATAGGTTAATACATTTGGATGAGAGACACACCATAATAAGTTGAATTCATAAGCAAGAAAATGCCAGGTAGAAGGCATGACATGACTAACACATAAGGGACAAGAAGCTTGAGGTTAGAAAAATGGTACTACTTTATTACTATAAGTTTTTGTGCCATCTAGGTGTTGTCTCTAAATCATTTCACCCCAGAATGGCCTAAGAATTAATCACGACATTTAGTTTGATTGGGACACATGCAATCAAATCTCAAGCTATGGGACTTGTGCTTAAGGTGAACCTCTGGAGAAGGCCAGCTTCCTCTTCTTAAACTAAACACAACACTACTTTTGATGTAAGAAAGATGGCTAACTAGGCCTATACTAACATTTCATGGGATTAGGGAGAGAGAATGCAAGGAAATAAAACCTATACAAGAAGTCGTGATGCACCAAATTAAGTGATGTTTAACTTCCATAAGGGTTAATGTGGGTAGGATGCATGCATCATTGGCCACCTTCACCTATTGCAACTTGGAAAGGGTATAAAATACCACAAACTACAAGCACAAGTTCCTTCACTAAAATTTTAAACATACACAATAGAAAGATCAACTTTGATTTGATACACAGATAATTTATCAAAAGGATAATCACAAGCACATGCCAAACATCCACTTAAGTGATCATAATAATGCGACTCTCAATCAACAAGAGGAAAATATTTTCTCACAACTAACAAAAAGTAATCACACTATTATTTTCACAATATGAAATAGATAATTTGAAATGAAGGTAGATTAATCAATAATGCTAAGGAATCACATTCACAAAGCATACAATGAATAATCATTCAACACAATAAAATAGATCTTCAAGTGCAAGGAATAACTCTGAATAAAATTAAAAGGTTTCAACAAATCTCTGAAAGAACTCTTCCAAGCTTGAAGAACAACTTCACCCAAAATCTCTAGAATATGTATGTCAAATAATGGAAGCATTCCACTATTTATAAGTTCCTAGGCTGAGCCATTACATCTGGGCATTTAACTAACATTTAACTAAAAATAGTAATGACATTAATATAAGGGAACAAGGTCCAATGAAAATAGCAAATTTGTTGCAAAAGGTTGACCAAGTCAACCCTACAACTTTGATTGATTCCAAATCTTGAACTGTCCTTTCATGGCCACTCAACTTTGTCCTAATTCATCTGCATCTCCCGTCTCTACAAGTATTTGTTTTCCTTCCTCCCATATAGCCATTCATTGTATGTAATCAAAGAAGCACTTGATAACACCCGAGTTTCTTCATCTCCGTGCCCACATGCATAATGATTCACTACGCCCTGTTGTCACAATCTCTTTCATGATCCCGGTAGGAAACCTTCAAATTTTATTTGTGAATTTCTTGAGTCTCCTTATGAAATTATGAAATAATACCTATCGGTCAATGAAGTCACTATTGAAATTCTTTGTGATGTCATCGTCACACTTCACCAAATCTTTGAAATTTTCCTTAATCTGGTCCTTAGGAAGAGCATCGATATTTTCATTGAAGAACTTGTAGTTGGCATTGTCAAACTCCTCCGAGATGTCATTACCAGAATTCCATAGAATGTTGATATTCAAACAATTTAGAGGCATCATCAATCACCTCTTCCTAAAGAATAAAGTCATAATCTTCCTCTCTAATGTTACTCCATGTTGCCAAAGTTAAATTTAAATTATTATTATCCTCGAGAGAAGGATTCATCCATCTCGAAAATGGTGATTTTTGCAACCTACAAATCACTATAAATCTCAACAAATTTCTTGATAAAATGATTAGCTTCTTGTAGGATTCTTTCCATCCATCCACTCACCGATCTCCCTTTACTCTAGCCTAGCTTCTCAGATCTCATGATAATAAATATCATTGATTGTAGATGAAATTTTCATAACCATAGTAGTTGAGACGTCATTGGATGGAGTGGGCTGGGTTACTTTACACAACAATGCAGTGAGCTTCTCGACCTTGGCCTTGAGCTCCTTAATGGCCTTGTCTTTTTCATATTTCTCCAAAAGGGCCCCAAGAATAGTGTGTACATATTACTTGGCTCCTTCATAATTAATCTTCCCCAATGAGAACTTTGATATCTGATAATTTTCTAATGTGATTGTTTCTTTAGTTTTCCCCTCAACGAGGGTAGCCACTTCTATCATACACTCTCCAGTTGGATTAACCATGAGAATTGATATAGTTCTCAGTCTCTTGGCTTGTCTTTTGGGCATGGACTCTAATATACTAATATCTATAACATCTCCCAAAGGAACCTTTTTCTTTTTCTTGGGAGTTTTTCTAAATAGCCATTCTAGTATGGCTAGAGCCGATGAAGATGGAGTGGTAGATACGATACCTAAAGCATCAGTTAGAGAAAGATTATTAGAAATACTAGTTGATATCTTAGAAAAGGTAGCAATGATGGAAGTGTGGATGTAAGGACACCCATAGGAATTGACAAGGTAATGTTGGGGGTTGTAATTAAAGAAAATGGGAGTGTCAAAGGAAGTGAAGAGGAAATGGGTGACCCAATATTTTCCCCAGTTGATAGAACTAAAAATGACGAGAATACCTGGGCCATAAAAGGGGATGGGAAAGAAGAAATGATGGTGGAAGTGGAAAGAACTAATATTGGTAGTGATAATGGAGGAAGGGGAAGATGTGATGGCTCTTGAATGAAACTAGGAGAGTCACTGAATTCAACTACTACATTCGACACTTCGAGATGATGTAATCTTGGGAGCAGCAGACCTAGAGAGAGATGAGCCACCAACCAAAAATGAAATATTCTTTGGAATTGTAGGAACCCTTTGAGTTGACCTCTTACCTTTTGTGGGTGTTGGTTGGTTTATTTCTAGTGTAGACCCTGTATTTGTAGGTTGATTTTCCCCTTTGGGTGAGATTCCCAAGGTGGTCAACCAACTGAAATTCCTCTTTAGAATGGGTCCCACCCTTTCCTTAGTATTGCTGCATTCTTCCACATACCAATCAACCCATGACAGTGGTTGATTGGCAATATTATCACTCTTGTATGATGAATCTAGGACCTCATCATTGTCCTGCATGTCCTTTGGCACATCAGCCAAACCAAATTTCCAAACTTCATCAAGGGTTAACCTTTCATAATCCCTTTGCCACACGATGTATTCATCCTAACAATGAATCCATATATCTTCTAATTGGGGTACGTGAGCACTGGATCAACCTATTTCTCCAAAATTACCCCAATAGTAAAAATTAGTTTGCGGATGAAAGGTCTGGAGGGTTACCTAAACCATTTCTTCATCCACATTTTTCACCTCATGAATATTTGGGCAAGAATACCTACCAATCGAAATAGGGAAATGCATTCCCGCCTTGTGACACTTATTTTGGATTCGATGATAATCCAACAACTGCTAAAATAATTCTAAAATAATCCATTTATTAGTGGGGCACCTTGGCAATTTGCTTGGGGCTCTTATGAAACTTGGAATCCAAATGTAGGTGAATGTAGGAAATTGAAAGTAGATTTCTCCCCATTCTCACACCTCTTGGAAAGCCTCATCGAAAACCCTCTGATTATATAATTCTTTGTCAAAATTATAGAAGAAGACAATGAAGAAAGCATCGTTGACTCTTGAAAATTCTTGCCCCCTCATCCAGGGTGAGTTAGGGATAAAACTCATACATTTGGGAGATGTTGCAAACACCCCTAGTAGTCAAACCCACAAAATCTCCCATAGCAGCTTAGCCGCATATACCAGAAAGATGTCATGTAAAAATTATTCATGTCTAACACTTTGCCCAACCGATAGTGAATGTTGCTACTAATATGCTCCCCCATCGGATAAACTCGTCATTATTCTTGATAGTTTCTATGTATAAAAACATCCATTCTTGGAATTCCTTTGTAGAAGGAAGACCTGAGACTATTCTTAATAACACAATAAGATCATTGACTTCCTGAATAAAATCTGATCAATGTATAGTTTTGGGTAGTCTGGTGAAATTCTTAGTTAGATAGGATTTCATCATAACCTTTGAGGATACTTATTTTTTATTCCAGTAGTCCACTGCTATTTATGATGAAATTGTGGTGTAATCTTGAATGTCTAGAAGTTTAAACAAATCCTTGAAGAAATATGGGTCCAAACAGATCACCAAAGTATCATCATTGTTCCTAACTAACATAGAGTCCTCATCGAAGTGGGTTGTTGTAGCTAAGAAAAACTATGGGCAATGCACATATGCGGGAAAACTGGTGGCAAGGGCAAGACCACTATCGTAGATGGCTTGCATCCATGGCTTCTTGTTTGGGGCCTTTAATCTCTCCTAGAACTTGGGAAGATCAATTTTTCCTAGATCAATGTCCCCAATATTTCCTAAGTCGGAGGATAAGAAGGATTGGGGAGAAACCCCAAGAAATGTGTACTTCATATTCTCTTTTCCCTTTGAAGTGGAGGAAGACATCAAAACTTGTGTTTTAGGAGTTGAATGTCATAGAAATTCTGAAAACCTGGAAAAAATAAATCTCTAAAATTCCAAAATGGAAATGTCTAAAAGGAATCACCAAATCGAAATCCCCGAAAGAGTTTCCCAAACTGAAATTTCTGAAAATAATTTTTCGAAAAGAGTTTCCAAAAGCTGGAGGTTTTGAAATCCCAAAAGCAACAAATCTCGAAATCCAAAACTGGAAAATTCTCTCGAAATCCCGAAAGTGATATCTCTCAAGATTTTCACTTAAGGAGTTCTCTCGAATGAGTCTTTTTGAAGATTTCTAGGAGGACACTGCAAAACTTAATGTTAAATCACCAAGTTAGAAAATGAGAAATGAAAAGAAGTATGAGAGGCCTAAAAATATCCCTTGAACAACTTTGAAAACTTGGAGGAAACTCAAAAAACAAAACATGGTGAACCAAAAGAATGACATCACCAAAACGCAGAGAGAAACCAAAAGAAAAACCCAAATGAGGAGGAAATGGAGGAAAAAGACCTAAAACCAAAAGAAAAATAAACAAAAACATACCTTGAAAAATACGTCACAAAGTACAAGAATGGAATGTTAGAGTGAATGTGTCAGGTAAAAATGACAAGTAAAAATCTGATTTTAAATAGAAATCCTGATATTAATGGTAAAAATTTGATTTGTACGGAGGTAGGTGGAAATTAATTATGCACAAAAGATCTGAAGTTTCGAAACACAAAGCCCAAAATTCCAAAAATTTAGGATTTCGGACTTTAGAAAAATGGGAAGCAAAAAGATGAATTGGCAACTGAAAATTCCGAAACCTCAAAACCTGAAAATTTGAAAATTCAAACTTTCAGAAATTTAGAATTTAGGAAATTTCAAGTGAAAATCCTAAAAATGACTCAGAGAACTCCAAAACCCAAAACTCAAAAGTTTGAATTTTCAGATTTTTAGAAATTCAGACTTTAGAAGTCCGAGAGGGATTTAAACAAAATGAGCCAAAAGTCCCGAAACCTAAAAACCCGAAAGTCTAAAAATTTGGACTTTCGGACTTTTAGACTTTGGAAAATTTCAAATGAAATTCCAAAATTGAGCTTTAAAACTCTAAAAGAGAAAAAACTCAAGTCTGAAAATTGAAAATTTTTAGATTCTTGGCCTTAGCAAAAAAGTCACTATGCGAGGATTTCTTTAAAAACATTGGTCTAACATATAGCCTTCTTCTAGGTAGGTTAAATGGTTAACATTTTTGGTGATCTCTAGGAAAGCTTTCCTACTAAGATTTTAGACCAGTAGCCTTAAATAAAACATTGGGTAAAGGAAAATAAAAAACCAAAACCAAAATAGAAAACACGCAAGCAAAAGAAAAGAAAAACAAAACAATGTGCAGAACACTTGGAAGAAAAGAAAAAACACTATATAGGGTAGAACCTCCTCAAAAGAAAGCTTTGAGGTGTATCCCATTCATGTGAATGGGAAATTATTATCCATTGAGTCTAGATAGGCAAAATGAATTTTCCTCTTTGCATCTTTTCTAGAACATAGGGCCCTCTCCAGAGAGCATCGAACTTGACGTGCTTGCTAGGTTTGGTGTGATCTTCATCCCATTTTAGAACCAAATCCCCTTCCTTGAACAACCTATCAGAGGATTTCCTATTAAAGGATTTCTTAACTTGAGCTTGATTCTCTGTCAACATATTCATGATAGTTTTTCCAATCTCCTCTAGTTCCACGAGTTTTGAAAACCTCACTGTTAAGGCCTCATCCTCCATAACTTCAAGCTGATAAGCCAAATCTAGGGAAGGCATTTGCAAGGAAAGTGGTAGATTTTATTCCCTTCCATATACAAGCATGAAAGGAGAAACCTGATGGCATTTTTAGGCGTTATTTGATCGGCCCATAGGGTGGTCTTGAATTGTGTGTGCCAGGTTCTTCTATTGGTCTCCATAGTGCGCTTAATGATTCTTATAAGATTCTTCTTGTTGGATTCGGCCAACCCATTTCCATATGGGTAATAATTAGATGAAGTCTTGAGGTAAACTATATTCTTGATGGCCCATTAACTTATCTTCATCCTTAGGAAAGACATAGCATTGTATGAGATGACAGTAAAAGGAACACCAAACCTTTTCATCAAACTTTCTAAAAATCCAGAACATACTTTTCATTACTTTATCTTAGAGTGACTACCTCTCATTCCAGTGAGTGAAATAATTTGTGGCAGTAAGGACCCATTTATGCCCCTCACTAGATGGAGGATTAATCATCCCGATGAAATCTAAACCCCACTGAACGAAGGGTTGATCCACTTGAACAGAGCATAATGAGAGAGATTCCAGCCTCTGTTTGCCTACAAAAAGAGCACAATCTTTACATTTCCTCACCCAGATATGAGAGTCTTTGAACAAGTCTAGCTAGTAATACTCGCTCACATGATCTTGGTGGTAGTTTTTGTGTAGAGAAATTTCCTCTGAAAAGGCCATTGTGGAATTCCTCTAATACCTTGTTCACCTCTTCTGGCTTAACACAATGTAGAAGAATACCATTTAGATCCTTTCAGAAGAGAAAATTATCTATCATGACATTTGGGATAGACTCAGGTGGAAATTTCTTCTCTAGAATTTATTCATGTTTGGAGGATATATACCCGAGAGAAGAAAATTCTTCATCCTAGTTGACCAATCAATTTGATCATTTCCTTCATCATCATGCAGAAGCGTGACTTCTTCTATATCTTTGGTCTCCATGTCCGGCCATCTACTGACATAACCCTTTGCCCCTGACAAGCTTAGTGACCTTGATGTGTACGTCATACTCCATTACTTTCGTAATCCACCCAGCTTGTTTCTCATTCATCTCCTTATTCAACAAAAATTCCTTGACGCTAAGATGAGAAACCATTAAATGGATTTTTTGTTAGACAACAGATGCATAAACTTCTTTAGGGATCGAATGACTAAAAAGACCTTTTTTTTGACGAAGGAATATTTGAGTTTATATTCCTTAAGAGACTGACTGAAAAAGGCAATGGGTTGCTCCATTAGGTCATCATTTTGCTGAGTGAGAATTCCTAAAATACTTTCCTGACCTGTGAAAGTGTAGAGAATAAAATCCCTGTCAAAACAAGGATTCACTAGTGTAGGAGCTTGGGAGATATTTGTCTTGATGGCTTCAAAACTTTCTCTTCCCTCCTTTATCCATGAAAATGGAATATTCTTTTTAAGCATGGTTGTCAATGGTTTTTCCAATGTTGCAAACTGAGGAATAAATCTCCACACAAAATTTATAGTTCCCAAAAACATTGGAGACCCTTTTTATGACTTGGGAGGGATAAGGACATAATTGACTAAATCCTAGTTGGGTCAATAGACAAACCTGTTTCTAGAAACAATATGTCCCAACAAATTTCCTTCCTACACTGCAAAAATGCACTTTTTCAGATTCAGTGAGATGCCAAATTCCCTACACCTTCGAAAAACTTTCCTTAGATGGGTGATATGATCCTCAAAGATGTTTGGAGTAGACAGTGATATCGTCAAGGTAAACCAAGATCATATCATTGATGAGTCCCTTAAACTCCATATCCATGGCTCTCTGAAAGGTGGACCCTACATTAGATAATCCAAAAGGAATCTTGTTGTAAGCATATGTGCCCCATTTGGTGCTGAAATCCATCTTGAATTGATTAGATTCTTAGACCAGAATATAATTGTATCCTGAATATCCATCGAGCAAGGAAAATATTTGAGACCCTACCACTATTTGGAGGATTTCTTCCATTGAGGGGAGAGGGTAGTGGTCTTTCAAATAGGCGTGGTTCAAGTCCCCAAATCCACACATAATTGAATTTCATTGTTCTTTTTCCTTATGGGTACCAAAATAGCTACCCACAAAGAATGCTTGATAGGAAATTATACAGGCCTCGATAAGCTTGGTTAACTCTTTCCACATCAGTGGTTTGATTTTGGGATTAATTGGCCTCTACTTTTGACGAACTAGTTTGGAGTTTGGATCTAGTAGAATAGTATGTTGAGCCAAACCGGGAACAAAACCATGCAATTCCTTGTAACTCTATGCAAAAATATCATGGTATTCTTGACATAAATGGACAAAAGCCTCTTTCTCCTGAGTAGTGCATACCTTACAAATTTTCAGGTTCTCACTTTCCACCTCAACTTCTTCGAAATATTCCTCTTTGACCACCATTTTGGTGTTATGTTTGGCTTGATCATCTCGATTAAAAATGGATTCCAATGTAACCAGGCATTTTGGAAGCTTGTTTTCTTTTAGCTATATAACTTGATCACCATAAGAGTTTTGGAGTTTATCCTAGTGTTTGGCAATGAATTATGCTTCTTACTATAGGAAGAGAACAATCTGTTGATCACTATCAAACACCTGCCAACTACTCACATTATCCGATACCACAAGATGAACCACCATTTTGACCATATGTTTCCCTTCTTTCATGATGTTTGTTGGTACATTGTATTGAGAACAAATGGTAGCCAGCCTATCAGCATATTGATTTTGTTTCCTAGGGATTGCATGAATTCCAAAAGATTCAAAATATTCTATCAGATCCTAGACCTAATTTTTTTATGACCACAGTAAATCAATTTTTGATGCACTTTGGGCTATAACTCGGTGTACAACCAATTCACTATCACCAAAGATAGTCAAGGTATGGATTCCTCTTCATTGGGCCCCATTTGGTGGGATTGTGTGAATTCCAAAAGATTCAAAATATTTTATTAGATCCTAGACCTAATTTTTTTATGACCGCAGTAAATCATTTTTGATGCACTTCGGACTATAACTTAGTGTACAACCAATTCACTATCGCCAAAGAAGTCAAGATAATCCAAAAGGAATCTTGTTGTAAGCATACGTGCCCCATTTGGTGGTGAAAGCCATCTTGAATTGATTAGATTCTTGGACCAGAATCTAATTGTATCCTGAATATCCATCGAGCAAGGAAAATATTTGAGCCCCTGCCACTATTTGGAGGATTTCTTCCATTGAGGGGAGATGGTAGTGGTCTTTCAAATAGGCATGGTTCAGGTCCCTGAAATCCACACACAACCTAATTTCATCATTCTTTTTCCTTACGGGTACCAAAATAGCTACCCATAAAGAAAACTTGATAGGAAATTATACAGGCCTCGATAAGCTTGGTTATCTCTTTCCACATCAATGGTTTGATTTTGGGATTAATTGGTCTCTGTTTTTGATGAACTGGTTTGGAGTTTGGATCTAGTTCAATAGTATGTTGAGCCAAACCGGGATCAAAACCATGCAATTCCTTGTAACTCCATGAAAAATATCATGGTATTCCTGACATAATTAGACAAAATCCTCTTTCTCCTGAGTAGTGCATACCTTACCAATTTTCAGGACCTTCTCACTTGCCACCTCAACCTCTTCAAAATATTCCTCTTTGACCACCATATTGGTGCTCTGTTTGGCTTGATCATCTAGATTAAAAATGGATTCCAATGTAACCAGGCCTTTTGGAAGATTGTTTCCTTTCAGCTATATAATTTGATCACCATAAGAGTTTTGGAGTTTATCCTAGTGTTTGGCAGTGAATTATGCTTCTTACTATAGGAAGAGAACAATCTGTTGATCACTATCAAACACCTGCCAACTACTCACATTATCCGGTACCACAAGACAAACCACCATTTTGACCGTCTGCTACCCTTCTTTCATAATTTTTGTTGGTACATCGTATTAAGAACCAATGGTAGCCAACCTGTCAGCATCTTGATTTTGTTTCTTGGGGATTGCATGAATTCAAAAAGCTTCAAAATATTCCATCAGATCCTAGACCTGATTTTTTTATGACCGTAGTAAATCATTTTTTGATGCACTTCAGGATGTAACTTGGTGTACAACCAATTCGCTATCGCCAAAGACAGTCAAGGTATGGATTCCTCTTCATTGGGCCCCATTTGGTGGGATTGCGTGAATTCCAAAAGCTTCAAAATATTCTATCAAATCCTAGACCTGATTTTTTTATGACCGCAGTAAATCGTTTTTTGATGCACTTTGGGTTGTAACTTGGTGTACAACCAATTTGCTATCACCAAAGATAGTCAAGATAATCCAAAAGGAATCTTGTTGTAAGCATACGTGCCCCATTTGGTGGTGAAATCCATCTTGAATTGATTAGATTCTTGGACTAGAATCTAATTATATCTTGAATATCCATCGAGCAAGGAAAATCTTTGAGCCCCTACCACTATTTGGAGGATTTCTTCGATTGAGGGGAGATGGTAGTGGTATTTCAAATAGGCATGGTTCAAGTCCCTGAAATCCACACACAACCGAATTTCATCGTTCTTTTTCCTTACGGGTACCAAAATAGCTACCCAAAAGAAAACTTGATAGGAAATTATACAGCCTCGATAAGCTTGGTTAGCTCTTTCCACATCAGTGGTTTGATTTTGGGATTAATTGGCCTCTACTTTTGACGAACTAGTTTGGAGTTTGGATCTAGTTGAATAGTATGTTGAGCCAAACTGGGATCAAAACCATGCAATTCCTTGTAACTCCATGCAAAAATATCATGGTATTCTTGACATAAATGGACAAAAACCTCTTTCTCCTGAGTAGTGCATACCTTACCAATTTTCAAGACCTTCTCACTTGCCACCTCAACCTCTTCAAAATATTCCTCTTTGACCACCATTTTGGTGCTATGTTTGGCTTGATCATCTGGATTAAAAATGGATTCCAATGTAACTAGACCTTTTAGAAGCTTGTTTCCTTTCAGCTATATAACTTGATCACCGTAAGAGTTTTGGAGTTTATCCTGGTGTTTGGCAGTGAATTCTGCTTCTTACTATAGGAAGAGAACAATGCTGATCACTATTAAACACCTGCCAACTACTCACATTATCTAGTACCACAGGACGAACCACCATTTTGACTGTATGTTGCCCTTATTTCATGATGTTTGTTGGTACATCGTATTGAGAACCAATGGTAGCCACCTTTATCAAAGATCTTGATTTTGTTCCCTGGTGATTGCGTGAATTCCAAAAGATTCAAAATATTCTATCAGATCCTAGACCTGATTTTTTTATGACTATAGTAAATCAATTTTTGATGCACCTCGGCAGTAACTTGGTGTACAACGAATTTTCTATCACAAAAGATAGTCAAGGTATGTATTCCTCTTCATTGGGCTTGCTGAATTCCTTGTATAAGAGCTTCATATTCAGCAAAATTATTAGTGTAATTGAAATGCAACCGAAAGGAAGAGAAATATTTGTTTCCTTATAGAGATACTAACATAACACCTATACTAGATCCATTTTTACTTCGTGATCCATTAAAGAACATCTGCCACAGTCTGTTTCTATCGCTTGATGCCTTAAGTGGCTGAGGTACGATAGCATCTTCTTCATGAATGTAATACGTATCTAATCCAGTCTCCTCCAATAACAATAGACCAAATTCTTCATTTGCCAATAAATTGACATAGGGGTCAAGTTGATGGTTTATGCTCACTTCATCGAGAATCGTATCTGGAACCTCTTTGACTAGAGTAGTTGGTTCATGATCTGTATCCTCATCTTCGTGATCACAAATGGCATAATTACCATTTATGGGTTTGGATGTGTAAGGTTCCACGTGATTGTGATAGATTGGTTCTACCCTTATAGTTAACTTAGTACCATATCGGGTCCTTAGGATCATATACGACCAGTCTGATGACAAATATCCTCTCATTTTTGTGGTGAAATCCCATGATAAGCAGATGGTGAAGAGGGCATAGAGATCAATGACATATATATCCTATGTGAAATTCAAACTAAGACATACGTGGATAGTGAGATGAAGTCCCTTAATGACCCCCATAGTTTGGACTGTAGTATCATCTAGTTAAACAAACCCTCTCGAAATTTGAGCATATGGAATTTGTAGTACATCTACGACCTACTTAGGCATCACAAAACTACTCGCCCCATAATCAATCATACAATTGTGCACCAAATGGTCACCAATAATTAGTGAGATATAAAATTGTGGAGGCTTGTTGGTCTTAGTATGTATTTTTTTCTTGGGTTGAATAAGCTAGTTGCCACTACTACTTCTTGTCCTGATAGTCTACTAGTAGTGCCAAACTTGTTCAAGGCCTCTCATAGCAAGTTCCTTTGAGAAGGAATCGAAAGTGCATCCCACATTGTGATGCTCAAATTGGTCTTCTTCATTTGTTCCATGATGCTGAATGGAATCGCTCCCACTTTGCTAATGCCTTTTGGGGCATTGGGGTCTTCCTTTGGATAATGCTTATTGGGTACCGTGATACTCGACATCCCATCTTTCTTTGTAGTCTATTCCATAGATACTTCTGATGATTTCTTTCTCATGCCTTTATCATCTACTATCTGTGTTGGAGATTGAGAAGTGGACGCCTGATCAGTATTGGAAGACTGTGAGTCTATTTCCCTTTTCTTAGAATGCATGTTAGACGCTATGGGGGAGGAGTCAGTATTCACACCATAAAATTCCTCTGCATGACAATTTAGTAATGTGGTCTCATTAGGAGCTTGGTCTTGGCTTTCTAAGGTGGATGGTCTAACAAATGATTTAGATGGAGTAGTTCTGCTTTGAACCATGATGGCTTGACTCAAAAATTCATTTGGGAAGAGATTCTGATTATGGGGATGAGAACAAGGGTAGCACCATTCATGTTCTTGGATGAGGTTGTCCTGGAACGGGACTATGGCTTGAGAAGAACTGGTAGTTGAGAGATTTTAAAAGTTCAAAGGCTTCACATTTGTAGCTTGGGTTATGGCTTGGCTCTATAGCTGACCATTTCCTTGAAATGGAGGATGGTTCATCTAATATTGGGGTTGAAAGGGGTGAACATATTGGGACTACTGCCTCTTTATTACTAAGATTTCATTTCTGAAAGTTTGTAATAGTGACTTTACCTCAGCCAAATCATTTGAGGGATTAGATGCATGCATGGATACTGGAATAGAAGTTGTTGGAATTGGGGAAATGACTGGTTGTTGGCCAGAAGCTCTACAAAAATAGGAATGGGAGGCCTAGGAACAATTTTACCTGCTTGAATCAAGAAATTTTCAGCTCATACGGAAACTTCGTGAGAATTAGGGATAATGGTTCCCCATGGACTGAATCATGATGGAAACATCACTATTCAATGCCCATAAGTAATATATAAATGCACTTTCTCGGGGATCACCTTATAAGTTCTCGGGATCCGTTTCCAAGTGTTGTCAAAACAGAGGTTGAAATCACTCATATACTCTTGAGGAGATCACTTGATAGTATGAAATTGTTCTAAAAGGAGAGATTATCACTTTTTCCTCGAAGATTGTTTACACAACTTTTGCCTAAATTGTTTTAAGTGGTAACAGATCTAGTAGCTAAACTTTGGAACTATTGAAGCTCTCTGCCTTTGAATGAAGTAGTAAGGATTTGAACTACCACGTTATCTTCCATGATACTATGTACTACACAGATGATAGCTACATCCAATATGTGCTCCCGAGGTGAAACATTAGTCTCCCCAATGTAAAATGGAAAACTTTTCAAGGCAACTACTGATATGGCATCTCTTTGTGCTAACAAAAAGGACTACTAGCATTGAACAGAGCACAAGTATTGGCTGCCATGACATTCAAAATCCAGTTGTTTCTTGATGGGAAAAAATGTATTTCAGGAGGAGTTGAATTCCCTATATGAGGCAAAGAGGTAGCTGATGATATTGAAAGGTTTCTTCCCATTCTTCTTGGGGGAGACAAAGAAAACTCTGTATGATTATAATCATCCCGCCTTGAAGAAGCTCTTGTGTGAATTCTTCACATAAGTTGATGTACTAAAATTTGAAATCTAGAGATATGGAGTTGCCAGGTACCTTGTGTCAATGGAATGAGAAGAGAAGTACCAACTCTCTCGTCCCATCGGGTGTACCAAAACTATTGTCTCCAAATCACCGCACCCCCCGAATGGCCTGAGAATTAATCACAAATTTGGTGTGATTGGGACACATGGGATCACCTCTTAAGCTGTGGGACTTGTGCTTGAGGTAAACCTCTGGAGAAGGCCAACTTCCTCTTCCTAAACACAACACAACACTAGTTCTGATGTAAGAAAGATAGCTAACTAGTCCTATACTAACATTTCATGGGATTATGGAGAGAGAATGGAAGGAAATAAAACCTATACTAGAAGTGGTGATGCACCGAATTAAGGGATGTTCAACTTTCAAAGGGTTGATGTGGTTAGGATGCACACATCATTGACCAACTTCACCTATTGCAACTTGAAAAGGGTACAAAATACCACAGATCGGAAGCACACGTTCCTTCGCTAAAATTTTAAACATACACAATATAAATATCAGCTTTGATTTGATACACGATAATTTATCAAAAGGATAATCACAAGCATATGTCAAATATCCACTTAAGTGATAATAATAATGTGAATCTTAATACACAGGAGGAAAATAATTTCTCACAACCGATGAAAACTAATCACACTATTCTTTTCACACTATGAAACTAGATAATCTAAAATAAAGGTACATTAATCAATAATGCTAAGGAATCAAATTCACAAAGCATGCAATGACTAATCATTCAACACAATAAAATAGATCTTTAAGTGCAAGGAATAACTCAATAAAATTAAAAGGTTTCAACAAATCTCTGAAAGAACTCTTCCAAGCTTGAAGAAAAACTTCACCCAAAATCTCTAGAATATGTATGTCAAATAATGGAAGCATTCCACTATTTCTAAGTTCCTAGGCCTAGCCATTACAGCTGGGCATTTAACTAACATTTAACTAAAATTAGTAATGACATTAATATAAGGGAACAGGATCCCATGAAAATAGAAAATTTGTTGTAAAAGGTTGACCAAGTCAACCCTGCAACTTTGACTGATTCCAAATCTTGAACCTGTCCTTTCATGGCTACTCACTTTATCCCGATTCATCTACATCTCCTTTCTCTACAAGTTTTTATTTTCCTTCCTCCCATATAGCCATTCAGTGTATGTAATCAAAGAAGTGCTTGATAACACCCTGAGTTTCTTCATCTCTAGGCCCACATGCATAATGATTCACTACGTTTGTTGTCATGATCTCTTTCATGATCCTGGCTGGCAACCTTCAAAGTTTATTTGTGACTTTCTTGAGTCTCCTTATGAAATAATACCTATCAGTCAATGGTGTCACTATTGAAATTCTTCATGATGTCATTGTCACGCTTCACCAAATATTTGAAAATTTCCTTAATCTGGTCCTCCGAAGAGCATCGATATTTTCATTGAATAACTTGCAGCTTGACGCGTTGTCAAACTCCTTTGAGATGTCATTTAGGGCATTTGTAATCTCCACTTGTTTTTCCTCCAATTTCTTAATAAGATATTGTAATACCTGACACCAGATTTCCATAGCCTTTTGTTATTACAACAATTTAGAGGCATCATCAATCACCTCTTCCTGAAGAAGCAAGTCGGAATCTTCCTCTCTAATGTCACTCCATGTTTCCAAAGTTAAATTTAAATTATTATTATCCTCAAAGAAGGATTCATCCATCTTAGAAATGGTGTATTTTGTAACCTGCAAATCATTATAAATCTCAACGGATTCCTTGATCAAAGGATTAGCTTCCTGCAGATTCTTTCCATCCATCCACTCACTGATCTCCCTTTTTGGCCTAGCTTCTTGAGCTCATGATAAGAAATATCATCGATTGTAGATGAAATTTTCATATCCATAGTAGTTGAGATGTTAGTGGATGGAGTGGGTTGGGTTACTTTACGTAGCAGTGCAGTGAGCTGCTCAACCTTGGCCTTGAGCTCATCCTTGGTGGCCTTGTCTTTATCATATTTCTCCAAAAGGGCCCCAAGAGTAGTGTGTACATCTTGCTTGGCTCCTTCATGAGTAGCCTTCCCCAATGAGAACTTTGATATCTAGTAATTTGTTACTGTGATTGTTTCTTTAGTTTTCCCCTCAACAGGGGGTAGCCACTTCTATCACACACTCTCTAGATGGATTAAACATCATACTTGATATGGTTCTCGGTCTCTTTGCCTATATTTTGGGCATGGACTCTAATATACTAATATCTATAACATCTCTCGTAGGAACCTTTTTCTTTTTCTTTGAGTCTATCTAAATATCCATTCTCGGTATGGCTAGAGCCGATGAAGATGGAGTGGAAGATCCGATACCTAAAGCATCAATTAGAACAATATCTCTAAAAATACCAGTTGATATCTGAGCAGAGGTAGAAATGATGGAAGGTGTGGATGTAAGGACAGCCATAGGAATTGAAAAAGTAATGCTGGGGGTTATAATTGAAGAAAATGGGAGTATCAAAGGAAGTGAAGAGGAAATGGGTGACCCAATATTTTCCTGTGCTTATAGAACTGGAAGTGACAAGAATAATCGGGCCATAGAAGGGGATGGGAAAGAAGAAATGATGGTGGAAGTGGAAGGAACTGATACTGGTATTGATAATGGAGGAAGGGGAAGATGTGATGGATCTTGAATGACACTAGGAGAGTCATTGACTTCAACTACTTTTGTTACTAGCACTACAGATGATGTAATCTTGGGAGCAGCAGACCTAGAGAGAGATGAGCCACCAACCACAAATGAAATCTTCTTTGGAATTGTAGGAACTCTTTGACTTGATCTCTTGAATTTTGTGGGTTTTGGTTGGTTTATTGCTGGTGTAGACCCTATATTTGTAGGTTGATTTTCCCCTTTGGGTGAGATTCCCAAGGTGGTCAACCAACTGAAAGTCCTCTTTAGAATGGGTCCCACCCTTTCCTTAGTATTGCTGCATTCTTCCACATACCAATCAACCCATGGTAGTGGTTGATTGGCAATATTATCACTCTTGTATGATGAATCTAGGACCTCATCATTATCCTGCATGTCCTTTGGCACATCAACCAAATCAAATTGCCAAACTTTATCAAGGGTTAACCTTTCATAATCCCTTTTCCGCATGATATATTTGTCCCGAAAATGAATCCATATATCTTCTAATTGGGGTACATGAGCACTGGACTGACCTATCTCCCCAAACTTACCCCAATAGTCAAAATTAGTTCGCGGATGAAAGGTCCACAGGGTTACCTCAACCATTTCTACATCCACATTTTTTTCCTTGTGAATATTTGGGCAAGAATACCTACCAATCGAAATAGGGAAATGCATTCCCACCTTGTGACACTTATTTTGGATTCAAGATAATCCAAAACTACCAAACTAATTCTAAAATAATCCCTTTGTCAATGGGGCACCTTGACAATTTTCTTGGGGCACCTACGAAACATGGAATCCAAATGTAGGTGAATGTAGGAAACCGAAAGTAGATTTCTCCCCATGCCCACATCTCTTAGAAAGCCTCATCAAAAAACCTTAGATTATATAATTATTTGTCAAAATGATAGAGGATGGTAATGAAGAAAGCATCATTAACTTGTCGAAATGCTTTCTCCCCTCATCCAGAGTGAGTTGGGGATAAAACTCATATATTTGGGAGGTGCTGCAAACACCCCTAGTATTCAATCCCACAAAATCTCCCATAGCAGCAGCCACATATACCAGGAAAGATTTCATGTAGAAAGTCTTCATTTCTGACACTTTTCCCAACTGATAGTGAATGTTTCTACTAATATGCTCCCCCCATCGAATAAACTCATCATTATTCTTGATAGTTACTATGTACAAAAACATCCATTCTTGGAATTCCTTTATAAAAGGAAGACCTAAGACTCGCTTAATAAATAGCACAATAAGATCGTTGAATTCCTAAATAAAATCCAATCAATGTATAGTTTTGGGTAATTTGGTGAAATTCTTAGTCAAATAGGATTTCGTCATAACCTTTGAGCATACTTATTTTTTATCCTAGTGTTCCATTGCTATTTCTGGTGAAATTGTGGCATAATCTTGAACGTCTGGAAGTTTAAACAAATCCTCAAAGAAATCTAGGTCCAAATGATCACCACCTTATCATCACTATCCCTAACTGACATGGAGTCCTCTTCGAAGTGGGTTGCTACAGCTAAGAAAAACTCTGGGCAATGCATAGATGTGGGAAAATTGGCGGCAAGGGAAAGACCATTCTCATAGATGGCCTGCATCATAGCTTCTTGTTTGGGGCCTTTAATATCTCCCAGAACTCGTGAAGATCAATTTTTCCTAGATCAGTGTCCCCAATATATCCTAAGTTGGAGGACAGATAAGATTGGGGAGAAACCCCAAGAAATGTGTACTTCATCTTCTCTTTTCCCTTTGAAGTGGAGGTAGACATAAAAACTTATATTTCGGGAGCTGAATGTCATAGAAATTCTAAAAAAAATGAAAAACAAGAAATGTCCAAAATTCTGAACTAGAAAAGTCCAAAAAGAATCACCGAATCGAAATCCTTGAAAGAGTTTCCTAAACTAAAATTTCTGAAATCAAAAACTTTGAAAGAGTTTCCCAAAGCCAGAGGTTCCGAAATCCCAAAAGCAACAAATCTCCAAAATCTCGAATTGTAAAATTCTCTAAAATACTTAAACTGAGATCTCCAAAGATTTTTGCCTAAGGATTTCTTTGAATGAGTCTTTCCGAAGATTTCTTGAGGAAAATGCAAAAATTAATGTTAAATCGCCAAGCTAGAAAATGAGAAATGAAAATAAGTATGAGAGGCCTAAAAAGATCCCTTGAACAACTTTTAAAACTTGGAAGAAACTCAAAAAACAAAACATGGTGAACCACAAGAATGACATCACCAAAACGAAGAGAACAACCAAAAGAAAAACCCAAATGAGGAGGAAACAAGAAAAAGACCTAAAACCAAAAGAAAAATAAACAAAAAACATACCTTGAAAAAGACGTCATAAAGTACAAGAATGGAATGTCAGAGCGAATGTGTCAGGTAAAAATGACAAGTGAAAATACAAGTTTAAATAGAAATCCTGATATTAATGGTAAAAATCTAATCCGTACAGAGGTAGGTGAAAATTAATTATGCACAGAATCTCTGAAGTATCAAAACCCGAAAGCCTGAAATTTTGAAAATTTGGGATTTCGTACTTCGGAGAAATGGGAAGCAAAAAGACAAATTGGCAACTGAAAATTCCAAAACCCGAAAACCTGAAAATTTGAAAATTTGGGTTTTTTAGAAATTCAGACTTGAGAAACTTCAAGTGAAAATCCTAAAAATGACTTGGAGAACTCAAAACCTGAAAGTCCAAATTTTCAGATTTTTGGAAATTTAGACTTTGGAAGTCCGAGAGGGATTTAAACAAAATGAGCCAAAAAGTCCCAAAATTGAAAACCCAAAAGTCCAAAAATTTAGACTTTTGAAATTTTAGACTTCGGAAAATTTCAAATGAAATTCAAACTGAGCTTAAAAACTCGGAAAGAGAAAAAACTTCGAAGTCTGAAAATTGAAAACTTTTAGATTCTCGACCTTAGCAATTAATTTACTCTGCAAGGATCTCTTTAAAAACATTGGTATGACATATAGCCTTCTTTTGGGTAGGTTAAATGGTTAACACTAGGAAAGCTTAAGGTGTATTGTTTGGGATTGTATTTATCACTCATATACTTGAATCGACGCTTGTCGGTTACATGAACTTAATGCAATATGGTTACCCGGTTACTTCAATGGGAGTAGGATGAAGCCCTACTATAAATAAGTCTTCTTAGTGTTTGTAATAAGATAGTATTTCCATTTAGTATACATTTCCATTTCTATATTTTCTTTAATTTATTTCCTTCTTTGTCACTATGCTTTGCCAATTTATTTTGGTGTTTTGTGAAATAAGTGTGTTTACACGCTGGAAGCTAATTACAATCTAAATTATTTTTATGTGTAGAGGACTACACATACCATTGGTGTAGGGTGGTTGTTATTTTTGTTATTCACAAATGGGTACACATGAGAACAAACTGCTATAGGTGTTATTCAAGTATGGAAAGGAAGCATTAGAAAACAAATTTCTTCTAAACAAGACCATAGATGGAAATGAACGAAGCAACAATATAACGTGAGGTAAGTAGCAGCCATGGAAACTACTATTGGAGGGCATAGTTGTGAGGTACTTCGGTGTATGAAAGCACATAGAAGAGAAATTTTGTAGCTATATATTAGGAAGGCGCGCTAGAAGTTTATAAATGGGTGTAAAATTGTACTTCAAATTTTTTTTTGGAAATTTTGAAAATGGTCAATTAATGAGAGGATTGTTGGTAGGTGAAGGAGAAATAAATGCACTAACGTATTGAAAATATATATAAGGACATTATGTGGGTTCATTTTTACCTTTTCAATCACAAGTATTTGAGAAATCTAAGTGCAACCGAGCCAAGAAAATCATATTGAGGTGCAGAGTGTTGCAAAACCAGACATGGAGAGCATATTTGTGCACAAAAAGGCTTGCATCCCCATTGGTGAAGAGTTTGAGTGAAGAAAAAGTATTGAGAAAGATCTAGGGAATGTGGTTTTGAGCTAGGGCATGCGATTTTAAGATAGGGTTTGAAATTAATCGACATAGAAGAAAAAAGGTGGGATTTTTACAATGGCATCAAAGAAAGCACATGCATCATGCACAATAGGAAAGAAAAAGCTAGAAGTTGAGGTTGAAATTACTCCCAAGAGTATTTTTTTAGAGATGTAGTACTCGGGAAGGAGTAAAATTGACAAGATTGGGATTCCCACATCCACAGATGTAAAGTAAGTGACTTCAATCACCGCACCATAATAAGGGAGAGTTAAAAGTTTTATTGAATAAGAAGACCGAAAAGTGCACAGTGGAGGATATGCTAGTGTATAACGATGCTAGGGAAAATTTTCTTAAGAAGGTAGGAGTTTATCAACTGCATGAGATCCCATATTTTGTTAAACATGAACCTTTATACCAATGGCTTATGAGAATATTCCGTGATGACTTCTTCTATTTCATCGGACAAAGGGTTAGGATCATAGTGGCCCTAATCATGACATTAGGGCACAGGACGATATTATTTAGTGATCTGATTGATAAAGTAGTGGTTATAGCCACAAGCAAGGAGTTGGGGTATACCAAGGGTCTGTATGGAATGGAAATCTACAAATTGAGGAAGTACCTTGTGGTGTAGGAAACCACGCATCTGCTGTTGAATGATCAAGAGAGATGGTCGCAGGTAAACACCATGTGGCTTCATATTACAAATAAAATGTCCCAGGGAGAAGTGTAAAATTTAGTAGGCTATATTACAAAAACCATTGTTGATAAAGCATGCATAGGTGAAAAGATAAGTTTTGGTGCCATCCTCTTATCTCTTTTTTTGTAGAAATTGGAGTGCCCAATGGGCCAAAGAAAAAATTTTGGGAATACCCCATTGAGAAGAATTCCCTCGTGGTAAGGTTTGAGAAATATTTATGTGAAGGATCACTGAGTGGCTTGTTTAAGAAAAGGGCGAAAAGGTGGTATGACCAACTTCAAGTGGTGTTTGAGGAGGAATGGCGTATTCCAAAGGAACTACCTTTGTTAGTAGGCAAGATAATATAGTTTGCAGTGTATCAAGATTTTTACATTGCATGGTTTTTCATGAAGGATGGGACATGGAGTCCATGGTGAAAATCACCCTATGCTTTCATAGTGTTCTACTTCTAGGCCTCAGTTCATAGATTTATTGATGCCCGCCAGCTATAATTCAACACAGAAAAGGTAGATTGTGACTACCATACCCTCACAAAAACATATGTATATCCATTTCGGTCTCTCTATATTGAGAGTCTCATTTCAGACATCATAAATATGAATCTAGTATGTTTGGCTATTGGGGACAGTGGATCTATGCTCATATATCTTTAGCTAAATCCTAGGCTAGAGAATAATAAGTATGTGGAGAATGAGTTCATTCTCCCATAGCCACCTAAGGGAAAACATACAATGGAGAATGTGCCAGCTCTAAACCCTGTCGTGACCATACAGATAGAGGAGGAAGAATAAGAACATGAATATAGTGGAGGCATCCCACAAACAAATTAGAGAGTGAGCATGTAGATACTCCACCACAGGAACGAGAAGGAGAAGAGGAATTGGACGTGGATGTAGTCCCTAAAGAGCATCAATTTAAGAGGGTATTCAAAAGAACTAGGACCCAAGGTGTGGGAACACCATAGCCTATAAGAAGATCACCTAGACTCTCCCCTTAGAAAGAGGCACTTGAGGATAGGATAAGGAGAAAGCTGAAGCTGAATGAGGAGTTATAGGAGTCTGAGGTGAGCGTGCCTGGAACGCCAATGTAACTAGAAGATGTGGAGGAACCCATAGATTAATAAATGAAAGATGAAGAGGAAGGGGTGAAGGAAGCAGAAGAGACGGTGCAAGAGCAACCCAACGTGCATGTTACTACTCAGGATGGAGAAGGTTCAACTCCAAACCTTGGTGCTCATGTTTCTAAGGGGCCAAGAATAAAGAGAAATAGTGAAGAATATGTTGTGCCAAGTATGGGCTATGCTAAGGACACAAGAAAAATCATCCACACTCGGTTTCAAAGCACAGTGGGCCTTAAAGAATTGTATGGATGAGAGATGATGGATACAGACATGGACACCACATGCAAAAGGAAACAATTATCTTATTCCATGCAGATCCATATGGACAAGCTAGATTTTGATGTGTGAGGAATTTTGTGTATCAAGGAGAGTGAAGAAGGCACCCCAAAGCAAACACATGATAGTAAATCCTAATCTAATGTCTAATGAGTAGGTGATCAATTCATTGGTTAAGGTATCTGCAGAGGTGGTGCAAAGGAACATTGATAAGGCTTCCACTCTTAGAGTGCTACTTGAAGATAAAAAGGTAAAAATTGCAGAAATAACATGTTTAAAAGGAGAAAGGGACCTAGAGCAGAAAAATAATGAGGCCTTCATTAGCATGGCAGAAGAAATTAGAGATTGTGTTTCTAAAAAAAGACCTCATCTTGAGTCTAAGGTACCTAAGAAGTTTCCTTTGGCTTTGCATTATGTGCTCACATTGGTTTATTTGGTGCTAAAACATAGGCCAATTCAAATTCCAACACCAAAGGATCCTGAACAAGAAGCAGAAAGAGAAAGGGCCTCCATGGTTAGGAAAATTTCAAATTATGAGGCATTGCTCCAAACTTTGAAGGATGAAATGAAGAAAGCTGACCAAGATCTGAATATTTGTGCGGCACTAGAAGTAGAGATACATACCAGAACTCTAGTTGAATATAAGGACATTCTGAAGGCCATGAAAGATGAGACACTGGGATGCGTAGAAATATTGGCACTAGTGAAACAAAAGTGTGAAGCCCTTGTAGCATCCCAAGACCCACATAAGGAGAGGATAGATGAGATTGGGAAACTCATAGCGTAGAATATGGATCTTCTGGAGGGAATGATGTTTTTATGGCCAATGTTGTCCACGTTTTATAGAATGAGAAGGAAAATATTACTCATGATGAGTTGGATGCCATCACTATAGACATTCCAGAGAAGATAAGGACCACGCTAGATGACTGGAAGACATTGGAGGCTGAGATTAAAAGTGAATATCTAGAGTTGATCCTTTTGGTTGAAGAAGAGGAAGTTGCAAAGTAAAGACCCATTCTTTTGTACAATGATTATTTACATTATTTCCATTCTTATTCTTTATTATTTGGGAACATCACAAAGAATCCCCATTTTCGGGATGGTAATCTACTTTAGTGTGGGGTAATGTTGAGAATACATAATATTGTGATAAGGAGAAAACACACAAACAATGTGCACGTGGGAACAAGGCACACTTGAAGGAGTGGAAGGGTAGGAAAGGAAATGCGTACTGGGATAGTTTGATTCGGTACTTATCCATTTTCATGTATATGGGCTATTTTGGAGATAGTGTGTGGAGCACACATCAGGATGGAGACTTGCACGACATGCAAATGGTATTTTGGGAATGAGCAATTGATAAGCGCCATGCATGAGCTTGAGTTAATAATAGGATTACTTCTTCCAGTTAACTATAGGATGTCTATTATTAGCACACTTGCATGTGTGCATGTTAATGTAAAGGCACATGGCTATTATCAGCATGCGACCTATTTTGGGAAGTGCATAGGTGGTGAAGGGAAAGTCCCCACCCCTATAAGTATGTATTGAACTATGTAGTTTAGTAGTAGTGAATTATTGTAGAGTTATGTTGTTGGATCTGATGTACACATGACTTATGGTGATGCTTTGTAATGTAATAAGCTTCTATATATTACAAAGTGTTTAATGTAATGGATTATATTGTCTAGATAATGGTGTTAAACATGAATGTAACTAGTTCTTGTGTGGTTGATCTTATTATAGTTATTGTTTAATTCATGATTCTCTAAGATCTAGATCTGATTAGGCACTTTGGAATGTTTATGGTTATTTATGGTTCTGAATATGTTTTATCTTCATCATACTAACATCCTTCACAAGAAATTCTAAAGAGGGGCTTGGTACCTTTGCGTGCTTCGAGTGAGTGCTCAATTTAGGTTGGGTGATGTGCTAGTGCACCTAGGTTTTATATAGGGTATTCTAGGCTGCATTAGTCTTCCACCCTTCTTATCAAGGTATCAACAACAACTAAATAGAATACCTCCTTTATTGACCCTTTATATTCTACATTTATTTAGAGGTATGTTTATTGACCCTTGATGCATTATATCTCATCCTCATGCTTTGAAGCAAACATGATAGGTGGAAAATATCCTTTTGGCTCTAGATTATCCAAACATTTAATTGGGTAAGGCCCGATCCTCTTGGTTTTACTAACTCCTTTGAAATTGGCTCCAAGGTTGGATCTAGTAAAGACACCTTCCTCTTCATGGTGGATTCTGCAAGATTGTCTAGATTTGATTTTTATTCTTTTACAAATAACTTTGTTTCCACCCTTGTATTCAAATGCCTCGTTTCCTCAAAAAGATGCTAGAGAGCTCAAATTCATTTTCCTTGCAATATTGAGGCCCTTCCATTAAAACCGTAGCAACATCTAAACATGCATAGTAATGAGGATCATTGCATTCCATTAAAGCACCTTTCTCACTTTGCAAACATTCTTCCTTAAGGCCTTAGATGTCAATAGTGTTTAAAAACACTTTCTCCTCCTCTCTAGTTCCAATTTGATTTTCCTTCATATCTACCTAATTCTTCTTGACATTCATCACCTCCTTTTACACATTTTAGATCCTCTCATCCTCCCAATCTGAATCAGACCAATCTTCAATAGATATGGAATTATCTTCCTTAGTAGAATTGGTTGGAGAAGAGGCATAAACAAGGGACAGATAATTTTTTTATGCTTGGAGGAGAATTTTTATGATCAAAAGACTTGATTTGATCAATTGGAGAAGCCAAATGATCCTCCAAAATATACTCCCTACTTTTTGATTTTCTTCTTCCAAAACAAGTGCATGATTTTTCATGATATCCTTGTTGTTTGGAGTGTTGCATGGGCTTCTCCTTCTCTCCAAAAGCATAGCATGCCTCCCTTTCTACCAATCTTTTAGGACAATTTGGTTTAGTGAGTTTTAGGTAGAGGGCAGGAGTGGCATATGAAATACTACAACTCCTAGGATCATTAATACATGGTTTAGCGAATTTGGGTAATGCTCTAGGTGGAGATGGGAGGAAATTTTGTAGAGTTTGGGAAATGATTTGGGCATGATAAACCTATGGAGCATCAAATGAAGGACTGAGAAGTAAAGTATCTTCCTTATTTTGAGAAGGAATGATGGATTTTTATTTATTGGTAGAAGGGCAGGAAGAATTTGAGGTGGTGAGGGAAGAATTTGTAGAAATGGGGATGGGATATATTTTTCCAGCCTCAATGAGCATATTCTCAAATTTTAATGCAATTGCAAAATATTAAGGAAGAATTCTACCTCCTAGGGATTGAATTAATACAACTAAATCTACATCAAATGACCTCAAATAATACAAGAATTCCATATGTTATGGGGGTCTGAATTCTTGGGGTGTTCTATGTCATGTCCTTTTAAATTTGATCTTGAAATCATAGGTAAACTCCATTGGATCCCATTGTATATTGTTGAGATGTTCTATGAGGAAATTGACATATGCCTTTTCCTTAAACTTGTTGTGTAATTTTTCTCCCAGCTGGTTCCATACGGAAATGGATTGTGGAGTCAAACTATTGTACCAAAATTTAGCTTTTCCCTTGAATGATGAAACTAGAAGTCTAAGGAAAATGTTTTCTTCTATGATATTATGAATGAATCAATGGTTTGTTATATCTTGAATGTGATTAATAGGATATTGATCTCCCTTTCTAAGGAAGAGAGGCAGGTTTTTCAGGGTTATTTTGGGGATATCATCCCATTGCTACAAATGAAGAGGGATAGAACTAAAATGTGATAATGGAAAATATTTGGAGATCCATGAGAGGATGTGAGCATGGAAATGAATATGGGGATGGAGGAAAAGTTTTGAAACCTGATAAATTAAGTCTGTTTAAATCATTAGAGTCACCACATGTGCTTGAAAATGCCTCTAAAGGCTAAAAACTCACAAAGAGCACATCAAACTTGGTGAAAAGAAAGTTTCACACAAGGGAGTGTAATGGAACACCATCAAAAGGATTTGGATACATGCATGTGAAATATAAAGATTTCAATACTTATTCCACTAGGCGTGCCAAAAATAATATGGAGAAAAAGTAGCACCCTAAGATTTTTCTATGTAGATCTATAAATTTTCTACCATGGGACCGTCTCTCAAGTTGTGGACTTGCTACTTGAGATGGACCTCCAAATAAGGTCGGATTCCTCTACCTAATATAATGCTTAAAACTACTCCTAAGGAATCAAATTTATCTAATTAATCCTAAACTAACCATGTCAAGGGACCAGGGGAGAGAGGGTTAGAAGATGCATAAAATGGAAATCATAAGCTAAAAGGTGGTGATAGTACTAGAAAATGGTTGAGAGCTCTCCACAAGGGGAAGAAAATTGAGAAAACATGGGAGAGAGGGAAGAAAGATGTGCCATAGACAAGAACCATGTGGAATGAACCTTGCTTCACATTAACAACATAGAAAAATGGTACATGTAAGTAGAAGATACACACAACATGTCAAAATAGAATAGAAAGGAAATAAATGTAAATAAAATGAGCCGGGTATACAAATGTGCCACAAAACATATTCTATATTTCTCAAAGTATGCACAATTCTATTACAGTCATGGAAGAAGGTGATATTACATTACAGAGACCAAGTTAAAGGTTTGAAACTTGTGGGAAGTTGGCCACCATTTTGACATAGTGTCATTACAACAAAGATCCATTTGTAGACACCCAAATCAGGTCACACCCTACCAAGTCCCCTTTAATTAACATACATCTAACCATGACCAATCCTCACATCATTATTAATTTAATTACCTAAATTAAATTAATTTCTACCTCACATAGCAACCTCATCTCTCCACCTAATCATATACCTATTCCAATCCTATTAATTAACCTAGACTAAGTCCTCACTCACCTTAACTAACTAGGACTCATTCTAACCCTAACCTTAATTGCCTATTATTCCTCCAACTAACTTCCCTCTCCATTTAGTGCCATTCCACACTCTTGACCTAGAATTAATTCTGAATCACGCCAAAATTGGGAAGAAACATGATATTTGAGTAAGTTGGACCTTTTCTCCCTAACTAGCATCACTTATTCCTCGGTTGATGATGTTCACCTAACTACGGTCGTTTTCCTTAAATAGGATTTTCTAAATCTTAATTCAGGTTCTATTCCTTGCATTCTCACTCTCAAATTATCACATCGATCTTGTGACACACCAAAGACAATTATAGCATCTAGACACCACACCATTCATCAACAGATTAATATAGAGTTCCAGTGCACTCAAAGGGAATCATCGTGCCTTCCTATTTCCACTGCATTCATTCAGACCAACCTCTCCTTTAACCACCACCACCATCTATTATTCAACTTCATTTCAAAAGTAAGTAACCTTGTTATTTACCATTTTATTTCAGTAGATTTGTTGTTTATCAGTTATTTTATTCCTTCCAACTCCTTCCATACTCAGATCTCTCCCACAACACCTCCATCTAACCATCTCGCCATGTTTTTGTGTAAATGTGCAATAGGGAAATTGATAATTTCTTATCACGACAACTATACCCCTGTGCCAAAACTTTCAAGTCTATCACTCCAAGACACCCTAGCTCTTTCCAATAAGTCCAAATGACCTCCTGAATAATGTTATACCATTCCCTAGGTGATTTATAAAATTCCATTCATTCCACCTAGGTGATTTTATGAGTTCATTTGCAAATCTACAGTAGTTGTGGGAAGGACTATCATTAGTCTTCTTAGAGTTGGAGAAACCTCACGGAGTAGATAAGAAGATAATAAGAGGATGTGGAGGTGATCCAAAGGTTTTGGGACATCATGGATATGGTTTATGAATATTTTAGAAGGTCTTAGAGAAATTGGGGTAGTTTTTCCGAATTAGAGTTTACAGTGCCTAGTCAGCGCACAAGCCAAAATAGGTGTTGAGCTTCAGAAGGTGATTTTAGGAGCTTTAGATGGAGTTATGAGTAAAAATAAACATTTATGGAATGAGGATTCGAGTCCCTGCATTAAGTTGAAATAATATTTTTCACAACACCTTGGCGCATATCATTTTCAGGTTGTTTTTCTCAAGCATAGGTGGAGTACCAAATCACAATTCTGATCTTTTAGGGATCAAATGGATTAATAAAGACATAATACTCGGAACATTCGATCAAAAATCCATTTCCAGTCAGGATCATATAAAATTTCACCAATACATTCCCTCGGGATCTCAAGTTATCATCATTCCAAGTTTCCCTCTCAAACACAGTTCAAGAGTTAGTCAATTTTTGGGAGGACACGTGTCAGCACCATGAGCCTTGTGGGATTTCATGTCCCAAATATCCCTGAGGTTAGGTACACCAACCTTGGAAAAATTCTCCCAACCCCCATGTGACCTTTGGGACCCTCTTATGACCTCCAGACTTGATATTTTAGCCCCCAGGTGCATTTTTGGAGCATCCATTACCTATTGTCGAATCAAGTGCCACGTGTCAGCTCCAGGACCACCATGGAATTTTATGTCTCTCACATCCTTAAGGTTAGGGACATAAAACATGGAAAATTTTTCCCATCCCCTATGGGAAGACTTTTGGTCACCCATGTGACCCACTTCCAGCCCCTCGGTGCTTTAAAGTTGATTTTGGAGCACGCATTCCCTGTCATCGGATCGTTGCCACGTGTCGTCATATTTCTCACCATGTAAATTGATTTCCCTCACATCCGTAAGGTCAGGGAAATCGGGGAAAAAAATTCACCCAACTCCAACTCAAAAATTTGAAATTTTTCTAACTGATGGCTAGTTCTTGTTTTTTCTCGTTGCTTCTTGCCGCTTCTCACTACCAGAAGAAAAGTTGTAGAGAACACCTCACTCCACCATTGCCAAATCTTGAACCAGCTCCATCACAACACATTATCCTTCAATCCATGATGGCACATAGGTATTATAATAATAATTCATTGAGATAAGAAAAATAAATGGAGAGTTGAGAAGAAGAACAGTGGAAATCACTATTGCCATAAAACAAAGATTTGAAGATATCTTGAAAATCGGTGCACGGAATGATAAACCACCTATTGCTGAGTTCTTCTCTCTTGAAGGACAATAAAAAATAATATTCAAACCTCCAATTTTTATCAATTAATTCTCACATCAAATAAATTTCACTTCCGGTTCCATGAAGAACAAAGTTCAATTTCCTATCAAACTAGTCGTTGGATGGAAGTAAACTTTCACATGAAGCACCAGAAGCAAAAACCTATCGCAATGGAATTTATTTCATCACAAATAGATATAAAAACTAGACCTGAAAAATTCCAATCTCTATTAATGTCTGCCATGACATAGGAGTGGAAAAAATCAGCAAGTTACCTCTCAACTTCTTAGGGTTCCACTGGGCAAAATCGTACAAAAATTGGAGGGAATGATCATTGAAAAATCTAGTTTCACGTGAACTAGTTTTTGTGACATGAAGCCCCTATTTTTTAGGGATATGGAGGATAGAGTTTTCATCAGAGTTCTACCTTGTCACAAAAATAAAATCTATAAAAAATATAGTGAGATACCTCTTCAATTCTCAAGGTTCCAATGGGGGAAATCGTGAGAGAAGTGGAGGGGATGATCATTGAAAAATCTAGTTTCACGTGAACTAGTTTTTGTGCCATGAAGCCCCTATTTTTTAGGGATATGGAGGGCTATGTTTTTTTAGTATTCTTCCCACACCATGAAAATATCATTTTCCCACTTGTTCAGATGAAGGAATTACTCAAATGTGGAGCGTGGAACCCAAAATAAAACCCAAAACTTTCAAGACTCGTTTTGTTGCATCTTGACATCGTGACACACTTACTAAAAATAGCATGCCTTCCTACGTAGGGGTATGTTACTTTAGGTAATCTACCATTTGAAGAGGACATGAAGAAGGTGGTAAATATAGAGGGAATATCACAAGAAAATTCATCTAAAAGGTCATCTCGGCTGATAATTCATAGGTACTAAAAAGAGAAAGTCACACTGAAAGAGTAGTTCTGGCAAAATGGGACATATAAGTATACTCATTTAGGGGGACATCATTGTTTAATGTCATCCTAGTCATTTTTCATAGGGCATTCAATATTCATCTTAGTTCATTCAACTTGGTGAGTGTTCATGAGATAATTTGAAGGAGTTTCACAGTGTGCAAGGAGTTCGAAGATTAAGATTTTCACTGCATTCAGAGTTTTCCATCAACAAGGATAAATGGAATTCATCAGGAAACATCTTCTCCTCTTCTCTCTCTTCCCTCTCCCCCAACTTTCTCTCACTTCAAATGTTCTAATTATTTTTTGGGGTTTTCACTTTTTGATATGTCTTTAAGTCACTTAAAAGTGACTTTAGAAACATAATGTAAATTAAGTCACCTTGATTTTATAAAAGGGACTTAAATATTTTGTAGGAATATGAATAGTCTAAAGTATGGAATAAGGCATATGGAGGGTCATGAAGAAGATGAATATTCAAGTCTATTATATAAATTGTAAAGATATTCCCATCGCAAAGGGTTCATCATTAATTTTGTAAGCTCAAGAGTGCATTCTACCTTGAGAGAACAAAGGAGATAGCCAAATTCTTCCTTTCCCCCACTCTCTATTTTTCCTCCATTCTCATACTATGTACAACTTGGTTTAATCAATCAATACAAGAAGAAATATTTTTATCCTTTTTTGACTAAGGGGTTTATTGAGACTTTGTGATCATAAATTTCATTTGGTCTTGTTTCTATGCGTAGAGTTGTTTCCTCCTAATTTTGATGCATGTGATAAAAATTCTAGTTGATGTATGCAAGAATCTGATTTTCTACCTGCAACATTATTTCTCCTATCTAATTTCTCACTCCCCTTTCCCTCTCTACAGAAAATTCCTCTCTTGTATGTATCCATAAGCTTTGCCACAGGGTCAGTGGAGTGTCCCTGTTGGATCTCCGATCAAAATTCCACCACATAAATCCACCTTTTCATGCACATGAATTTATGGCAGCTACACCAATTAAGTAGAGGGACTTAGATTCCTAGAGCGTTGGGAAGAAATCCACAAGTTTTTCCACCCGATAAATTTTCTCACCAACATTTTTTAGCACCCACTGTGGGGCAAATTTAGCAGCATTTGCACCCAAAATATGACCGCAAGGTCCAAAAATTAAAAAAATCAAATATTGAAAAAATTAGAAAAAAAAAGAGTTCATGAAAATCCATTTATGAGGGCTACACTATCAATTTATTATAAGTGACCCTTCATATTCCATAGTGTCTTTTCATGTTGCCACTTCAAGAATTTTCAAAAGTTGGTTTAAGGAAGATACACCAGGTTGAACAGGTTGAGAGGAAGTGTTGTTTATAACTTCGATGCTTTGCAAAATAAACAAGAACAATTTAGAGATAATACATACTTCTTCTCTTAATCCTCCTCTCCATGTGATGCTTCGAGTAGTTCACCTAGAAATCCTATCAAAACTCCTATTGATACTCCCCCTTCAAATTCTCTCATTTTTCAATCACCATTAAGCATTGAGTCCTCGAAAGAAAAGGATTTTTAAGAATAATTTATAGAAGTAGAAAAAATGATGGTTGATGAAGCAGAAAGGCCTCAACCCAGTGTTCCATGGGGAAGGAATACATGACTGCTTTCTCTTGAAGCCCCTCTTCAAGATCTACCAATGGGTTCCCACAAGAACTTTCAAAATTTCAAAGGTGACAACACACAACATCCGGAAGAACACATCAATGCCTACACAAGATCATGTGGAATTATTGGTGTCCAACATGAAGACATTGATTTGATATTGTTTTTGGATTCCCTTTAAGAAAAATTAGTAGAATGGTTCTACCTCATACCTATCTAATCTATCACTAGTTGGGATGACATCAAGACTACCTTCAAAGAGAGATTTAAATCAGTTGAAGACTGTCAAGACCTCTTGGTGTAGTTGGCACAAATAGAGAAAGGAGAAAATGAAACCATGAGAGACTTTGTGGCTCATTTCAAACTATTTCTTCACAGATACATAAAGAGGATTCGCCATATCAAAACAATGTCAAGATATTCTTCATTAATTCTCAATCATCAAAAGTAGGATTTTTTCTGTGAAGATCGCAACCAAGAAACATTATAGAAGCATAAAGTATGGCCATTGAACTTGATGAAAATCTCATCCTCTCTAGAAATATCAAGAATAAATCAAAGGGAAAGGCCCAACATCATGGAGATGAGAGAAACAATCCATCACCGTAAAAGTTTACGAATGAGATAAAATATTTGAAGAGGGAATTATTTGAACAAGTTTCTTCCCACAGAAGCAATGAAAATCAGATTGTAGGAAAATCCCAAATGCTTTCCTTAGAGGCCCCACCTATCAATGCAAGTTGTAGGAGTAAGGAAAATGAAGAGGATTTTGAACAAGAAAGTGAAGGTGGTGTTTTCCTAGAAAGTGATGAGTTTGAGAACAATACACAAATCAGATTCTGTGAGTATTCTGGAGGTTATGAATAAGATGAAGAAGATGCACCTAGTTTCTCATGCGCAGTATTCACTCATTCTCATTCCAAGAAAGGAGCACCCCCTCCACTGTTGTAAAGAAAAATAAGATTGATGATCCTCCTATGGCGACTCCACAAAATAAAATAATCAATCGAGGATCACCACTTCCTCCTTCCATGAAGTCTTCATTGTTGGATCTTGATCCTGTAGTGAGTAAGAAGGCTCCCACTATTCCAAGTAATTCTTTTGATACCTCTTCCAATTCTAAACCCAAATCTACTCCTACAAAATCTAATACCTTAAAAGCTCCTAGTGTGCCATTCAAAATACCATCCATTCCTCAAACATAAAATCTTTCTCCTAAGCCTATCCAGACTCCAAAATCAGTCCCTTCACCCCCTTGTCTACATCTGCTCCTTTTGATTTCATAGAATATGTGAACAAAGCCAAAGTCCAAATTACTAAAACTAAATATTTGTGGACTCATCCTGAATAATTTGAGAGGTTTGTCTGATACATCAGAAATGGTAGTCTAACACCCAATGATGTAGCTCATCGTCCTAAAGGAATACTACCAAACCCACCTACACCTCCCTCACAGAACATGCTTTCTCTGAGTGCATCAAATACTGATAAATTTGAACCTTTCTACATCTCCCTTATTATTGGAGAATATATACTGAACAATTGCATAATATATTTTGGTGCCTCAGACAATGTGATGCCTTTGAAGGTTGCCAAGGATATCAAACTTATCATGACTCCATCTAGTGGCACTTGTTACTCTTTGGAATCAAAAGAGGTCTCACTTGTAGGGAATGTCAAAGATGCATAGGTGGCTCTCACCAGATTTCCAAACAAGAAATTTTTAGCGATGATTTTGGTGGTAGATGTCCCATCATTGTTTACAATGTTATTGAGTAGAATTTTTTGCCAAGACTTGGGAGGGAAAATTCAGATGAATTGGTCATACGCAACCATACCAGTGAAGGGAGATATGGATAAATTATTTCCCGAGAAGAAGATGAGGTACATGGTATGAAATTCTAGAAGCCTAGAAGCTAACATTTTATACCAGGGTAGCAGGCGGATGAATCAATTTGTGACAACTAAGGATGAAGAGGATATTCCCATATTGATAGGGCCAGACATGCCTTCCTAGAGATATTTGGAATTTGAAGAAGCATTGAGGAGATTTGAATTACAAGAGGGCAGCCCTGAATGGTTGGATGATGCAAACCATGAGGAAGAGGAGATGGTTCTTGATCATTTTCAAGAAGAAAAATCAGCTTATGTGTTTATTCGTGATGAAGAGATTTTATCACTCCCATTTAAAGATGAGGACTCCCTCAATCATGTCACTTAGGAAGATACCGAGATAGTATACAATGATCCCTCATGCAATGGGAAAGAACTATCTATACAAGGACTATTAAGAGCTACGAAGAAATATAAGACCACGAGATTAGTCTCAAACTTTTAATGCAAGCCATGAATCAAGAAGGCAAGTGTGAAGCTAACTTGGGAACCTCAACCAAAGTGTGAAAATGGCCTATGTTGAAATAAATCTAGATGAGAAATATGATGCCCCTCTTGAGCCAATGGTTTGTGGATACATGATGAATTGGAGATATTTTCTTTCCCATTTGAAGATGAAGACTCTTTCCATGAAAAATAAATTGAAGCAAGGAGTTTCAAGGCCTTTGAAGATGAATCTCTTTTTGATGAAGGATCGGTAGAGTGCAGTGATTCCCAAGATGATGAGGTAATCCCTCTAGATAGTTTCCTTGAGCTGAAAAATAAAGATTCTTCAAAGGCATACAAAGAGGAGCTACAGAAATGACGAAGCATAACTCCGTGCAATAAATCTTGGATGCAGTAGAAGTTGCGGAAGACCCCGAGCTGATTCTTGATCTCTTCACTCGTGCCATAGACATACAAGACAAGTATGAGGTCATATCCAATCCTTCCATTAGTACTCAAGAACTTCACAGTGGAGTAAAGGAAAAGGATAAGTTTGAGGTTTCTCATGGAAAAGAGGTCAATGAGTATAGACTTGGGAAAGAAAAGAATCTAGAATGTTTAAGAAATTTGAACGAAAAGTAGCCATGGGTCTGCGATAGCGTGCTTAACGAAGAATCATCTATGTGGATAAATACGAAATGAAACTGGAAATATGAAACCAATTTCAAAGAGGATGAAGGCAATGGACTTTCCAAGAAATTACCTAAGCATCAATAAGATCACATGGACCCACTCCTACTAAGTACACATAAATTTTTGAAAGCATCTATCTTTCATAAGTAGTTGAGGAGGGGAGGGTAATTTCTGGAACCCATAAACAGTGTCGTAGAACATCATCATTCAGTGTTGCCTCTTCAAGGGTAACTTTTGAGAAATGAAAAGTGATTTAGTGAAATCGGGTGTTCCCCTACCTTATACCATAGGTTATTTCTATGTGTGTTTCCCTTTGTGTGTCATTTTTTCCTTTCCATCTTTTTGTGTGTGCGTGTGTGTATTTCCTTCTTTGCTCTCTCTCTCTCTCTCTCTCTCTCTCTCTCTCTCTCTCTTGTAGGTTGTACATGACTCCGCAGGGCCCAATGGATAAGGCACTTTGGTTAATATGATGTAAGTTGAGATTCTGGGAATTCTCATGCAATGTATTCACTACACTTAGTCCATGTCATGTCCCCAAGCTATAGCTAGTTGTTGTCATGCAAATGTGCAATAGGGAAATTGAAAATTTCCAAGCATGACAACTATACCCCTGTGCCAAAATTTTCAAGTCTATCACTCCAAGAAACCCCGAATCTTTCCAGTAAATAAAAATGACCTCCCGAATAATGTTATACCATTCCCCTAGGTGATTTAGGAAATTCCATTCATTCCCTCTAGGTAATTTTAGGATTTCATTTGCAAAGCTATAGGTAATTATGGGAAGGGCTATCATTGGCCTTCCTAGAGATGGAGAAACCTCACGAAGTAGAGAACAAGAGCCCAAGTGGATGTGGAGGTGATCCAAAGGTCTTAGGACATCATGGAGATGGTTCAAGAATATTTTGGAAGGTCTCAGAGAAGTTGGGCTAGTTTCAACAAAATTAGGGTTCACAGGCCTAGTCAGTGCACAGGCCAAAACAACCGCTGAGCTTCAAAAGATGATTATGGGATCTCTAGATGGAGTTATGATTAAACTGAAACATCCATGAAAATAGGATTCCAAGTCCTAAATTATAGAGAAATGATAATTTTCACAACACCTTGGCGCATAGGGTTTTTAGGTAGTTTTTCTTAGGGACAAGTGGAGTACCAAATCACAATTCCAAATTTTCAGGGATCAAATGGATGAATCAAGAAATTATAACCCCACAATTAGCTTCACATTTCCATTTCCAATCAGGATAATATAAAATTTCATGAATAAATTCCACCAGGAGCTCAAGTTATCATTGTTCCAAGTTGTCGTCTTAAAGGCAGTTCAAGAGTTAGTCAATTTTTGGGAGGACACATGTCAACACAAGGAGCCTCGTGAGATTTAATTTCCCTAACATCCCTGAGGTCAGGTGCATAAACCTTGGAAAAATTTTCCCAGCCACCATGTTACCTTTGGGACCCTCATGTGACCTCCGACTTGACAGATTCAACCCCCTGTGCATTTTGGAGCATCCATTCCCTGTTGTTGGATCAAGCACCACGTGTCAGCTCTAGGACCACCATGGAATTTTATGTCCCTCATGTCCCTAAGTTCAGGGACATAAAACATGGAAAAATTCACCCAGCCCCTATGGGGATACTTTTGGTCACCCATGTGACCTGCTTCCAGCCCCTCGGTGCTTTAAAGCTGATTTTAGAGCACTCATTCCCTGCCGTTAGATCGCCGCCACGTGTCACCATCTTGCTCATCATGGAAATTGATGTCCCTCATGTCCTTGAGGTTAGGGACATCAGGGAAAAAAAAGTGCGCCCAAATCCAACTCAAAAATTTGATTTTTTTCTAACTGTTGGTTGTTTCTTGTTGCTTCTCACTGCCAAAAGAAAAGTTGCAGAGAACACCTCACTCCACCATTGCCAAAGCTTGAACCAGATCCATCACAGCACATTATCCTTCACTCCATGATGGCACATAGGTCTTAGAAGAATAATTCATTGAGATAATAAAAATAAATGGAGAACCAAGAAGAAGAACAATGGAAATCCCCATTGCCATAAAACGAAGATTTGAAGATATCTTGCAAATCGGTGCACGATTAATAAACCGTATGTTGCTGAGTTCTTATCTCTTGAATTCCATTAAAAAATCATATTCAAACCTCCAATTTGTATCAAGTAATGCTCACATTGAATAAATTTCACTTCCGTCTCCACGAAGAACAAAGTTCAATTTCCTATCAAACCGGTCATCGGATGGAAGTAAAATTTCGTGTGAAGCACCGAAGAAAAAACCTATCGCAATGGAATTTATTTCATTATTCATCGAAAAATGAGAAAAAAACAAGACCTATAAATTCCAAGCTCCATTAATGGCTGCCATGACACAGTAGTGGAAAAAATCAGAAATCTACCTCTCCATTTCTCAGGGTTCCACTGGGCAAAATCGCACAAAAATTAGAGGGAATGATTGTTGAGAAATATAGTTTCACGTGAACTAATTTTTGTGACATGAAGCCCTGATTATATAGGGATATGGAGGAATTATAGTTCATCATAGTTCTTCCCTATCACATGAAGAACATCTGTGAAAAAGGCATTGAGCTACCTCTTCAATTATCAAGGTTCCAATGGGCGAAAATCGGAGGGGATGACCGTTGAAAAATATAGTTTCGAGTGAACTAGTTTTTGTGCCATGAAGCACCTATTTTTAGGGATATGGAGGGCTGTGTTTTTTTTAGTATTCTACCCACGCCATGAAAATATAATTTTCACACTTGTTCAGATGAAGGAGTTACTCAAATGCAGAGTGTGGAACCTCGAAATAAAACTCAAAACTTTCAAGACTCGTTTCGTCGCATCCTGACATCCAAAGTGCACTTACTAAAAATATCATTCCTTCGTGTGTATGTGTATGTTACTTCAGGTAATCTATCATTTGAAGAGGACATGAAGAAGGTGGTAAACATAGAGGGAATATCATAGGTAAAGTCATTAAAATGGTCATCTCGGCTAGTAATTCACGATTCTAAAAATAGGAAGTCACACTTGAAAGAGAAATTTTGGCACAATGGGAGATACACGGATAATCATTCAGGGGGACATAATTTTTAGTATCATCCTATTCATTTTTCAAAAGGAATTCTAGATCCATATTAGATTCAACTTGGAAATCGTTTGTAATATAATTTGAAGGAGTTTCACAAAGTGTGCAAGGGGTTCAAGATTCGAGTTTCAATGCATTAAGAGTTTTCCATCAATGAGGATCAACAAATTTCATTGGGAACATATTATCCTATTCTCTCTCTTACCTCTCCCCCAAATTTCTCTCCGTTTAAATGTTCTGTGACTTTAGAAACATAATGTAAATTAAATTGCCTTGATTTTATAAAAGGGACTTAAATATTTTGTAGGAATATGAATAGTCTAAAGTTAGGAATAAGGCATATGGAGGGTCATGAAGAAGATAAAGAGTCGATTCTATTCTATAAATTGTAAAGCCATTCCCATCTCAAAGGGTTGGTCATTAATTTTGTAAGATCAAGAGTGCATTCTACCTTGAGAGAACAAAGGAGATAGAAAAATTCTTCCTTTCCCCACTCTCTATTTTTCCTCCATTCTCATACTATGTACAACTTGGTTTAAGAAATCAATACAAGAAGAAGGATTTTTGAGCCTTTTTTTACTAAGGGATTTATTGAGACTTTGTGATCATAAATTCCATTTGGTCTTGTTGTTATGCGTAGAGTTGTTTCCTCCTAATTTTGATGCATGTGATAAAACTTCTAATTGATGTATGCAGAATCTAATTTTCTACCTGCAACATTAGTTCTCCTATCTAATTTCTCACTCCCCTTTCCCTCTCTATAAAAAAATTCCTCTCTTACAGGTATCTGCAAGCTTTGTCGCAGGGTCAATGGAGTGTCCTTGTTGGATCCTCGGTCGAAAGGCCACCACAGAAATCCACCTTTTCATGCACATGCATATACGGTAGATGCACCGGTTAAGTAGAGGGACTTAGATTCCCATAGCATTGGCAAGAAATCCATAAGTTTTTCTACTTGATAAATTTTCTCACCAACATGCCCAAAGAACCTTCATACCTTACCCAAATACCCATAATATCATATATGAATCTTCTTAAAAATCCCACAACCTTACCCAAGCCTTCCCAACTCTCTGTTCAATCATAGAAAGCTCCCATCTATAGGCACCCAAAATTACACTTTTGTTCCCACTTGTTTGTAGTATTATTCTAGTACACACTGTTATTCACCCATTTGTAGTTAATTGATCAAATTAATTAATTAATACATATTGTATGCCTTTGGATTAATTAAATTAATCCCATGTATCCTTTGTACCCCTTTGTCTAAATTAATTGTTATTTATTAATTAAATAAATAATTAATTAAGTGTGTGCACATCCTAGTCATCTGCCACTTGTTCAAACTCCACTTAGACTCCACTTGGACTCCTTATCCTTACCCTAGTTAACTGCACTTCTAGAATCCTAGAAAGGTGGGGGAAATTAAAATGCACGTACAACCACCTTTACGGATGCATTTTTTTGCAATTAATTCATTTACTACCCCGACACTATTGCAACTACCCACAATGCTATTTTTAGCATACTCATTTATCTCGTGTGTAACCGATTCCAACTACCTTCTACTTCTATAAATTATAGGCTTACCTTCCTTTCAAACCCTCTTGAATTTGAAGACAAAAACTATATTGAACTGTCTCTGTATCATTTTCCTTCAAATCTTAGAGAGCACTCAAGAGCACCCACAAATCATCTTTGACATTCACTTGCAAGGTTTCACAGATAAGGTCTTCACAACCCTTATTGAGGTTTGCATTAGAGAAAGTAGAGGGAAGGTTTGCATTTTTAATTCATTCATCTTTCATTACTCTATATTTTTTTCACCGCATACACCATCAACCCATTTTTAATATTTCTACCCAATTTCCCCTACCGAAACCAGTCACCCATCCAACTTCGATCACTTATTAGTAGCTGGCATTGGTCACCTAACTGATACAGGTCTCTATGACTAGTAAGATATTCCAAACCAACAAGCCAATAAATCCTTCCCAACAACCCATAACCTCACCAAATATTTCCCAAACCTCATTTTCCTCTGTCATACCTACAAGCCTAGACCAACCTACTAGCCCTCCAAATTTAATCATAACTTTCCTGTTAGACTAGATTTTCTTATCTTATTTTATATGAGATGTCTAAATCATATTAACTACAATAGGATTCAACTTTCACTTCACCAATTTTCACTTCACTACTAGAGGCTATAAATTTCACTTCACCACTTTTCATTTTTCTCACATTTTACACATTTGTGTTTCACTTTCTTCATTCATGTTTTCTCTCTCATCCATCTTGTCACTTTGTACATGTGTCTAAGTCTTGGGTTTTGGACATCCATATTCACACTTAAGCAATTTCATTTTCATTTAAGTCTTGATGTTGCATTACTTTCTTTATCATAGTCAAGCAATATCTTGATCACCTTGATCTTTCATTATCGTAAGTCTTAAGTTTAACGTTATTTTGTTTAACTCTAAGCATTCCCCATTCTTACATCATCACATTTCACATTTACTTTTTGGACTTATTGACATTCTTCAATATCATTCTCTACTCACTCTTATGTCGTCACATTTTCACATCCACTTTGTTGCATTGTGATGTCTTTTGTACTCTTCTCCTATCATCTTACATTTTCATACTTTACAATCATTTTGTTGCATTATCAACATCCTCATTATTTCTTCACTTCTCTCATTAAAGCATTCACTTTGTTCTAATTTGAGATCACTAATCCATCACTTCCCCCTTGTCTCTTATCTCTATTTTTAGTGAGATTTAGACCTTTTTATCATCACTTATTCACTTCTTATGATGACCTTTACCTTTTTGTTCTTTTAGTTATTTTACTTCCTTGTTGTGTCTTATCTTTTAACACACTTTTTGTTAAGAGTTGGCATTGATCATCATCTTCTTTAGTCTCCCCTTTTACCATTCATCTTGTTAAAAGTTAATAAAATCCATCATTTTATTTCCTAAGTCTCTTCATTTAACATTTTCTTTAATAATTAAGCATCATCTAACATGTTTTAAGACTTCTCTTGTCACACTTACAATTTTCACAAGTTGATCACGCTAACCTTTCGTATCTCCCCTCTTTACATTCACTTTTGTAAAGGAGCATAAAATCATTTCAAACCTCTTCATATTTCTTACCTCTCACTTTGTTAAGAATCATCTAAACTAACATTTCAACCCATCTTCCACCTTAACATCATTCATTTTGTTAGGTGTTGCGAAGACCCCTCTTTTTCGTCACTCTTATAAAAAAATTTGTTAAGATTTGATCACCTTCATCTTGTTAATTCTTGTCTCCCTTGAAATTCATTTTGTTCAGTGTCGAGAACATTTCTTTTCCCCCTTTTTCATTTCTCTTAACACTTACCATGTTAGGAGATAACCATTTTTTACATTTCTTCATAACTCTTATCATTCATTTTGATTACAAGTTGATTGCGTCCACCTTATTAAGTCTTCTCCTTTAACACTCATTTTTTTATGGAATAGAATACATCTTACGTCTCACCATCCTTTTTTCTCTTTACTATCATTTTGTTAAGAGAAGGGTACTTGATTAACCTTTTTTTCTTCTTCCCTCTTAGCACTCATTCTGCTACGAGTTAAAATTTGTCCATCTTCTCCCCTCTCTTCCATCTTGGCATTTAATTTTTCAAGGGTCAAGTTTTTCAATCACTTTCACACGCTTTCATCTTGACATTCACTTTGTTAAGGGTTGTGTCATTCATATCTTCTAAACATCTTGTCCATCTTAGAATTCACTTTGTTAAGGGACAAGTTACTACCAAAATTATTCACACACCTCTCTTCCATCGTTTCCTTTCACTTTGCTGAGGGTCAAGCTTTTCAAACATTTTCATCACTTCTAACTTAGCATTCACTTTTCTAATGGTTGTGTTTTTCATCTTACCTTTCTTCACTCTACCTCATTTTTAATTCTAATGGTGGATTTGTACAATTTATGCTTTTCCCAAGAATGGCAAGTGATGAAAGACACCGTTGTGGGTTTACAAAAACAACGCAAACAATTCAATTTTGATGAATTATTTGCATACCATTTTAACATGGACATCTTATGCATACCCTTCCCACAGTCTTTTGAGACACCCAAATTTGAAAAATACAAGGGCAAAACTGATCCAAGACAACATATAAAAGAATTTTCCATAGCATGTCACGAAGTGGCATATAATGATATCTTTCTCTTATGCCTTTTTCCTAGAAATCTAAAAGGAAAAGCTTTGGATTGGCTATTACACCTTTCAACGGGATCTATCACTACCTTCATAGACCTCTAAGATAATTTTTTCAAACATTTTTCAACAAACCTTACCTCGCAATAATCACCGTACTAGAGCTTCTCATGATGAATCTTGGTACATTAATCACAACCACAATGTCATCACTATTGGTGTCATAGATAATCACAATATAGCCAGCATATATGACCAATCAATCAAAAATCCAATCATACAACCTAGCCAAGAAACTACGCTGTGCAAAGTTAAACATAAGTTTACACCCCTCGGTGAAAGTCTCTCTAGTGTCTTTCATCAACTCAAAGTGGCTAGGATGATAAAATATCCCCTTACAAGACCTTGGATTGAAGGAGAACCTAAGACATATTGGTACAAACCTCATGCATATTGTGATTTTCATCATATTGATGGACACTCAACTGATAAATGTACACGTTTTAAGAACTATGTCCAAGAATTAATTGACGATGGAGAGATATTTGTAGATCTTGACGATGAATCTCTTACAACCGATGACGTGTCAACTTCCACACCTTCAAATGAATATTTGACTATTATTCCCACTTCTATTCATACTGACATTCCACGAGATCATGATGAAGGTCAAGTATCTCCCCCTTCAAACCAATCCATTTCTTCTACATATTTTCTTCCTATAGTCCAAATAGACATTGAACCTATTTTGGACAACAATATTCTAACACCTAATGAGAACTTGAATTTTCTTCAAGACTCTCTTTCAACACTTGACATGGTAGAGGAGGTCCTTCATCAAGCACAATTTATTTTTATTCCATTCTTCCCATTCCATCTCCTACGCCTAGCATCCGGGTTCTTGTTTGGACACTTGCTTTAACGCAACCTTCTATGTTCATAATACCTCACATGATCCATCCTGCAGGAATATCATCAACGACTATTCCTACTTGTCAAGATATCTACATGCACATATTCTTTGAGGTACGTATACCTAGGTATATCCTTATTCAACTGTTTCAAACTTTAATAGAAAATATTTTTCCCAAACAAATAATTCATAACCTACAAGGAGAAAATTTGGCTATTTCCTTTCTATGGCCTATAAAGAGTCTTGGGTTTACATCTATAGATCAATCCTTCTTTCCTCATGCTCTTTCACTCATAAGTGAATATGTATCTCAACATATTCCCCGCATCGAAAATATTCTTCTAACATCACATATGTCTTTCAATGTCATTTTAAGACTTATCTAATCACACATATTTTGAATTGGATCTGTTCCATCCAAGTCTAGTACTTCAGAACCCATCAAATCATTTGATTCAATCTTGTGACTTGGATCCTATCCACCCAAGTCTCGTATTGTAGGACTTATCAAATATGTGGATTTCCTCATTTGACTTGAACATTCTCCACCCAAGTCTCATCTTTCAAGAGTTATAAAATATTTAGATTCCCTCTCTTTACTTGGATTTTTTCCACACAAGTCTCACATTTCATGACTCTTCAACTTCAATAAACATGGACATATTTCTTGAAAAGTCCATTTCAACTCCTCATCCACCAACATTCATAAAATTTAAAAATCATAAAAAGAAACCTAAACTTTGTGTTAGAGCATTGTTTGCAAATCAAAAATGGAAAAGTGTGTACAAATAATGCTAACATTCCATCTATTGGTAGATATCTTAATCATACCATTATTATGTATTCATCTTCTTCACCTATTAGAAACATGTTAACCTTGTTCCTTTTGGGCATTTTGTGTTTCTTCTCTATTATGGTTTCCACCATTTCATAAATTTTTACCTATAGTTTTGTCTAGAAGCTTACTTATGACAAACTCTTCCTTTTAAATAAGCTCTCTTTAATAGAAATCACTAAACTTCTTTACCCAATCCTTTTTGACCGCCCATATCAATCTACGGTGTTGAACCCTTGCGTCCTACTAGTCACATGAGGCTGAGACTTGGGGAAAATTTTCCTTCCCAACAAGCACATTATCAACATACAAGGAAAATTAAATCAATCAAAAATATTAAAAAAATTATAAAATCAATACACCTTTCATCCTTCATAGTCTTTGGTGATAAGCCCATACTTCTTACTGGTAGTATGAGACTGGGAATGGAGAAAGCCCTTACTCGCCTACATTTTGTCTTCAGTGTTGAGCCCTTTCCTTTTACTGATGGCATGGGGAAACATGTAGGGTGTCCTTCATAAAAATCAATAAATAATCATTTAATAAAGCCTTTATGAAATTTGAATCAAAGTGCTTAATCAAAAACATCCCAAGAAGTAATTTAGCTGCTCATGTTACGAGAGACACCAATTCCTTCAATCAAATTTTTCTAATCAGTAGGCCATCAATGGATCTAAGTTGAGTCAAAACCTAAAAGTAGAATCATCTTGGAATTGGTCACTAATCTTGACTAGAGATGAGTTACATTTTTCTCATATGGATCATTGTTACAACTTGTGTCCTCACATGATTCCTCTTCACCTTTAATCTCACTATTTGTCTCATTTTCATGTCCTTCTTGGCTCTCAGTGATGAGCCCTTGCATCTTCCTAGTTGCGTGGAACCACGAGTGGAGTGAAACACATCATCATTTTATCATCTACATTTCTACTAATGGAATGGTGTACTGTACGATGGAAAAGTGACATGCGAGGATGATAATTGGAAAGTGACCTTCCCCGTACCCAACCTCTCAAGGTCATGCCGAGACAGGGTGGTTTGTAATGCGGGTGACTTAGATGAAGCCACAGCCAGGATTATGGCCAATTTTCTACGATAGAAAAGCTACAAGTGAGGATGAGAATCGGAAAGCAACTTTCCTATGGCTAACCATGGGAGGATCAGTGACTAAGATCTGGTAGTGTGATCTCCTAGTAGCTGAAAAGGCAAAGGGGGATTTAGAGGTTATAAGCAGGTAGCATAAATTCCTTAGAGGTTTATCCTCCTAACTAGAATTTTAGTATTAATCTAGTTATGAAGTCTCCGAATTAATTTAAACTAAAATAAAAATTTATACTACTGCTGAAAAGGAAACTAATTTAAACAGAATATACGATTAAAACATTATAATTACAAGCAACAACTAAACTACTTTTATATTAAAACTAAACAAGCGAGATAACCCGGTGTGGTTATTCACCTATGCAGATGTGTGAAACTAAATAAAAGACAGCCAATTAAATTAATTGAAAACCTTCAATCCTACCTCAGAAGTGAGGAACGAATCATAGTTTCTCAGAAACTATCATTCCCCACAGCTTCCCTAGAAATATTGAAAGCAAGCTTAACTAAAATAAAATGATTCGCTACTCTATTTGATAATAACTTTGACAATTTAAACCTGGAGTTTACTGAGCAGAGGACAAATCCAGTTTTGTTGTAGCTTGTCCCCTCAGAGTGATCTCTTCGTTCTTGCGTGTTCACGTGAATCCAGAAAGAGTAGGAGTATAGCAGCATCAGCAAGAGAAGGCACTGGGACGGTAGTCACTTTGAAGTAAAAATGGCACGAAGCACAAGTAGGAGAGGGATGGCGCAAGAGAACAGAGCTTGGCCTATATGATTCCTAGCAGGGTCGTTGCAGCAATGATGAAACAAAATGATAAACAACAGGTACTCAAACAATGAATAATAGTAGCTTTAGAGAAATACAACGAAGTACAAGTAGGAGAGGGATGGCACAAGAGAACAGAGCTTGGCCTATACGATTCCTAACAGGATCGTTGTCGGTGTATAGTGAGGCATAACTAAATATTCATAATTCTAATCCACGCTAAAGATAAAATGATTCATAAACAAAATCTAGGACTAAGTATTGAAGACTGAAGCTTAAGAATGAAGACTCCAAACCAAAGAACCAAGACCATTTACTTGTAAACAAGCTACATATTTATAGCATTTGCAATGACTAGAAGGCAAGTTCAAATTGAACTCTCCCACCATTAAACAAAGATAAATCACTATTCAGGAGGCTAAAACATAAATATAAGCTTTAGTGGTTGAGAAATGCAGGTGAAAATTGAATTTTCATGCTTGACGTGATCATCGGAGCATTTTGGAAAGCACGTATAGGACCGCCGCCCTGCGCAGGTGACGATTACAGGACCGTAGCCCGTGCCGGGGCGGTTTAAATCCATCAAGAGAAAAAGGCTAAGAAAAGAGGGGAAAAAGAAAAATAAAGGACGCGGGGGCTAAGTGGGGCATGTGAGATGTTAACACACACTTGGAGAGCTTTTTCAGATCCCGAACACCTTGCGAGAGACTCAGTATCATCATTGGGGCTTCCGTAACCAATTTTTGACTGTACAGTACATACAATTTTGGGTACGTACATATTACCCCCTTGGAGAAGCATTTTAGCCATAAAGAGGCATAAAACGTTGGGTCCGAGTATGGAAGTCCCGAAATGGGGAGTTAGAGGCTATACCTGACATGCCCATGTGCCGAAATGCCACCATCCAGATTCCCGCTATCTGTAAAATGAAAAAGGGACTCAAGTGTAGATAGATAAAATAAATTGAAAATAAATACTAAATTGATATGAAATGAGGACTTACCATTTATGTGAGGATAAGAACTTACCTCTATCGGCACTCCAACTATGGGAAAGAACATTCAAAACAAGGTTAGAATGTCATAAATATACAAAACGAGTTCATTTTCCTATTCATTTGTGCGTATTGATTTGGTAATTTTTGAGCTTTGGGTCCACGGTGATCACTCTTTTCATTTTTGAGTATGATTGAATTGGAATGAGCTTGGGAATGGTATTTTGTGTTAGGCTTAGCTTTTTGTTGTTTTTGAATGCTTTTGAGAAGAACTCCTAAGAAATTTGTAACTAGAGTAGTCATAATGGGCCTCAAAAGGGCGGATAGGCAGAGTTCCTTTATTTCTTAGTCTCCATTTTGTGAGGCATGTACGTTGTTTTGGTATTTTGTGCTTATTGCAAGTGTTTTGACCGCACCTAGTGTGTGATGACATCGTAGAAAGCTATGACACACCGTGATATGTACATATATCTCTTTTTGGCTTGGTTATTCATTGTATAGGGTTGGCTTGATTTGATTCATGTGTGTACTCTTAGATGTTTAGAATTCCCGATTTTCATATGCTTTTCAGAATGTGTGCAATGGATGACAAGTGATAACAAATGTTAAACAGAATGTTTTTACTTTATTTGCTTTTGCAATGCTGATATGTGATGAAAAACATGTTGTAGTATTGAACTTTTGGCCTCTTTGGGCAATGTTGTGATTTTTTCTTATGTTGGCAAAATGTGATGAATGTATAGTGATAAAGAGATGAACTTGCCCCAATCCCAAATCCACGCAACTAGTAAGAAGCGAGGGCTCAACACCAAGAATTGGGAAGGGCACAAGTTGTATGAGTTTGATTTGGGTGGAATGATGAAAGACAGACAAAACAAGAACAAGAACCAAATTTGGACCTACACACCCACCCTACTCAGAACTACTACCAAGCTTAGAAGGCCACTTACTTTTCAGTTTATCTAGACTTAGATTCATAAATGGCAACCTAGTTGACAAAATCTGGTTTTGAGGATTTGATCTCTTTGGAATTTGGATGTTTGGATATTTGCCTTCTCTTAATAGAATTTGACTTGTGTTTTTAGCATACCAAGATTTGTTAGTTTGTGTGACTGGACCCCCCACACCCTACCTCATGCCACTAGTAAGAAGCATGGGTTTGTCACCAAAGGCAAGATACAAGCGAGTAAGGGCACTTCTTTCCTTTCCCAACCTCACATCACCAGTAAGAGATGTGGGCTTATCACCGAAGGTTGATGGGGCAAAGAAGTGTGTAAAATAAAATATTTTGTTTGCTTGGCACTTTTGATTTCATTTGATTTTGAAATTTATGATCTATGACTTTGGGATATCCTTTCATTCCAATATATTTTAAGAGGGATAGATGTGACACCAAGAAGCTTCTAGAATAGACCATAGGTAAGGACAACTTCACCTAGTAGAAAGAAAGAGCGAAGCCAAGTATGCAGGTCTTGGTATGGTTTCCGTTAATGTTTGTCTGTTGAACTTGATGAGAAGATTTGAAAATACTTGATGATGGTTGAAGAGATGTGATTTGAATAATTTTGCCAATATCTTCAGAAATTTGTAACAGATTACTTAAGAGTAAGTTCTTGGACTACAATATTTATGAAACGAGTGAACAGGATGAACTAACTAAATTACTAATGCAATGCAACTGTAACCATGTACATATGAAAATGCAGGTGGAACTATATGTCATGATGTCTAAGGTGAAGAAAGTTGACGAATATCGAATTCTTCACCCCTAGAAGTACACAGCGGAGAACCATTATCCTCAAATTTTTCATTCTCTTGACGAGGGCCTACCATTCTGGGTTTGAACTTACAACCCTTTCCTAGAGGTGTATATGTCCCATTATTAAAAACATTTTTCTGAAAGAGGCATTCACATGCCTCTTTGTCATGTTTTTGAGAGATGGCATGTGGGTGAGCACGACTATGTTGCTCGAACTTCACTCTCATATCAAGCATTGTGTTAATGATGAGGTCTTGCCCCATGGATAGGGAAAACATAGCTTCAGACACGTATGGGTCGAAACTAGGCTTTAGAATAGGGTAGTGCCTAGAGATGGTTTTGATAGGCATCGTTTCAATTTTAAATTGCCCTTCTTCATTTGTTAATTCTATCATGTTTATATCTAGATTTAGGTCATCGAAGGGAAGAGATGCTATACCGAGAAGACTACCCATTCCCTGAGGTTCGAATGGGAGAAAGATTGGCTCATCATTCTCCAAGAGTTTCATAATTCCTGTTGTGGTTTTAGTGGAGACTGTTTCCACATAAATTGACTTATCTTTATTTTTCTTTGCCACCTCGTATATTTTTGGGTCAACAAATTCAACCTTTGGAATGTCTGGGGTGACCAGACTAACTTTTTTGTTGGAGGCGGTTTATTTAATTGATTCATGGGAAGTTCATGCTCTATATGGAATCCTTTCTTTTTCTTGAGCTTTTCTAAGTGTATATCAAAGGGTTTAGGATCCCCTTGAGCGATGAAGACTTTTCCTAAGTGTAGAAATATTATTTCTTGGAATAACGTGGAAGGGATTGCCTTTATGCGGTGTATCCATGGATGACCGAGAATCATATTATAGTTGGTTTCCCGATCTATAATATAAAATTTAGTGAGGATTGTTTTGGGTCCTAAGGTGACCGGTAATATTATAGTTCCAACCGGTGGCTTTAAGACTATCATAGCCCCTTAGTGTGTTACGAGTTGTGGAACAATTGGTTTCTCCATACCCTAGCTTTTGGAGGAAAGAGAAGGGGAATATGTTAACAACTACCCCATCATCAATGATTGCACGCTTTACATAGTTGTTATAAACCCATACTTGCAAATGTAAGGCCGATCACCTCGGCGTGTGATCTCGGCATCTTCTGTCGGAATTTTGTTTATCTCGAATATGAATTCGACATCCCTATCTCGCCTCGCTTCTAGAGGATGAACATCATAGTCCACATGATTTACCTATGTTTCGGTGGTGGAGTGATGTTAATTAGATGACCTAAACCTAATGCTTCTAAAAGAGCAGCCAGCTGCAAGGGGGAGAGTTTTTAGTAAGTCTAAGAATGAAATGTGTGAGAAGGTTTTTGTTAGGTCGTTAATCAAATCATAGGCTCCCACAGGTTTTACTATGATTTTTTGGATGTCATATGCCTCTGGCAGGTGGCTTGGACTTGGTTGAGAGAAATACTCTCGTGTCCTTGTTATAGCTTTTATGGGTAGCTTTGCGTCCAACTCTACTAAACCGACTACCTTAGGTCGTGGTTGACTTCCTAGTTGCGGTGCAACTAATGGATTTAGCGAGGTCGAGGCTTCATGATCATTGTTTCCTGTCATTGCACCTTTGTTCATCCCAGTTGGATTTAGCCTGTTGTTATCATGATTTGGGAGTGGATCATTGAAGATCTTCAGAGGTGCGTTTTGAGGGGAAACTACCCCTGAAAAGGTATTTGACATTGGTGACGTAGGATTTGCTAAGAACATATCCATAAAAAGTCCATTTTGTTCATCTGGAAAGCATTGCATGAATTTATTGTAGTCACGGCACGTTCTAGTGTCATGGCCCCAAATTTTGTGGAAACCACAGTACGAATTAGGATTGTAATTCCTAGTTTTTTGATTTGATGTGTATTGTTGTCCAAAATTTTGATCAAACCGTTGTCTATTAAAATTTTGCGTTTGTTGTCTTTGGTTTGAATTCTAATTTTGGTACCTAGTTGAATTTTGGCTTGGACCCTGTATGGGATTTCGCCGTTGTTTTTGTTGTTGTTGTTGTTGTGGATGATTAAAATCCACTGCATTGACTGCCAGGTTAAAGTTGTTGTTTTGTTGGTTGTTTATTTGTGATGGAGTATTGACAACATTTACCTTTTTAGGTTAGTTGGTTACTCCATCTGTTGTTACACCCGATTTTTGTTAAGGATTTTAGGTCCTTGATTGATGTTCATGGTAGTGGGATAAGTTGTAGTGTTCTGATTGGGGGCGATTAACCTCCCGTTTGCTCCATATGTTTTGCGACCACTATCAATTGTTGCTTGATCTATTCGAAGAGCACTCTCTAGTACTTCATCGTAAGTTCATAATGGGAACTTTTGGACTTCTTCCTTCACTTCTCTGCTAAGCGAATGAAGGAATAAATCACATAGTTCCATTTGATCCATGTTTGGAGCACTTGCCGAGGAATAAAGGACTATACGCCACCTTTGGATGAAATGGGCGACAGATTCATTGTGTTCTTGTTTGATGTGTAAGAACTCCCTGATTCCTATTCTTAATAGTTTGTTCATGTCGAAGGCCTTGATGAACTCAGAAACAAGTTGTTTGAACGAATGGATGGAAGCCTCAGGTATTCTATAATACCAATTGAGAGCAATGCCTTCCAAGGTTTTTGGGAATATTTTAGCAACAACCCCATCCCATGGGAGTAGTACTCGAATGGTCAGAGCATAAGATTTGATATGCGCGTTTGATCTCCCTCTCCTTTGTATTTAGGAAAATCGGGAAGAGGTCTTGGAAGCATGACGCTTCGTATGGTGAAATCCAAGGGCTCTTTCAAATATTCTGAGTAAGTCCCTATCGCATATGTTTCGACCATTGATGGTGCCTGCTGAGGGAGCGGCGGTGGAATGGGTTGTTGATATGGCGTAGCATATGCATTGGCAGGGGCATAAGGAAGCCCCTGTGTTTGAGAAAACATGCCGGGAGAGGAGAACATATCCCCTTGTGGTGATTTGGAGTACATGTTTAAGTATGACGGGTACTGTCCAGGAATGGATTGTTTTGTACTAGACTAGGAGGAACAGTGTTAGAGATGGTGGGTCTAGTTGGTGTTTGTTGTGAATACTGAGGAGTCATGCCTAACGTGTCTACTCCTGTGAGGATATCCACTTGGCTAGGATGGTGTGGAGGATTGGAACTCCCTGCTTGCATGAATTGTGAATTTTGACTTGCTTGGGAAAGTTCTAACCCTCTAACCTTTTATATTAGAGTTGAAATGACTTCATTTGGTGAAGTTACGATATTATACCTTGGTGGTGTTTGTTGTATACCATGGTTTTGTGTAGGCATGTGATATCCTGCTATGAACTGATTGTTATCTTGCCAAGTTTCTATGAGAGTATTTCTTATATGCAGTGGCATAGAGGTATTTTCTTGAAAAGAGACCTCGAGTTGTGGTTGTAAACCTCCTACAGGTGGATACATACCTCGAGAACGTTGGTCATTCTTGGCATAATGTACCGAATATTCATCATCTAAACCTTGGTATGAGTCTGATTGTCTACTAATTTGTGGTCTAAGTAGCATCTGAGGAGATGAACCAGATTCTCCGGTGAACGTCATATTGTTCGAGCCTGAAGGCTCTGTTTGTTACGTTTGAGTGAGTTGTTCCAACTCCTCTATTTGGAAGGGCGAGCTATATCTGATCCTTGGAGTTTGTGTTGACAACTGACTAGTTGAATAGTTGTCACCCCACACTGAGAGCGAGGGTGATGATTGTCTATTCTGTTGGCGTAGTATGCCTCAAGACCCAAGAGGGGTCTGCCATATGCATCGAATCCTAACATATTTGGGGGGTATATGAATACCCACAGAATAATGGGAAGGAGTGAAGGTGAAAGCCAATGAGGTGGAGAAGATGAAAAGTATACTAAACTTGGAAGAACACGTGATACTATGACTCCAAACTAGAAAGTAGGAATTTCACGTCAGCTTCACTAATTTTGTTTGTTTCATGTCGGGTTCACCAATTTTGTACGATGGAAAAGTGACATGCGAGTATGATAATCGGAAAGTGACCTTCCCCGTACCCGACCTCTCGAGGTCGTGCCGAGACAGCCGGTGGTTTGTAATGCAGGTGACTTAGATGAAGCCACAGCGTAGGATTATGGCCAATTTTCTACGATAGAAAAGCTACAAGTGAGGATGAGAATCGACAAGCAACTTTCCTATGGCTAACCATGGGAGGATCAATGACTAAGATCTGGTAGTGTGATCTCTTGGTAGCTGAAAAGACAAAGGGGAGATTTAGAGGCTATAAGCGGGTAGCATAAATTCCTTAGTGGTTTATCCTCCTAACTAGAATTTCAGTGTTAATCTAGTTATGAAGTCTCCGAATTAACTTAAACTAAAATAACGATTTATACTACTGCTGAAAAGGAAACTAATCTAAACAGAACATACGATTGAAACATTATAATTACAAGCAACAATTAAACTATTTTTATATTAAAACTAAACAAGCGAGATAACCCGGTGTGGTTATTCACCTGTGCAGATGTGTGAAACTAAATAAAAGACAGCCAATTAAATTAATTGAAAACCTTCAATCCTACCTCAGAAGTGAGGAACAAATCATAGTTTCTCAGAAACTATCATTCCCCACAGCTTCCCTGACAATATTGAAAGCAAGCTTAACTGAAATAAAATGATTCGCTACTCTATTTGATAATAACTTTGACAATTCAAACTTGGAGTTTACTGAGCAGAGGTAAATCTAGTTTTGTTGTAGCTTGTCCCCTCAGAGTGATCTCTTCGTTCTTGTGTGTTCACGTGAATCCAGAAAGAGTAGGAGTATAACAACATCAGCAAGAGAAGGCACTGGGATGGTAGTCACTTTGAAGTAAAAATGGCACGAAGCACAAGTAGGAGAGGGATGGTGCAAGAGAATAGAGCTTGGCCTATACGATTCCTAGTAGGGTCGTTGCAGCAATGATGAAACAAAATGATAAACAACAGGTACTCAAACAATGAATAATAGCAGCTTCAGAGAAATACAATGAAGTACAAGTAGGAGAGGGATGGCGCAAGAGAACAGAGCTTGGCCTATACGATTCCTAGCAGGATCGTTGTCGGTGTACAGTGAGGCATAACTAAATATTCGATTCTAATCCACGCTAAAGATGAAATGATTCATAAAATAAATCTAGGACTCGAGTATTGAAGAATGAAGCTCAAGAATGAAGACTCGAACAAAGAACCAAGAACATTTACTTGTAAACAAGCTACATATTTATAGCATTTGTAATGACTAGAAGACAAGTTCAAATTGACCTCTCCCACCATTAAACAAAGATAAATCATTGTTCAGGCAGCTAAAACATAAATACAAGCTTTAGTGGTTGAGAAATGCGGGTGAAAATTGAATTTTCACACTTGATGCGATCATTGGAGCATTCTCGGAAAGTGCATACACAACCGCCGCCCTACATAGGGCGACGACACGAGACCGCCGCCCGGCCGGGGCGGTCACGAGACCGCCGCCCGTGTAGGGCGGCTTTCATCATCAAGAGAAAAAGGAAAAATAAAGCACACGGGGGCTAAGCGGGGCATGCGGGATGTTAACACACACTTTGAGAGCTTTTCTGGATCCTGAACACCTTGCGAGGAGACCTGTATCATCATTGGGGCTTCCGTAACCAATTTCTGACTGTACAGTACATACAATTTTGGGTACGTACAATACCTTTTTACCGAGTTGTACTATACAAAAAAAACATTTTCACAAATGTATCACAAAACTTTTAAAATACAATAACAATATAAAATTGTTCAAAAATACAAAATTAATTTAAAACTGTTCAAAAATACATAATCAATATAAAACTGTTCAAAAATACAAAAACTAAAATTGTTCAAAACTCCAAAAATAGTTTCAAAATGTCATAATCAAAACATTCAGATAATTTATGAGAAAATTTCAGCAGTTGGATAACACACTTCAACAACTACACCATTTGATGGCACTCCTCATGATCATTGTATATCATACTCATATTTGTTTCCCATGGTGTATATCTATGCTCAAGGAAATCATTTACCCTTTTACAATATAACTTTTTCTTGGGGCACACTTGGATTTTACATTTTAATCCAATACAGATCAAACTTCAATGAGATCTAACAAGAGTATATTTCGGAGTATCTAAGTATCACTCCACTCTTCACCCTAATCCGATCATCTCACGTGCTAAGTTATCACTTGGGGGCATTCAAATCTGTCTAGTTCTTTAATGTGGAACATATTTGGAGTGTCATTATACATCATTTTTACACGTATTGTATTGTTGTAGTTTGTTAACATTGTGATGATGTTTTTTATTCTTTCAATTTTTCATTGTGTTTTAGTTTTTTTATCTTTATTGTGGACCAATTATAGGAAATTTATTCACATCCTAGTTCACATATAACTTTGGTGTGGTTCCTTCTTATTCATATTGGGTTTCTTTCTATTGCTTATTTTATATCTTTTTGTCATTTGCATGTGTTGTGTTTTCCTCTTGGTTTATTTAAGCCATGGAATGTCTTCATTTTTGTTTGCATTTGTATTTCAAAACTTGTGAAAATCCACAAAAAAATCAAATATTTCAAAATCCAAAAAAATTAAATATTTCAAAAATCCAAAAAAATCAATCAAAAATCACAAAAATTAAAAAAACATTCACTTCTCACATAAATCATACAATCAGAAAACCCTTGAAGTAAATTATTCAACATCTTAATAGACTTTTGATAAATGTCATACTTTTATCTATTACTCTAGTGCTCGCGCTAATCTTACAACTATCACTTTTTTTCCCTTTGCATGATATGCTAACTCTTTCTGCTTGGGGTAAGTCACACAAATTGTTTTTCCTTCATGATATAAATTCACCTGGGCAATGTCAAATTTGATAATTTACACAACGAATTCAAGTAAGAGTGTAATAAGGAGTCGCTTTGACTCCACTTTTTCAGTTTGATTTTTTTCCATTTGGGAGCATTTGTATCTACTTAAGCATTATTGTGGCACGCATTAGGGGCATAGTTGATTGTCTTATTTTCTGACTTTGTGTTTCTTTGTTGATGTTTACTCTTTTTGGACCACTTACAAGTAGTGTGATCACATCTTGGTTCCTTTATAACCTTGATGCCGACACCTACTTTGTATGTTGGTTTTTTTCCTTTTTTATCTTTTCTTTTTGTATGTGTTTGTTTACGTGCATCTAGGTTAACCATCTTGATTCTTTCATAATCATGGTGACAACTCTATTGTGCAATAGAAAAAATTAGGATTTTCTAAAAAGTTACTCTCCAAATAACACTCATGCTACGAACACAGTCCTTTCCCATACTTGTTTTAATCCCTTGCTTTCTTCCTATCAAGCGGTTTTCCATCAGTTTTCCACCACCTTTCTGTGTCATCCATCCCCTTGAGGGGAATTCCTCTACTATTTTGTTCGATGGGGCATCTCAAAGCTTCACAAGTTTTCCACTCGCCAATCTGCATGCGTCTACTATCTTTAAAGCACTATTACTCTACAATAGCACTTTAAAGAGGGGCAAAATGTAGACACCCCAAAATTACACTTTTGTTTCCACTTGTTCCCAGTATTATTCTAGTACACCCTGTTATTCACCCATTTGCAATTAATTGATTAAATTAATTAATTAATACATATTGTACCCCTTTGGATTAATTAAATTAATCCCATGTATCCTTTGTACCCCTTTGGCTAAATTAATTATTATTTATTAATTAAATAAATAATTAATTAAGTGTGTGCACATCCTAGTCATCTTCCACTTGTTCAAACTCCACTTAGACTCCACTTGGACTCCTTATCCTTACCCTAGTTAACTACACTTCTAGAATCCTAGAAAGGTGGGGAAATTAAAATGCACATACAACCACCTTTCTAGATGCATCTTTTTGTAATTAATTCATTTACTGCCCCCAAAACTATTGCAACTTCCCACAATGCTATTTTTAGCATACTCATTTATCCGTGTGTAATTGATTCCAACTACCTTCTGCTTCTATAAATTACAGGCTTACCTTCCTTTCAAATCCTCTTGAATTTGAAGCACAAAAATTCTGTTGAATTGTGTCTATAGAATTTTCCTTCAAATCTTGGAGAGCACTCAAGAGCACCCACAAATCATCTCTGACATTCACTTGCAAGGTTTCACAGACAAGGTCTTCACAACCCTTATTGAGGTTTGCATTGGAGAAAGTATAGGGAAGGTTTGCATTTTTAATTTTTTCATCTTTCATTACTCTATAGTTTTTCACTACATACACCATCAACCTATTTTTAATATTTCTACCTAATTTCCCCTACCAACAGTGGTCACCCAACCGGTGTCGATCACTTAGTAATAGCTGACATCGGTCTCTTAACCGATACCAGTCTCTATGACTAGTAAGATATTCCAAACCAACAAGCCAATAAATCCTTCCCAACAACCCAGAACCTCACCAAATATTTCCCAAACGTCATTTTTAGCCTCTGTCATACCTACAAGCCCAGACCAACCTACTAGTTCATGAAATTTAATCATAACTTTCCTGTTAGACTAGATTTTCTTATTGTGTTTTATATGAGATGCCTAAATCATATTAACTACAATAGGATTCATTTTTTATGCTCTTTCCTTGCATTAAATTGTTAAAAACAATGGATTGGTAGCCTTCTAGGAAGCACCCCACTTTGTAAAACTAGCATACACTAGAAGTCCATTATCATATGTTATTTAATATTATTTGGTGGTATTGTGTTGCTTTCTACAGTCGTTCCTCCTAGCCAAAGGGAATCTCTTCACAATCATCTTGGTCAACATTTGACGATGCACAACCTTCTTTGACTATCACAGGTATTCCTCCTCACCTTTACCTCTTATCTATTTTATCTCTACTTTGCGGTGAAAATTTTTGACACACCCGATGGGACCCCATCTTGTGGGTTTATTTAATTTTTCATAGATTTAATTAGTAATCACACGGTGGAGTTCATGACCACTTGGTGATTAAATTGGATTAAGCGTAGTTCACATTTGTGCACACACTCCCAAGCTAAATGACTTACACAATTTAGACATTTCTTAAACATCTCCCTTCTAGGAAGAAGTCTTCAAGGATTTAACAACCCGTTGATAGTGTTCCTCACCCACTGTTATGGCTGGTTTATCATATCAGAGCCTGGACCTCACATACCAAAAGGTATATCAGGGAAAATTTATCCAAAAATAACTTAATACAATCCATATATTTCCTATAGGGCACCTTCGTTATCTAAAAACTATATTTCAATCATAGTCAGTTTTAAAAGGCATAAGCCACTAAACATTAAAATCTCGAGAATCGCCTTCGGTCCAATGACCAAAATTAGTTCCTTCATCATACCAACACCGCTTAATCGACCCCCATCAATTTCTCTATGTTTTGATTATTCTATCAAAAAAATTCTCTTCTTACGTTCTAATTTTTTGTGTTCTAGATCTTTCAACACACTTATTTCTGAGTCTCTGTCACCCCTAACAGGACCCAGTTTTACTTGTTTTCCACTTTTCTTCTCTAGATTGCTAAATTTATTTATTTTCATAGTAAATGGCATCAATATAGCGACCAACATTGGTCTTCATGCCTAGCTGGCACCGGTTTGCTTGAGCGAACGACGTCGCCTCTGTGTTTTTTATTTTTGTCATAAACAACCTATTTCTATTCTCCAACTTCACCAAACATTTGTTTCCAATTTTTTCTTGGTTTTGCACAGAGCCTAGTATATTGTTCTTCCACTTGTCCTATGGTTTGGAATCACCAATAGGAATGAGCCCTTGCTATTCACACTAGTTGTGTACCCTTTCCTGCTATCCCTTCACCGCCTTCCATATCATCTCTAATGGATCCTAATATTATGACTATACCTGTAGGTGACAAGGATTTTTCTAAATTCCTTGATCACAACCTCTTGGCCTTGCAGTAATACCTCACCCACTCTTCTACATGTGATTCATCAAGCCAACTATTTTTCTCTATGCCTACCTATATCCATAAATGCTACTTTATCATTACCTACTCCCATGCCAATGTCACCTACTTCACCCTTGACATTCGCCACACCTTCGGTGTCTTTCACACCTTTGATGTCTATCACTCCCCTGACCTCTATTGATTCCTCAACATTTTCCATAATGTCATCTATGGATCCTAGTATAGATATTCCCACGTCATCAGTACCTATAACTTCACAACCAGTGGTAGAATCAACATCCTATACCCCCTTTTAGAACTGGTCCTTTCTATACCCCAAACTCTTTCACCCATCACCATGAGGGTCTTTACACAATCTCCTCTTACCTACACCCTACCTCAACAACTACCCATTGCCTCCATTTCTTATTCAAGGTAAATTTCTTTATCATCTATTCCCTCTTTTATACCCCCATCTCAGTTTACTTATTCGATGTCACCATACACTAGTGTGTCGTCGGTGACCCACTCATATTGTCCACCCCATTATACCACAGGGGGCAGTCCTCAATCTAATCCTATGAAGAATCTTATAAAGATGATGATGGATAAGATGCAAACCCTCAAAGAATCTATTTTCAGCTCTCACAATTCCTTGACTTATGATGAAATCTGTAATGATCCTATTCATCCATCCATACCCATTCACCCTTATCCCACACATTGGGAGTTTCCTAAGTTTAATCGATTTAATAGCAAGGAATACCCTCAACAACATTTTTGATCGTTCAAACATGTATGTTATTTGATCACCCATGATGATGCCTTGCTCCTTAGGACCTTCCCCATGTCCTTGATAGGACCTGCCCTAGATTGGTATAGTGTTTTACCTAGGCACTCAATATTTTTCTTCAATCAGTTGGCCCAGACCTTCCTTGACCACTTCTCCATCAATATCTCTAAGAAGGTCTCCATGACTGATTTATACTCTATTCATCAATACGATGATGAGTTTATCATTGACTTCATCACATTTTGGCAGGTCTCATTCGTAAGGTCACCTTTCAAATTTCACAAAATGAGTTGATAGAGTTGTTCACTAAGGCTTGTTCCAAGCACATTTCCCCAACTATCTAGGTACAAACATTTTAAATGTTTTGTAACATTCCCATTTTAAGACACTAGGAACAAGGGATTTTTTTTTTTATATAATGTTCTCTCGTTCTAAATCAACATAATTTAGACCCACATTCCAAAGAAAATATATCTCATAATAGAAACCATATGTAGTCAGAAATGACTCGGTGAAACACCAATCTCTCATTTCAAGACTCGGTATCATCGATCTCTCATGTTAACCTTATAATGTGTATACTACATATAATTGGTTCCTTTACCCTTTTCGAGGTATCAAGTGTTCTGTTTAAGAGGCTTATCCAAACATATATTTACCGATATTCATCTAAAATACCACTTCTTAAACTAGGTGACACAGGACAATGCAACCAACAGCTTGCAATAATTTGCCCAAATATTTTAAACTTATTGTTCATGTTTATATTCCTAGATGACATACTCGTTAAACGGAATAAGTCATTCACCCTACTTGATCTGTTATCTAGAATGGTCTTCACTGACTTCTGTTAGTCCATTTTTTCAATATTTAACCCTAGCCAAGGTTAGCAACATGGCCTAGTGTGGAGGACTTCTTACGGTGACTAAGGTTACTTAGACATACTCAATTGACTTATGTCGATTGGGTGTTTCTATTTATCCTAATTCAATGTGAGTTGACCTTGACACTAGATCATGCCCCTATCTTTACCTAGGGAAGAACTATGATCAAGTCATAATTTATGTTAGTCTAGTTGAAAAACTATAAAGGGTGTTGAAACATGTCAACTGTAACCTAGTATCCTCATGAAGACCCTTGTCATCGTGAAGGTACCACACTGTAGTTGGCATGTGTCAAAATCCATTTTATTTTTCCTTATCTAGATGAACATACCTTAGATAGAAAGTTATATCTTATTAATTTCTTCGTTACAGATTAATTATAGCAACCCTACTAAATAACTAGGTTCCTAAACCATTAGGATTTAGAGTTAAAACTGCAATAGATGAAGTTATGTAGATAGACCTACTTCCTATCTAATTCATATGCTATGATTTAAATTATTAACGTCTTGATTCATATTTTACATAAAAGGCCCAACACACATGAAAGTGTTATATATTTACTCACTTGATACATCCCTAGCTTATATAAGTTTTGAGAAAGTCCTTTTCCATATTAGACTTCATTGAAATGAAGTCTAACTCCCTTTTATTTTTCTTTCTTGACATCCTTTTTTTTACTAAGGAAGCCTACATGAGAAAGCACACCTTCACTAACTACAGGTAACAATCATGATTCATATCAAAAAGGTCTTAAATTAAGACTATGATCCATTTCAATATTTCCCTTATTAAGGGTTAAATTCTATTATAATCCCATTGTAAATTATAAATTATTATCAAAGTTTAATTCTCAAACAATCATTTGTTTTAATTATAGTCTAATGAACTGGTTGAATATCTGTGCAAGTATTTCAACTTTATAATTTTCCTCTTCACTAGAGAAGGTAATACAAATATCATTTCAGATCTCTGTTTATTCTATTCCAAACCATAAAGTATGTTACTGTCTGAAAAATAGAGTATTACTTATCATTTCCATTCACTGTATGCCAAAAGGAAATTACAATGTGTACAAACAAGTTTCACACACCTTTTATTCATAATGGATAAATTGTACATTTACAAGTCCAAAGACTTTAGACAATATTAAGCTCCAAACAACAATATTAAAACAATTTCTGATAAAACTTTCTTTTCCATGAAGTACATTTCAGTAATGAAACCATATCTCAACATAATAAAGATTCATCCCCTTTGATAAACAAATGTAACTTTCTAAGATCTTTCTCCTTTCATCTTTTTTGAAGTCCATCTCGTAAAATTGCTAGCATGGGTCAATTCATTAAACTGAGCATGATAAGCACTAAATCGTTAAAGCGATGTGCTTTTAGATAACTATTTCATAAAAATAACTCTACTTTTATGAAACAAATTCCCGAGGAATTTCAGAAAGATTCAGGTCAAAAGAGATACAATCCCAAGAGAGAGAAAGAGAAGAGATAAAATTCAATCAAAATCAGGGTTATGACATGAAATCAACCACTTTATCTTACCATCCTATCTTCCTTTTATCCAAATAATTAAAACAATAAGTTAAGAGAAGTAACATTTCATCGAATATTACTACCTCTTTTATACATTTCTTTACATGTTTCCTTACTCAGTTTAACCTATTTAATAGAAGAAGGTAACTACCCTAACTATCTTATAGGCATAGCTCAACAGTAGATCATTTACAAACATTATTTTTCATCTAAAGATTTCATTAACCTAGATTCATCCTAAGCTAGAGATTCCAATAATCAAAATTAAAAATCATAAGAATAAGTGTAGGATGATCCAAACATCATATCATTAAATGTGTCCCTGATTTGAGTATCCTAATACTCAAGCTCATATCTAGGAACCAACTTAAGTTAAAAGCCAAAATAAGTTAAATTAGACCTCATAAAGAGGCAAGGTTATTTTAACAAGTAAATAAGTTAACACACAATCACAAAATGATACATCGATGCTATAGTTAAGTAAAGTGAGTAGAACAAAGAGATTTATCATTCAGATCTAGCTCAATAAACCATCTAAATATTTTCTACCAAACACAATGATCTATTCAAATATTTCCAACCAAACGCAATAACCCATCCAAATATTTTCAACTTCAGCTAAACTACCCTAACCACATTCTACATTCAATCTCATCAGATAGTAAAGAATTTACATAGTGAAATAGTCCAGATAAGGGACAACCACTTTACCAAGTCTAAAGACTGAAAGAAGGTTAAAGGAAAGAGAGAGATTACTACCTCATAGTTCTAGCATGATTAAAAAGAGAGCACTACAAAACCAAGAACCTATATTGACAAGGTCGGTTTCAATGTCACAAACCAAAATCCCAATCAGAGAATACTCTGGGCTCAAATTATTTGAACACTCAAAAACAAGAAAGGAAGGAAACAAAAATTAACAACATTCCATTACCTTTCATCATTCAAGGAGATGATATTGATAGCCTCAATATCCGTAAAGACAATAAGTAATTCATTCCCCCAAAGGACTCAAGAGAGGAAAGAAAGAGATGAACAGAAGAATAAGTATGCAATAGACTTCCTAAAACTTAGATCCTTAAAAGAAGATAAGTATGCATAACGGTATAGATAAGTCAGGAGCAAGCATTCCTTTTCCATGGAGATACATTTTCCTTAGTTCATAAAAGAACTGAAACCATGATTATTGACCCGAGGGGTCTAAGAATCATGCCAAAACAGAACATCAAAGAAAGTTCAATAGAGTAATAAGATGTTACAGGTAACAACAATAAACAAGTTATAGTTTAACCAATGCTCAAGAGAGGTTTCCCCCTTTTTGCATCAAGAGCCACAAATCCACTGGTTACCTACAAACTTAGAAGAATAGAACTATATTTCATACCTTCTTACTTGAATCAAAAGATCAGACTTCTATAAAGATGACTATTCAATTAAAAATAGTTTAACACAAGAGTCTCATCACAGATCTTCAAATAATAACCAAAGGAATTCATGCAAGTCCTACCATTCGTTCCAAAAATTTCCCAACAACCCACAATAAAATTTATCCTTTCATAATAGCCAAAAGGGTCAAAGAATTTGTAACAAGAAGAATTACTCGCAATAACTAGAATCACAAATCACAGAAAGTGATAGGAATTCATATAAGTTCTCTAATTTTGAGGCTTTCATCATTACCCAGAAGAATATGTTTTAGCTAGAGTTGTAGAGTTTTATCTTCCCAAAAAATAATCATGTAAGATCAAACAACAATCAAGATATTCAAATAGTTTTATAAACTGAATTTTTCCAACAGAGATGAAACAAGATCATTTCAAACAAGATCCTCATATTTAAGCAACCAAGTTACCTACAAGGTTTAAATTTTTCAACAAAGATCACATACAATTTTTGGCTTTGAACTCAATCCCATGCAGAGATATTAAAGCATAACCCAACTATCCAAACAAGAAAACCAAAACCCAGATCATACTTTCCATCATTTAAATAGGGTTGATAAAGCATTTCCAAAACAACACAAAAACCACTAGTAGAATAATCTTATCAACAAAATAAAAACCAGATTATTCCAAAGATCGAGTTGTTTTTATGAACATTTAAGTAAAAGCATAAAACTTAATGGATAGAGCCTATCATGCCTAATAGAGCTCATGTCTTCACTTTTCGTAGAAGATCTCCAAAGATAACTTCAATAGATTCTTCCTCCCCACGAAACGCCAATAGAACCTTCAACACTTTCCTATTCTTTTTATAGTTTTCAAATTTCCAACAAACTTTGATGACTTTTTATCTACTACAAAAATGATTTCCTAAGTCATAAGAGTACATTGTCTTAAGACAAAATCACTGTCAATGTTTGAACCTTCTATAGTAGAATTCATCATAGGTACTAGTCATGTTAGAGGCATTACATACCTCCCTCCTAAAAATCATCATCATCTTGATGATTAACTTAGTCAAATAACTTTAATCAAGAATATAACCCAAATTATAATTCTTTCATTCATAAGTTCATAACAAAACCAGATTTGAGAAATTCAAATTTTCATAATTATCCAACATTAAAATAGTTGTTTCCATACTAATGAATTTAATATCTGCTCCAAACTGGTAGATTTATTGATATAATAAGAACAAAATCTTCAAGTATTATCAATCAACAGATTCAATTCTGTTCAAATAAATGTGGAAAATCAATTTTCATATCCTCGAGGTTTTCCCATGTTGCACTTTCTTCATTAAAATGGTCCCATTGGACCTTACATTGAATTATTTCATGATTTATTAAGTGCAATTGGAAATTTTCCATCACTCGAATCGGTTTAACCACGGTTATTCCTAGGTCTTGGACCTACAAGGAATTCTAATTTAACACATGGGATAAATCGAACATGTTTCTTAAGTAAATAAATATGAAAAACATCATGCATTAGTGATAAAGTAGGTGGTAAAGTTAAATGATAAGCTATAGGGTTGATTATTTCAATAATCTCAAAGGGTCCCACATAACGAGGTGATAACTTGACATCCTTTCCAAAGGTTATAGAACTCTTTTTCGGTTTAACCTACAAAAATACCTTCTCACCAAGTTCAAATTTCTTGTAAACCTTTTTAAGTATACATAATTTTTTTTCCTACCCATTGTTTCCTTCAAATGTTCACGAATCATTTTAACTTATTGTTCCATTTCAGTAAGGATTTCAAGTCCAATTACCTCTCTATCTTCTATGTTATCCCAACTAACTGGAGTTCCGCATTTCCTTCTGTATAATACTTCAAAAGGTGTCATTTTCAAAGAGGTGTGATATGTATTATTATAAGAAAACTCTATCAATGGGAGGTAATCTTCCCATTTGTACCGTTGATCAATGCAAGTACATTTGTAACATATATTCCAAAACTTGATTAACTCTTTCAGTTTGTACATCCGTCTCCAGATGGTATGTTGAACTAAAATTTAGTTTAGTTCGCAAGGCCACATTGAGTTTTTTCCAAAATATAGATGTTATTCTTGAATCTCTATCTGATATGATCAATTCAGGTACACCATGCAATCTAAAAATTTCATGCACAAATATTTTTGCTAAAATAGGCGAATCATCCTTAAGATTACCAGCAATGAAATGTGTTACCTTTGTTAATTTATTAACAACAACTAAAATAACATCATGCTTATTTCTTGACATTGGCATCCCTTGAACAAAATCCATGCTAATTACTTGCCATTTATACTATGGTATGCTATGAGGGTACAATAAACTAGATGGATGCATATGTTCAACCTTAACATGATGACATTCTAAGCAGTGTGTCACAAAATCAATTACGTCTTTTTTCATCCCTTTCCAAAAATATTGTTGTTTTATATCAGCAAGCATTTTCATAATATCGGGATGTCCTGAATAAGGTGAATTATGAAATTCAGTTAACAAATTCCTCCTTAATTCATTTTCTGAAGGTATATATACTCGATTATCATATCTCAAGATTCCTTCATCATCGAAGTGAAAACATTTATATCTCATATCATTTGGATCTACAACAAATGTTGTTTTTACTTGTTGAAAATAAGAATAAGATTCCATGATACTTTTTACTTCATCCTTAAACTGAGTTCTCAACGTTATAAGTGTAGAAATATGTTTCCTATGACTTAGTACATCTGTCACTCTATTTTCCTTGCCTTTTATATAACTTATGTCAAAATCATACTAAGATAGAAATTATAACCACCTTTGTTGTCTTAAATTCAGATTTGGCTGAGTGAAAATATACTTCAGCCCAAGATGGTCGTATTTAATTCAAAAGGTCTTCCCAAAAGAAAAATTCCTCCATATTTGAAGCGCATGAAAATGGCAGCAAGCTATAGGTCACGGGAGCATAATTCAACTCATGTAACTTGATTTTTGTTCTTTCATATGCTATAACATGCTCATTTTGTAATAAAATACCTCCAATTCCTTCCTTGGAAGCATTTGTTACTACAGTAAAGTCTCCATTTGGATCAGGTACAACCAAAATAGGTGCAGATGTTAGTTGATTCTTTAGAGTCTTAAATGCAGATTCACATTTTTCACTCCACAAAAATTTCTTATCTTTCTTCTGTAATGAAGTTATTGGTGCAACGACCTTTGAAAATTCCTTAACAAAATTTCTATAGTAACTAGCGAGACCCATAAAGCTTCTGACTTCATGTACATTCTTAGGTGTAGGTCACTCAATTAGTGCAATATTTTTTTATGGGTCTACTGCTATTCCATATTTACTTATGACATGTCCTAGATAGTGCACTTTTGTCTTATAGAAAGAAAATTTGGACAACTTACCATAAAATATTCTTTTTCTTAAGATTTCCATAACTATCTTCAAATGCTCATAGTGTTCATAAATTATTTTAGAATATATGATAGTATTGTCCAAGAATACAAGCACAATTTTTTCCAAGTATTCTTCATCACGCATGCCTTTACCTAAACCTTCTACATTACCCTCGACCATGATCTTACCCACACCTCCATTGTAACATTGGTTAACTTGAATGCCTACAACTTCAACATCTCTTTATTATTTTTGCACTAATCTAGCACCTTTACCTAGAAGGTGCAACCTAAACCAAAAACCACACTACCTACCAAAAAGGTAGTTAAATTGACTCAACCCCTAACTCCACCTCTTTCATGAAAATCATCCACACCTTCATCCAAACCCACTCTGACTTCCCATTGTGATCTGTTGGAAGGATCTTATTCTAACATCATTGCTAGGTTTTTAAAAACCTCTACTATCACATTGTCGCCCATTAAGCCTTACGACCTGCTTAAACCCAAACTAGCAAGGTTTGACAACTCCAAAATCTATGCATATCATCACTCACTAGGGCATGATGTCGAAAGTTGTAAGGCCCTTAAAAATATTATCCTTAAAATCTACACTTCGGATGGTATATTTGACGAATATGACGTGTTAGAGGAGAGTTTCATTTCCCATTCACCCACTATCACACAACCTAACCCTAAATCTATTCAACATCCTTTACCTATACCTCCACAACCCTATTTTCCTCCTCTGATCTTTGAAATAAATATGGTTCAAGTAACGACTCGATCACATAAAGATAAAGGTAAAGGGAAACATGTAGCTCATCCAGTTCATATCTATCCACCATTCCACATGCACTTGCCCTCAAGGTAACCATCCATGGGTTGGCTTATCCTATTTCTGATTGATTCACACATCGTACTATGATTAAAAACTTCATCAATCTCCTCTAAAGATGTCTTTGTATGACTTAATTCAAACCTTTGAGTATTATCGACAGGCCCTCATTGAGGTCCTACAATGTATCGAGGTTCAATTGAATGATCTCGACACATGTGGCTGCCATCTTTACCCCACATCATGTGGTGACCTAACCACTCCGTATCAAACTTTTGCACCCATTTCCTCTCCTTAGGTTTATACCATCAGTTTCAATGATTATAGGATTTCACCTCTACAATCAAATTATCTTGATCCCACTCTCTTCATCACCACCTACATCAATTATACTCGTGTTCAATGTGTTATGATTGATGGAGGTGCTAGCATCAATATTGTTTCTTCACATGCATATGAACAATTACGTATACCCACTCATTACATGCATAAAAACCTAGTTATGTTGCATTATTTCAATTATGCCTTGACTTATACCTTTTGCATTTTCATCCTCCACATTCACATGGGGTCCCCGCACCAGTCTTGAACTATTCTATGTTCTGGAGGGAGAATTTCAATATAATTTTCTGTTTAGCGAACCTTGGATTCGCATTATGGGGTGTGTCGCTTCCACCCTTCACCATTACATAAAATTTTATTATGAAGGTCACCCCTACACCATTAAGGTTTATCCTTCAAATTTTAACACCTACAACATTATCTATCACCCAAATGATGTCCTTATTCTAGTCAAGGTATCTACCACCCCTGCCACTTCATCTTCTTTCGCTACCTCATCTACCACTTTTGCCACTACATCTTCCACTATATCATCTACCACTTCTACCACTAAATCTTCTACAATAAACCCATCTATCCCGTCTTCTTCCACGATTTCCATAGCTATTCCATCTACCAACATGTTTATTTCACATTAAACTTATACCACACCTTCCCGCATTTTGAGTAGCTCATCCATCCTAGCTACTCAAGTCCCGACCTCTGATCCCTTGGTAGGTGTTTTTCAATGCCTTTCCTTGGGGTAATACCACTTATACAATGTAAAAACATTCCTTACTCCTCAGGAGTATGGAATCCTTCACCAACACCCACATTATGACCATCGTGTAGGAGAGGTTTTTCCATACGGTCCTCCCCACCTTCGCACCAACTTGACATATGGGGGACTAGACACTTCTTCTTATTCTCCGAACCACCTACCCAAACCCGACCTTTCTCATCTGATTTCCAATACCTCACCAACTGCCACTTCACCCACACTTTTCTTCATCAATGTGCTTGGAAAGGCTTTGACTTTAGTATTTATGAGCAAGGTCATCACACAATCATACCTTGCACCACCCGAAAACAAAAAGACCATTGTGGACTTGGTTTTTCTTCATAGCCTCCCCCAAAAAGGTTCATGTTACCCTTGTTGAGGAAGAAAATTCTTCCCCACCTCCCTCGCCTATTGTGCCACCTTCACGCATGGATTCTATTGATCTAAAATGCATCCCTCCTAAAATTTTTTTTTCATGAACATGTTTTCCTTGGGACCTCTGACCTATCAGCATGATGGCGAGGTTCCTTCTTCCTTTCCTCTTCTTTATCCTAACATGTTAGATGACAACACACCTTCTATCAATCTCATTCAATATTAGGATAATGATTCTATTATGACCTATTTAGGTGCATAAGATTCTTACATTCACCGGCCGTTACCTTCTGAGACACAAACTATGCTGAATGAATCAACCATAGAGATCAACATTCACACTCAAGATGACCCTTGAATTCTAAAGATAGGAAAATCTTTATAATCTTTTAAACAAGAAGCTTTCACCTCTTTCCTTTGAGATCATAGCAACACTTTTTCTTGGTCTTATTTTGATATGCCCAGTATTAACCCTAATATCATGGTCCACAACATCATGACTATCCCCAATGAAAAACCTGTGAAATAAAAGCTATGAAAAATACATCCATGCATTTCCCTTCTTGTGAAAGAAGAGCTCCAATGCCTCCTTTTGGTTTCCTTCATTCTACCCATTGACTATTCATAATGGATTTCGAACATTATTCCTATCACCAAAGTGACAGGGGGACTCTACATTTACACGGACTTCTATGACCTTAACCTCACCTTCCCTAAGGATGAATTTCCTTCTCCTAGCATCGATAAAATCATTGATCATATAGCCAGCCATGAGATACTCTCTCTTATGGATGGATTCTCCAATTATAATAAAATATTTCTCACTCTAGAAGATCAACACAAAGCCTCCTTCATCACCCCTTGGGGACCTTTTGTTATTACATCATGCCCTTTAGCTTGAAAAATGATGGTGCCACTTATCAGCGACGTTATGACCTATATCTTCCATGATATCATGCATAACATATTGGAGGATTATGTTGACAACCTTCTCGGTAAGTCCAAAATTCATGTCAAACACCTCTCAATTCTTAAGGTTATCTGTGATTTTCTTATCCAATACTATGTTTTCCTTCAACCAAAGAAGTGTGTATTTTCCATTCTCTCTGGAAAACTACTTTGTTTCATCATCTCTTTGTAGGGCATTGAAGTTGATCCCGTAAAAATTAAGGCTATTATCAAGATGCCTCCAGTAACTAACCTTTGACAACGTCATAGTTTGCAAGATAAATTACAATCCATTCAAAACTTTATTTCCCAATTTTCTGACCAATGTCACCCTTTTCATCATCTTCTTAAAAAGGATGTTTCCTTCAATTGGAATGATGAGTGCCTCAAAACCTTTAAATTGTTGAATAAATAACTCCTTCAGCCACATGTGCTCATCCCACCTAAAAATGACAAACCTTTTTACATCTACATTTATTCCACTGACCATTCCTTGGGTGTCATGCTCGCTCATCATGATGAGAAACATAGGGAGCAAGTGGTTTATTACATAATTCATACTCTTTTAGATTATGAGACTAGGTATACTCACACTAAAAATCTCTACCTAGCCTTAGTATTTGTGGCTACTAAACTTTGCCACTACCTACTTAACCATAAAACCTTCATCGTCACCAACACCGACCCTCTACATTACATGTATGCTAAACCTTACCAACATCAATGCACCTCACATTGGCTCATGCTCCTTATAGACCTAGACTTGGAATTCATTCATCAAAATTATATCAAGGGACAAACCATTGCAGATCAGCTTGTCAATGCTCCTCTTCCTGGACATCAATCTTCTAACTTCAATTTTCTTGATGAATCTATCACTACCCTCTCCCTTGATGACATCATTTATCAAATGACCTTATTCTTTGATGGTTCTAAATGTCAATGTGGGGGTGGTGTAGGATTCATCCTCATTCCTATTAATGGTGATCCTATGCCTCTATCATTTAAAATTTACTTTGATTGCACCAAAAATATTATCGAGTATGAAGCATTTTTATTGGGTCTTCAATCTTCCATATCCTTAGATTTTAAAACCATTAATACTTTTGGTGATTATCAATTGGTTGTGAACTAATTCAATGGTTTATACCAATGTCATCATAACGAGGTCCTTCAAAAGTATAAACATCATGTTGACATACTTTTGACCACGTTTGACACCTACCTCATTCAAACCACTCTGTGATCCACTAAAAATTTGTGGATACCATGGCCTGCCTCACCTCACAAATACATGCCTCACCTTCAGACTCTAAAATATTTGTCACAGTACAATGGTTGCAGTCACCCTCTTATCTTATTTATGGCATGAATTTTATGGGAAGAATTGAAACTGACCCACATGATATTTAGTATAAGAAGTTCATTGACTACCTCTCCCTTTCAATTATACCTCCAGATCTCACTCGTAATGGAAAAAAATCCTTCCTCAAAAGTGTATCTCGCTATGTCGATATGGGGGTCTTCTCTATAAATTTGGCTTTGATGGTATCCTCCTTAGGTGCCTCACTAGTTTTGAAATTCCATACACCATCAAAGAAATCCATGATGGGATTTATGGTGGACATTTCAATGGCCTCGTCATTGCTAAATGTATCCTTCGCCTCAGCTATTACTGGCCAACCCTTAACCAAGACTATTTTGAATACATCAAGCATTGTGTAAAGTGTTAGCAACACACTAACCTTCATCATACCCCAAGTCATGCCTTACAAGTCACCAAAGACTTTTGGCCTTTCTCTTAATGGGGTTTGGATCTCATTGGAGAGATTAACCCTCATTCTTCTCAATGTCACAAATGGATCATCACAACAACCAAATTCTACATAAAATTAGTGGAGGTCATTCCTATAATTTTTACCAAAGCTGAAAAAGATTGTGGAATTCATCAATCATCATATCATTTTTAATTTTGGTGTTCCTCATTGCCTTATCGGTGACGATGGAAAACAGTTCAAACAAAAAACCTATGCAAATACATCAAGCATTGTGTAAAGTGTCAGCAACACACTAGCCTTCATCATACCCCAAGTCATGCCTTATAAGTCACTAGAGACTTTTGGCCTTTCTCTCAATGGGTTTTGGATCTCATTGGAGAGATTAACCCTCATTCTTCTCAATGTCACAAATGGATCATCATAGGAACCAAATTCTACATAAAATTAGTGGAGGTCATTCCTATAATTTTTACCAAAGCTGAAAAAGATTGTGGAATTCATCAATCATCATATCATTTTTAATTTTGGTGTTCCTCATTGCCTTATCAGTGACAATGGAAAATAGTTCAAACAAAAAACCCTATGCAAATACATCAAGCATTGTGTAAATTTTCAGCAACACACTAGCCTTCATCATACCCCAAGTCATGCCTTACAAGTCACCAGAGACTTTTGGGTTTTCTCTCAATGGGGTTTGGAGCTCATTGGAGAGATTAACCCTCATTCTTCTCAATGTCATCAATGGATCATCACAATGACCGAATACTACACAAAATGGGTGGAGGTCATTCCTATCATTTTTACCAAAGCTGAAAATATTGTGGAATTCATCAATCATCATATCATTTTTCATTTTGGTGTTCCTCATTACCTTATCGTGATAATGGAAAACAATTCAAAAAAACCCTACACAAATTGTGTGATAACTTTGGAATTAAAATCATTTTTTCTTCACCATATTACCCATAGAAAAACGGCTAAGTTGAATCTTCCAACAAAACCCTCAAAAATTGTGATGAAATTCATCGATGACACTGGTAAGAATTGGCACATGTACATTCCTTTCACCTTATGGTCTTATCATACCAAAGTATTCATACCTCTACCAATGCCACACCTTTCTCTTTGGTCTATGGTATAGAGGTCATCTTGCCTCTCGAAGTCCAAATTACCTCTTTGTATATCACTCAAAGATATGCTCTCTAATGAATATTTTCACTAAGAACGTTTGACACAACTTGAGTTACTAGACGAATGTCATCTAAACACTCTAGACCACCTTTAAATCTACCAAAAATGCATCAAGTGTGCCTATGAAAAATGTGTTCATGAATGAACCTTCAAAATTGGCAACCTTGTCCTCAAGGAAAACCAACATGTAACCAAAGCCGAGAAAATTAAACGAGGAAAATTTTCCCCTAATTAGCTTGGACCCTATATTGTTACCCATGCCTATGGATTAGGTTCTTATCGTTTATCCTCTCTTGAGGGTAAACCCAAACCTGATCCCCTTAATGTTTTACATCTTTGACCGTTCTATTGTTGAATAAAGTACTACATCACTTTAGGTCACTTATATGCTTGTCTCTTGGGCAAACCTTTCCTTTTACCTACCTCTTTTAAGGACCAACAACTCAAACAAGAATTGTGTGATTATCCACCACCCTTTCTGCCTTGTCTTAAATATGAGTACCATGACTCTACTCATGGAATAATTCTCATGGATACTTTTCATCCTTTTTAGGATGGAATCCCACGGTCATTCGTCACTTGAAACCCCTATTGCATAGCTAAACTTTTTCTACTATGGGTTTTTCATTCATAAAAGAGGATTGTACTCCTTTATAGTATTATCCGTGACCTCAAGTCCAAGAATACAAAATATATAGGATAACAAAAATCTACTCCTTAAGTCAAAATTCTTGTAAATCAATAATTCCCTAAAAAAGAAAATCTATATTTATCTCTCATACTTGATATAAGTTGATCGCTCCTCGAAGGATGGTTATAAAAGTTAGCCACTTGTTGTATTTAGTCTATCTAACAAAAAGAATATTAGCTTGTATATTTCAAATAAAAATAATTATGGAGCTTCCCATATCGATCAGCTTCACGAAGACCTCAAGGAGAATTTATTTATCCCAATATAGACTTCCCACATCGATCATTCTATACATGTGAAAATAAAAAACAAAATAAAAATTCAAGAAAAATACAAACTTTTGGTCATGGACTTGCCTATTTTGGTTTTGGGTATCTTGCAGAAGGGGCATATTGTCCCACAATAAGGTTACACTTAACAAAATCCTTTACCCCAACTTTTTTTTTATTTTCTCCTATCCACTCAAGGGATGTGGTGTGTATTCTACACATTGTGATCACACAACTTATTTCACCTATGGACCTATCGCTCATGTAGTGTATCTAGGGACTTATGTTTAATAAGTCTATGGGTATGACACCTATGGTCCTTGCCAAATATGGGCATGCCGCCTCTTTTCTTTTCTTATTTGTTTACTTATTGTTTCTTCAACTAGAAAAGACCATCGAAATGGACTCAATCATAACACTATCATCTATTCCTATGCTTAATTCACCTTTCCTATTACCTATTCAACATTCGACCTTGCCTATTTTTAAACATACCTTACCCAACCAACTTATTCTAGTCTAATTTCCCAAACTACCTACCCAACCTACCTCCTTAATTTACCTAACCTACTCTCATTCTTCCCTGGTTTAAGGGATAACTACATCATCCTAAGGCCCCTTTCCCAAGGGCTATGTAATCAGCACTCTGAGGGCATGGGGCCCTCGAAGGTTAGCTCGGCCACTCTTTTCCCCACATTTTCTTCCCCATAACCAAAAACCCTAGTTAGTTGGTTTCTATAAAAATAATAACTTACAAATTAACTCAAAACAAACCATACATCACACATACACATCATCATTTATTTTCCATATGACCAATAACTTCTTAAATCAAAACAAATCAAACCACACCAAGCCTATACATCTAATTTCCATAATATCAATAACTTGGAAATTAAATCAAACCATGCCTATACATCTAGTTTCCATAATATCAATAACTTGGAAATTAAACCAAACCATGCCTATACATCTAAGTTTCCATCATATTAATACATTGGAAATTTAAACAAACCATAACACAACTACACCATGCCTACGTCTAATTTCCATAACCTCAATACATTAAAAATCCAAATCAAACTCAACCATGCCTACATAGTTAGTTTCCATAAAATTAATACCTTGAAGATCAAAACAACATCATCTCGTATCACACCAACATCAACCAAACCATGCCTACATCTAATTTCCATAATATCAATACATTGGAAATTAAACCATTCAAACATTCATAATTTACATTAACCAAACCATGCCCAATCATTGGATTTCCAAAACCTCAATATATTGAAAATTAAACCATTCAATCAAATAAAGTGAACAATAACCAAACCATGCCTACATCTAATTTTCATAACATAAATAAATTGAAAATTAAACCAAACCATGCCTAAGCATCTACTTTCCATGAAAAAAATATAATGGAAATGCAAACAACTCATCACTACATTCACCAAACCATGCCTATGATTAATTTCCATAAAACCAATAACTTGGAAATTTCAACCAAACCATGCCTACAACTAGTTTCCATCATACCAATAAAATGGAAATTAAACCAAGTCATAATCATACATCACCAAACCATGCCTAATCATCTAGTTTCCATGACATCAATATAATGGAAATAAAATCAAATTATACAACCATAACATCAACCATGCATATATCTAGTTTCCATGATAACAATACAATGGAAATACAATCAAACACATCATATGTAAATATCATCATCAACTATATAAATGGAATGTTTTTATATCAATACATTGTATATACAGATATAAATACAAGTATCTCAAAATCTCTCATATACATCTCGCCTCTTCAGCACGTAGGGTAGTGTAGTCAAAACTCAAAAATTATCAACATCTCTAGCTCCATATCATCTCTACTTCTCTCCCCTTTCTCCTCCCTTTACCTCAAACTCTGTGGACTATTCACCTCCCGCTCACCCTATCTATGTGACTGGTGGTTATTTAAACTACTAGTGCTATGGATCTGTGAGTTGGTCCTCGCACCGACTACCTATTGTGCTCAGTACTCAACATATGAAAAACCTGGAGACCAAAATCTATAATCCAATCCTCGATAGTACCTCGCCCTTAGCCACAACATCTTTGTACCTATCCATGGATATAATCTATGGTGGTGTCATAGCTCTAACACCTACCTATAAACCTATTCCTACTACATGTACAACGATACCATGTTCCAGTGGCTGTGCATGTACAACATGACCCTATCCCATTGGTGGTGCCTATGTAGTTGCTAGTTGTGCATGTAATGAGGCCACCTATGCATGTAAGGTAGTCACTTGAGCATGAATTCCTATAACCTACCCATCATCCCTTGTTGGTGGTTTTGTTGGAGCTTGTGCTCGTGGTAATGGGGCATGTACTAGTCATGTGCTAGTTATCCTGTAAGGTGGTGACTTTTACATGTGCTTGAGCTAGATGCCATTGTAAATTCATCACCTTCTCCTATAGTTGGTCCCTCTATGTTATAATAGTAGCCAAGTTTGGTTGTCCTAGCCTAAACGGTGCTTCCTAGAGCAGGCTATCTATCGGTGCATGTACCTATCAATTGTTCCCACATCATCAATCCACCTATCAACAACTCCGCTCCTCCTACCCCGTAGGATCTATTAGATGTGGTGGAGATAAAGGTATCTCCACGCGTCCCTACGGATCTTGTGGAAAATTTGGAGGCACATCTTGATGCAACCCACACTTTATATGATTCACCAACTGGTATCATCTCATGCTCCTTAGTTCACCGTCCCTATATCCATCAAATTGGTTGTAAGCTCGCGAGCTCCTCTTTCATGCCTACATAAGAAGAGAAATCTATATAAGGCCACCACGAGAATATTGATTCTTGATATGTCATCTAACAGTTTCTTGTATGTCACATCTCGTGATGCCTCATCCACCCTAGGATGTGCTCCTATCGGTACCCACCTCATGAAAACTTCTTTATAGACACCTTTTAACTAATTCTTTCATGGAATTCCTGGTGGAAATAGACATACTATGTTCTCCTAGCCCTAACAATGAAGAAGATAGATACAACATACACCAAATCGACGAATCCTATTATAGGCCCACAACTCCTCGTAACATTGTACCGTGTATTTTGGCACCCTTGTAAAACAAACTCTCTCCTTAATCATGTCCTCAAAACCCCCATCAATGCCAATTGAAATATCCCACCCTCTGAGTATCGGAGTGTAAAATAACCAATCCCCACCATCATCAACACCGTTAATCTCGTCTCATGTGGGTGTGTGGCATACATATCTCCATAGCTAATGCTAGCACTATGATAAGACAAATCTCCCATGGCCTCTCCAAACACTGTAACCATAGGATTGAATGACTCATCTAAATAAATCTGATATAGTGTCTCCCCAACAATAGGTATCCTCAAGATGTTGTAGATGTCCTATAGAGTGATCATCATCTCTCCTATCAGTAAATGGAAAGTTTTGGTTGTTGGATCCCATATATCGATGAGAGTGACCATCATGTTGTGATCTTGGACAATACTCCTATACTATCTAACGATGCCTAACCCAACATCCCTCATATGTTCCACTCATCCTCTGTAACACTAGGTCACATCTGCACTGCGGTGGAATTCTATCTCTCATAGTCAAATGTTGATGTTCCTGCATCATCACCATTTAAACTTGTTAATAAATTTGTCCTTTTAATCATTTATTTGACCCTACCCATCCCAATACCTACCTACGTATTTCCTATCCTACCCACCTTTACCCAACTTACTTGACTGACGTATATTCTATCTATCCTAATCATCTTCACTTTCTTTATTTCATTCCTTCCCCCCTTCACCTATTTCTCTAACTTTTCCTAACCCATACCTTCTTATCTAACTTGACCCTCACCCATTCATTCCTATCTAACTTAACCCTCACCCACCCATTCCTACCTAACTTGACCCTCACCCATTCATTCCTATCTAACTTAACCCTCACCCACCCATTCCTACCTATTAAACCTAATATACCCCTCCATTACTTTTCCACTTTCCTAATTTCATTTTTTTAAACTTGGTCACTTTTAATGGTGATTTACATTGGTCACCCTGAATGATACAGTTCTCCTTTAACCTCTCGCCGATGTAGGTCGACACACCAACATCAGCTAATACCTAATTGGCGTTGGTCTCTAGTTCGTCCCTAGGGCCAAATTCCCACGTCCCCAAGTTATAAAAATTGATTAAAACACCTAAAATAACCACCCACACCACCCAAAACTCCCTCTCCATTCATTTACCACCTAATTAAACTACATTTCACCCTCCCCATACCCAATTTCACCCAATTTTCACCAAAATTTCAATTCCATTCCAAAATTCAAATTGTTCACTTTTCTACCTTAGTTTTAACCAAAACCACTAATAACGCTCAAATCCTACCTCTTTTTGGTTCCATCTACGTGGTGGAATGTCAAGTCTATGAACTATAGGTCCTATGACACCGTATCCTTCCTCTGCCATGTCTGAATCACTCTCTCAGCTCTCAACTAATAGAATCACTTGTGTAGATATCATGGGCCCACAAAATCCACTCCTATCAACCACTAACATCTCACCAACTCATCCTCCTTACCCTCCTTGTCATTTTTCTCATCAAAAAGTTCTCCATAGTCATTTTCTAAATTAGGAAATGCACAAATGAATCCGTTTAACGTGGATTTTTTATTTTAAACCCAAATTTTTGTTCGGGTCGTCCCTAGGTGATTGACCTCAGTCACCCTTACAGGCATCGGTTACCGTCAACCAATATCGATCACCCTATTTAAACCAATTATACCCAATCTACCTAATTTTTTTATGCAGGATGTCATTTTATTATTACCTCAACCTTACCCTAGCCCTACAGGTTCACCTAATGGCCTTATCACCTTACCCTCTCCCTACATGTACTTAGGGAAACCTTTTTTCTTGCACTGTGGCCTTACCTTTGACCTTATACACCTACACTGACCTCACCCATTAGAGACTTGACTTTGCTTACTTGTTGTACCTTTCGATGGTGCTACTCATGTTATTTAGCCTACTAACCTTTCCTTTCCTTATGCCATGATGTTTATATTGACCATCCCAAACCTTTGGTGATTTGGAACCCACCTAATTCACTTTTTTTGCACCTATCCTTGTTGTGTTTCTAGGACCGTATCCTATACCTTGGATACCTAGACCACATCAACCTTGTTTGGATAAACTATCAACCTTTGATGATGTAGATTTTGTGAGCTCTTCAACCTAGTGCCTTGTCGCATTCTATACATGTGTGTACATTTTGATGCCCCCACTTATTACCCACACCGATATCACCATTACCTATACCCACACCTTACCTCCTTTTTCATCACCTACCACTTTATCAAACCCATCACTAATTCTATCTACTACTTCATCAGTTCCTAGTTGAAGGGGGATCACCTCCACCCATACCTATGGAAACCTAACCTTCACCCATTCCTGGGAAACCACCTCCTATTTTTGTCATTGTCGCTTGTCAAAACAAGCTACATGATATAAAGGGGAAAATGTAGACACCCAAATTAGGTCACACCCTACCAAGTCCCCTTTGATTAACATACATCTAACCATGAACCCTCCTCACATAATTATTAATTTAATTACCTAAATTAAATTAATTTCCACCTCACATAGCTAACTCATCTCTCCACCTCATCCTATATATATTTCAAGCTTATCAATTAACCTAGACTAATTCCTCACTCATCTTAACTAACTAGGACTCATTATAACCCTAACCTTAATTTCCTATTATTCCTCCAACCAACTTCCTACTCCATTTAACATCATTCCACACTCTTGAACTGGAATTAATTTTGAATCATGCCAAAATTGGGAATAAAAAGGATAGTTTGAGTAAGTTGGACCGTTTCTCCCTAACCGACGTTGGTCACCTAACCACAGTCGGTTTCCTTAAATAGGATTTTCTAACTCTTTGTTCAGGTTCTGAATCTTGGTTTTTTGCATTCCTTACTTGGTCAACATTTGATGGTGTGAAACCTTCTTTGACTATCACGAGTATTCCTCCATGCCTTTTCCTCTTACCTATTTTGTCTCTACTTTTTGGTGAAACACCATCATTTTTAAATAAGTTCTAGTTACATATATAGAAGAAGGAACAACAGAGAGAGAATATGGGAAGAGAGAAGGAAGACTATCATATTTGATCTTGTCATGATTAAGAGGTATTTCTTCTTCCTTGCAACATGGTTTGTCAAGTGTGTTCCCCAAGTCTATTTTGCTTGTAGAAGAAGGAAAATCCCCATACTTCATTAAATTAAGTGGTTGATCCATCTAAAACTATTCATAATTAGCCTAAACCATTTTTCTCCTTTTTTCATTTCAATTCACACCAAAATCTTATTCTTATGATGCCAAATTGGATTTCTTAAGGAAATATTTCAAATAAGACCAATTTTATTTTATTTAGAGCAGGAATCAAAATAAATCATCATTTGAATATTTACATGTTAGGAAGTACAATAATTTGACAAGTGACGGCCTTTAATTAGCTCGGGGATCACCCTCCACCCACGTGTGCATTACTTCTCCTTTTCCTAAGTGGCATTTCCTCATTATGTTAGGTTTTGGGATTTTACTTCCTTATCTTCTTTTCCTTATATTTTTCTTTGGATTCAAAAAAATTCCTTCCGTATTAAGAAATACAGACTAATAAGTCTCTTCCAAATTTCTTCACACCGACCGACTATCCTTTTGTGAAATGTGGACCAATGAGAGGGATCAACTATTCCTTTGCATTTTTCCCTTTGACTGACCATTACAAAGTACAATCCAATGAGAAGGCTCCATGCACTTTGCATGTCAGTTCTTTTGATTTCTACCTTTGACATCAATGAACCATCAACCAATGAGAAATCTCCATGCCTCGATGCATTGTCAAACTTTTGACAGCCTCTCATACAAAAATTGAAAAGTGTAATCCAATGAAATGGCTCCATGTGGCTCTATTATCAAATTTATCGAATGTGAAATATGAGCTAGTGAATAGCTCCATATAGCTCTTCACATCCAAAATTTCCACCTTAAGGGACGTAGAACCTTTTTGGCTTCAAACAATGTTGCCACATGTACCCCTTGACCTCATCTGACCTTGAATTTCCTTAACCGTATCCTAGACCCGATGAAATATGAATGGTACCTTTATCCCATAAACTTGAGGTCCACATAATACGTCTACCTTGGAGATAGCCTAAATATTGCCACCTATTTGTCTTTCAAGGTGGTTGCGGATTTTCTTTATTGTGTTGGCTTCCTTTGTGTCACGTCTTAAATTAATTCCTACGGGTTTAATCAAACCCTCATAATTCTTAGAATGAGCTTCTTTGTTTCATGGGTTAGAAGAACCCATGGAACACTAAGTCCCATGAAAACCTGCAACAGACTAAAAAAAAATTCTACATTTTTTGAAATCCAACAGTTAGTGCTTTTGGGTAGTGCAATTTGACAGTCATTTGAACGTACAAAGCCTGATAAAAATGGCTAATTCCATTTTTATGTGTTATCCAAATTAACCTAGGGGTAATTTTGGGATGATAGTTTGGTTCATGGATTTTTGTTGACTAGTAAGAGACATATTAAGAGGTTACATGTGTTTGGAGACATGAAGTTATTTTTCCACCAAGTAATAGGAAAGTGTGTTACCAAGAACAATCCCTTAAAGTCTTATAAACATAGAGTTTAGGAGTTACTTGAGTTTTTTAAGGCTACTAATATCCAAGTAGTTCCAAGTAATTTGAATGCAGTGGATCATCAAATGGTTGTCATAGGGCCATAATTTATCCCACCTAGATATCTCATTCATGGACAAGATAAACATGTTAATATTTTGGTGAGACCATCTATTCCAAACAACAATGTGAGTTATAAAGTCTTTAAGATTGATGATAAAATTACTCATTTTATTAATAACGAAGTTGAGTTCTCATATAATTTACAGTAAATTTTGTAAGAGGGATATGAGGATTAGGTTATCTAGTTGAGAACTAAAAAATTACTAAGAGATTTGGTTAATCTTGAAAGCATATTCAACCCTAATTATGATTTCAAAGGAGAAAATAAAAACATGATGGCTAGAAAATAATAGTATCACAAGGTCATGATTTCCCAAGATAAGGATTCATTTCCCTAAAAGGTGTGTGATGAAACTAAAATCAATTTTTAATATCCTTATGTTAGCAATACAATGATATTTTTCATAGAACTATGAAGATCTTAAATTTTTAATCCTAAATTTATGCAACATGTTATAGATCAAGACCTCAATACCAAGTCTATTAGGAGAAATCAAGTCTCTATCAATCCTAAGATTAAAACTCTAATGAGGAAGAAATTCTTTAAACACATTGAAACTAGGATCATCTTCCCCATGAATTATTCTTCTTGGGTGGAAAACCTTGTGCCTATTATTAAAAATAATGGGGAGATTAAGCTATGTGTTGATTTTAGAGATTTGAATAAAGTTTCTTTAAAGCATCACTATCTTTTACCCTCCATAGACCATATTTTACAAACCATGGTAGGGGATGAGAGGTTTTCCCTTTTAGATGGATATTATGGATATAATCAAACTTGGTTAAAAGAAAGAGACATGTAAAAGACAAATTTTACTACTAAATTGGGAACGTATGCCTATGAGAAAATACTTTTTGGTTTGTCTAATTTTGATGATACCTTTCAAAGGGAAATTGATTTTACTTTCAAGGTATTCATAAAAATTTTATTCTCATTTACTTAGATGATATCATAGTATTCTAAAAGGTGGGTGAAGATCACATAAAACATATTGAGGAGGTGTTTGAAAGGTTTAGAGAGTTTTGGGTATCACTCAATCCAAATAAATGCATCTATTTTGTTCCACAAGGAAAAATATTAGGTCATGTGGTTTGAAAAAAGGTATAGCTATTGACTCATAACAAAATGTTTTTCATTATTTCTCTCTCTTTCCAATCTCATAAGAAGTCATTGAAATCTTTCCTTGACAAGATCAATTTTGTCGGAAGTGTATTCCTAACTTTGTAAGATTAGTTAAAAACATCACTCAAATGCTATAGAAAAATGCTACTTTTAAGTAGAATAAAAAAGGTAAGGATAGATTAAATAAGATCAAGGAGGTAATAGATTAGAATCCCACGCTTATTAACCCAAACTATGCCAAATATTTAATCTTATATGTTTATGGGGAAGAGAGTATTTTAGAAACCATTCTAACTCAGTAAAACCAAGAAGGATTAGAGCAGCCAATTTCCTTTTTCAACCAAACATTAAAATAATTTGAGCTAATGCATAAACATATGGAGAAGAAAGTCTTTTCAATCATGAGGTCTCTAAAAAAATTAAACCATATTCTCATCAAATATTATACCAAGGTGCTAGTTTCTCATCCTAGTGTAAGATATTTCATAATGAGGGTAGAAGTTAGTGAGAAGAGAGTTGGATGGGTACCTAGAATAATGGAATTTGATGTAACAATCAAGGAAACCAAGATGATTAAAGGCATACATTTATGTAACTAGTTATGGAGGTTAAACAAGAACACGATGCCACTAATTCCCTAAATGAAGAGGAAGAGCCATTGGAGGTAGGTATACCTACTAACATTAACTTTCTAGATGATATGGCAAGGTTCCTAGCTACTAGTGAGTATCCTCTTGGGTTGGATAAAATAAAGTGGAGAAACTTTAGGATTTTATCCATTCCTTATGTTTTAGTAGATGGTGTTCTCTTCAAGAAAATCCTAGAGGGAGTTTTGTTGAGATGCATTTGTAAGGATCATATTGAGAGAATTCCTTGTGAGTTCCATGAATTCCTGGTTGGTGGAGATTTTTATCCAAGAGAAACATCCATTAAGATCATTAGGTCTTGTTATTTTTAGCCCATGTTATTAAATGATGCTCATACATTGTTTAGAAAATGTAAATAATGTACCTTATTTGTTGGTAAGAGGAGGTTAGTTACCCTTCCACTTCACCTAATTCAAGAAAACCAACCCTTCTCATAATGGGGTCTTGACTTCATTAGCATGATCCATCTAGTGTCCAGCTTTTACCATAAATGGGTTTTGACTTCCACTGACTACTTTACTAGGTGGATTGAGGTTGTTTCACTCAAGCAAAGCTAATGAAACAGCCATTCTCGGACTTCTTGGAGGAGATTGTTACTGTGTTTGAGTCACTCATACCATAATATTTAATAATTATAACGATTTTATGAGATTTTAAATGTCTTAACATTCTCTCAAATATGGTATCCATCTAAATACTTCTTCCAACTATTACCCTCGAGGTAATGGCCTAGCTAAGTGCACCAATAGTAATTTTATCATGATCATGAAAGGTAAAATATAAATGAATCGTAGGTAGTGACACAAATAATTTAGGCATGATCTTTCGGTAACAATATCACACCAAAAATATAAATATTTAATTCTCCCTTCATCCTTATTTATGGTAGAGAGGTTATACTTCCATTATATATTGAATTTCTTTCATTAGAATTAGCCCAATAGTTGGAATTATAAAATGAAGATGAGAGAGAAGTGAGGATGATGGATTTTTATGAGTTAGAATATTTGAGGCAGTAATCCATGAGAAATTTGTAATAACATCAAAGGATAACCAAATAATGGTTTTATAGAAAATCTAGAGATACATACTTCAAAGAAGGGGACTTGGTTTTAAAGTTGGACACAGACAAAGTGAAACCAAAGACATACTCCAAATTTGATGTGTTATGGAGTGGGAAACACATCAATATAGCTTGTAAGCAAGCTAATTCTATTGAACTGTAAAAAATCAATGTGGAGGTACTCAAAATCCCAATTAATAGGATTTATCTTAAACCCTCTTTTTGAGAGGGTTGTGTTTCACCTTGTAGACATGTTTTTAGTTTTTCTCCTATTTTTATTTTGTTGTTATTGATTTTCTTGTCTAGGATCCATTGTTTTGTCCATATTTAATGATTTCTTATTAATATGGCCTCCTTAATATTTTTGTGGTGATATTCCATTAATAAGTGTTGTTTTCTACAAGTTGTTAACACTTTTGTAGTTCTTATTGGGTTCAATAGATCGACTCTATCTTGGTAGAAACTAACAAGCATATAGGTTGGTGTAGATAATTTTTCTTCATATCAAACAAGCTTAGGAAGTATTGTTTTTCATGTGAGGACCTTGATATCATCCAAACCAAGTACATATTCAAACATGGAATAGAGGTGTTTGTTACGGATCTTAGGCAGAGATCATATTTGGGTTGTAGACAAGGATTCTCAATAAAAATTTTAGACCAAGACAACTTTAAAAATGAAACAAGTGCATGGTGAGTTTAAAAGTTTTCAAGATCAATTTTTAAGTTATAGGCTAACTCCATGCCCAATAGATGCAAAAGGATGCTTTTTCTTCCATCTGGTGGGTAGATGTCCCCAAATGTCACCAAAATGTTGTCAAATAAGCATGTTATCCATTTCCACCCCGCCCCGAGAAAAATGGAAAATAGGGTGTAATGAGACCCAAGCATCAGATAGGAGACCTCAAGGTGAAATTGAGGTTGTATGTTGTATTCAAAGTGTTTTTAGGAGAATTTGGGAATGTTTCGTAAGGTTGAAATCATCTCGAGGAAATTTTTACCTCTTCTAGATTTTGAATACCCTATGTGCTTAAGGAGTTAAATTAAACCCTTGGTGGGCCCACTTTCAGCAAAGAATGAGAAAATTGGCTAAATTGTGCAAAAGGGAGAGAATTCTATCTCACCCAGGTCTTTCATGAGTCCTCGATTCAAAAAGATCCAAAATGCAAAAATATGAAATCTAGAGGAAAAGTTGCAAGAGGGTCCCATTAGGGGCACCGAGCTAGAAAAGAGCTCACCAAGTAGCTTGACGCCGAGTTAATAGAGGTGACTCAATAGTTTTGGGAGTGAATGGAGCGAGGAGCCTGGACACGAGCTCAGTGACAAGTTCGTCGGCATTGGCGCAGACATAATGGGTTGAAGGGTCTAATGGATTGATGGGCTCAACGGAGGAAAAAGGATAATGGAGTGGTTCAAGAGGAGATATAGAAGAGTTCGTTGAGTATCTCACTAAGCTACTTGGAAAATCGGGTTAATAGAGGCCACAAAGTTAAGGGGTCGAATGGCTAGCTCAAATCTGATCTTGGTTATGATGAGCTTGTAGAGGTATTGTGGGAGCATTGAGTCATGCAGAGAATAGCTCTGGGGTAGATTGAACGCCACACATTGGGAGCCTAAGGTAACAAGCTCACAAATAAGATTGGCATGTAAGGAATGAATGAAGTGTTGAATGAAAGGGATGGTCCATGTCGGCTTAATGTAATTGTGAGACATCGAGTAGGCTAAGGCTAACATAGCGAGGCATGAAAATGGCTCGCACAAAGACAAGTCGAGGTTGACATATAAGAAATTTGAGCCCAGTGTTTGAGGCATCGTGGGGCATGTTGAGCATAGAAGGAAGCATGTTGGTGGGGATTGGTAGATGTCATTGTCTCGATTCGAGAGGAAATGCCAACAAGTTAATCTCATGATGCATTGAAGACTCACTATGGGAACTAAACATGTCGGCTCAAGGGTTTCACCAAACAACGCGAGGAAAAACCTTGTCATGGCTAAGGCTGTTTTAGTATGAGGATGAATACCATCCAAGCCCAAGGTAAAGCTAACAAGTAGGCCATAGGTATAGCTTGGATCGAGCCCGCAAGAAAACCAAGGTAAAATGAGGTTGTCGAGGTGATGATTGACATAGGGTAGGGGGTTTGATCGTGGAGGCGGAGTAAGTATCAACGAGTTGGCTTGGGGTAGAGTTTCACATTGGGTTTTCAAAAGGTTACCAAATTTTGAAATTTCATATTTCGGGAGGGTTGAATTTCAATATTTTCTTCAAGGTGAATGAACAAGGCACTCCAAGTAAACTGGGATGTCTGATCCTGAACTTCAAAGTTTCAGAGGTCAACGGTAGGTTTTCAAGTCAACATAGGAGATCCAAAGTGAGCTAGGCATTGGAGTGGACAAGTTGGAGGTATGAAACCCAAAGTTTTAATTTTATACTTTGAGTTTTCGAAGGATCGGAGTCTTTTCTGAGTCATGTAAGTGAACAGTAATCGAGTTAGTAAGGCCGAAATCCCCGAAAATCCAAAATGTGGGGGAAGTCTTAAATCAACATGGTAAGGGGGTAAGTGAAAATATGAGTTGAGTTTTTAGGGTCCATGTGAAGACCACTTAGGAATCGATCTTGAAGAACTTTTTTGGAGATAACGGATGAATGGGAACTCACCAGAAGCATGCAAAGAATTTTGGTCAAGGAGTTATGACGCACCCTGTAGAATTTTAGCTCACCCATAGAGATGATAATGTTTCAATCCATAAGGTTCCAATGCATGTATTAAGGCATATTTGGGGATTCCCAATTCAATGATCAACATTTGGCTTGCCTAGCATGATGAGATAGGAACATAGCCCGTTATTGAATTCGGGAGTTTGATAGGAAATGTAGAGCGACCATGGAAATTTGGGAAGCCCGAAGGTGGGAGTGAAAAGCTTGAAAGGGAGGCTCACCATGAACAAAACAAAGGAGCTCATGTAAAGCTCAAAAAGCATCCTAGTGAGCTACTAGGCAAGCCATTCAACAAACTCACCACCAATGCAACACAAACCCAGTAAATGCAAAATCCCCCTCACTCAAGCCAACATATTTAGAGCTCCTGTTGTTAGATTCTTGGAAACAACTAGTCATTGGAAAGATAAGGAGAAGGCCTACCACATGGGATCATCAAAAGTTAAATTTTTTAGGTTCTAAACCTCTGAAAATTGGTGAAAATAGATAGTGATAGGGTAGGTAAGAGGTCATTAATGAGGGTATGGGCATGATTTCTTCTCTAACAAGGTAAAATACATGAAGATATGGGTTTTGCAGGTCTCCCCATCCTTTTTTTAGGTGTCATGATGGATGTTGGGGGTATTTGAGGCATATTTTTGGTTTCCTCTCTCTCTCTCTCTCTCTCCTTAAAAAATTATTCCTATAAATGTAAAGGGGTTACAATATTGTAAAGGAGTTGGTCATTTTTCCTACCCATGCACCCCTCTTCTTCTCAGATTTAGGGCTTCAAGACTTTATCCTAAAAAATTTAATGGCAACTCTTGCCTCCTCTTTCTATAGCAATGTACTTAACATATTTTGGAGTAATAAAAATGGTGTTTTGTGATTCATCTATCAATCCTTGCATCATTTTTGTTACTTTTCTTGCCTCTCATTGTGCTTGTAAGATTTTTGCATATTTCATGTTCATTGCAAGTTTAGTTATGTTGTGTTTATTCAGAATGGTGGATTTTTGCATTATGGTATGTGGTATTGTTTTATACCCTCTTCATGATGCATTGGTGTGATTTATTTTGTGGTGCGTGACCACCCTCTCCAGGTTCATTCCTTCATTGTTTTGCAAGCTGGGAAATTGTCTAACACTCTTTTTCTTGGTGTATCCTTAATTCTAGTGTATGTTTTATTTCATGAAATATCTCTCCCTATCTCCTTGGAATATTAGAATAGGTTTAGATAGGTATTTTCTTGCATTAGGAGTATTTGTGGTAGGTAGGATTAGGAATATGAGTTGGCCTTTTGTGGAGAGTTATCTGATTTGCAAGGTCCCACACTTTAAGATAACTCCATGTTAGAAAAATTACACCGATTTCCCCACACATGTGTCTACAAATCGGGGTTGTGATTTTTTTATAACAAAACACTTATGCTTATTTGTACAACTTAACACTATACTGGGAAATTTGCACATTAAAGGAAAATGAACACATCAAATGGAAAAATACACATCAAAGGAAAGTTTCACTAATATAAAATTACATAGATCCCTAAAATTTTGTGGATCTTTGAAATTCCATGAAAGCCTAAAAATATGCAGCTCCCCCTAAAATTATGCAAAAGGCTAAAAATTCATGTAACATAAAAAAGACGTGCTACACTAATTTTTTTTGGAAGCCTAAATTTCCATAGAATCCTACATTTCTATGAAATCCTAAAATTTCACACAATACTTGATGTAGACACAAAATCATGCACTTTCGTAATTATTTAGTCTCGGTCACATAATACTATTCATATGGTTCTTAAGTGAAAAAGAGTACTAATTAACCCATGTATTTGGCCATCTTGCATTGTTTTCTTTTGTTAATTTCGATCTTACGCACGTAATTGCCCAGTCTATAATTTCGTTTTTCCCCCTATTTTTGACTAGGGTGCTCATCCAGGACTGGGGTACCCTAAGTGCCCTGATATTCTTTGCAATTTCCACTCACTTTTTGGTAAATTTCTATCCATTTTAGCTTCTTATATAATTGGAGATTGGAATTTTCAGTGTTAATTATGAAATTAAAGCAAGATAACCAAAAAAAATTAAAGTTATGTGACAATAATGAGGGACCAAGCACTAATTTAGATCCATTTCCATCCATCTACCTCCAGCACAAGGGACACAAGTCTAGTTCATCTACATCACACTTAATAGAGGGAAGTCAATTGATTTTATACACACATTTATTGCATTATGCATCTAGTTACTTACTCGCTACTCACAAAGTGTGACTAGCACAAGGGAAACCTAGGGCATAATTCCACACACATACACCTAGAACTAAATTGGGTTTGAGTAGATAAACGCTCAAAGATAATTCCATCAATTTGGTAGCTAAGGATGATTTGAACCCTTCAAATATATCTTTTGTTTTTAGGGTTTTGATGTTTTTTTTGGTTTTGCATGTGATTCATTCATTCTAGATCTACAACAAACTTGCCAATATTACAATGACCTCGAGTGACTCAAATCTAATATATGTGATACTCTTTTTACCCAAAAATAATTAGAACCTAAAAACCTATTAGACACTAGAGCACACGATTGACAAGAGTGGCAGATGCTTCAATCCTCTTAGATGCCCTAGTCCAAGCTTATCTGACAATTTCACAATTTTCAAAGCATGGTTATGACATTCTATACTACCATTTTATCGGTTTTTCATCTCAGAATACCCTTGACATAATTACAAAATAGATAATTCTTTCTATCTCCTTTTTGTAACTAGGGTTTCATACTTTCTTGCTTAGTTATCTTTTTTTACTTTCAATACTTAATTGCTATATTCATTTACTCCTACTACTATAACATCTAGATTTGCTTAATATGTATCCCAATTTCCATGTTGTTCTACAAAAATCTATAAACACCATGTATCTTCCTAAATATACCCTACGACATGAAATAATCCCTATTTTTATCATTTATTTGATGACCGTAGTCTTCGTGGTCCTCCATCTAATCAACCCATGTTGAGACAATTCAAGATTTGAATTCTTTATTTCAGGACAAATTTAAGGCTATGGAATCCATGATTACATCTCTCAAATCTGAAATTCAACATCTTAAGGATTCTTCTCAGGCTCATGTTTATTCACTTTCTACATCTCATCTTCATTTTGTGTCTACTACATGTGCTCATATCAGTGAACCTCAAGCCATACCATTACGGGATCATCACACCTTTAATCGCAATACTAAGAAAAATGACATTCTTGATAAGCTCCTTAGTCATCAATTGATCACTTTTCCACCTACTCATTGCTATCCTCCTTATTAGCTTGCAAAATATCAAGGTCATTTGTATTGGAATTATCATCAAGTTAATGGGCATAACGAAAATGACTATTACACTTTACAATGAAGAATCAAACATCCCGAGTGCTAGGCATTTATCTCATTCACTATAAAACATTTTATTGCATGCCCATCTACAAATTCTACATCTCATTGGGTTCCTAAATATTATTCATATATGTCTAGTGAACAATGCACCATCACTTCTAATTCTCTTTCTTCCATCACTCAAGCACCACCTATGCAATATACTCAAGTCAAGAAACCACCTCTCCTAATTAGTCCAACACTTCCTCATACCAAGTCACCTACATGATACCGATCCAAACTAAGTAACCACCTCTAAAGGTCATTGCAACTCCTCCACTTCTCAAGTCATATGCAACAACAAGAAACCACTCATTGTACAAGAAAATAACACTCTAGATAACATCTTTTGGCTCTCACAATTTAAGGACCATATCCAGTCCTTGCATTAGCATCTAATCACTTTTTTCAAAGAAACTACTCCTTACATTGATCCACTTAGCATAATTTGACTAAATATCAATCACTTACATATTTCTTGGCATGGTGTTTATCATCCCCCTCTCGTATTCTAAAGCAAAAACATGCATATTACATCTTCATCACATAAAAATCCAACATCCGCTCTGTTGGTACCGAAACTTAATCTCCTTCACAACTCAAGCAGCATCATGGATTTGCACAAGAAACTCAGAGGTAGATAAATGATTTGTATGTCATTTGTAGCTGGGAGACATCTATCTGACTTGTTAGCACTCAAGATTTGAAGGAGTGGGTAGCACCTCGAAGTATTTTGATCTAATCCTCACTATTCTAGGTTGTGCCTTTCAACCAAGGTAAGAGAACCTATATTGCAGCCTTTGTTTGATGAAGGAGGTGGAGATATCCTTATGCTTTGCACATTGTATGGAGATGGCCTTGGGAAAACATGATCAATTATCCATTATTCAAACTCAAAAGAGTTGTCACTACTAAATGATGGAAATGCTTTCAAGACAAGGCTAAGGTTGCTAGAGACATGATAAAATCCTGATATACTTTGTGCATTTTTGTGAATGGATTGTATTCTTTTGTTGACACATAATGCAATGCAGGGGGTAGTATGGGTAGGATGAGTTAGTTTGAATGAAATTTTGTTGGGAGATGTTTAGACAAGACTAGCTAGGAATTACCAACTTCTTTGAGAACCTTTGCAAGAGATTTGCAACACCTAAATAGTAGAGATGTTTCAATGGGTTTAAAATACTCCTTCAACTAGGATATGTGCACCAAATGGAGGCCCAAATCTAAACTCTTCCAAACAAACTTTGATAACATACCACAAAATATTGAAGAAAAATACCAACAAAGTATCCAGGAATCCCTATTTGATCATGACCTAAGGTGCACCCAAAGGTTTACAAACAATCTCAATATTCAAGGACAGTAAAATGATTTTAAATCTGTTTATCTTCTATTAGATGAAGGCTCTTCTGAATACAAGATTACAAACGCCATTAAACCATCAACAAGAAATGAGAACCTATATAATCAAGGAGATCCTAAACATAAGATTGCAACATGAGTAAGAAACACAAATCGAAATCATTCTGAAACATAAACATATGTAAATTTTGCCAAGAGATCACACCAAATAATCCAAAATTTGATCAAATACATCAGCAAGGGAGTGCTATAAGAACAATCTAAAAGCATGTTGATGGATTTACAACTGAAACCAACTCAACATGATGAAATCTGATACAAAAATGGAATTGAAAATGGCTCTCAGGTGGTTTTCTTAGAGAAAATGGGCTTCTTCTTGTTTCTTCCTTGAAAAATTCTATGTCCCTTTTCTCTCTTTTTTCCCCATTTTTTCTAAATGCATAATATACCCTATGATATCATGGAGAATTTCTTCCCAAGAAAATAATATGCTTAAGGGATCAAATTTTTACAACTCTTCATGATTCCATGAAAATGACATCAAATTGGAAAATAGTTCACAGGTTGCCAGGGATGCATAAATTTTTTAAAATATTACACAAATTCAGATCCTTATCCATCCCAGGGTCACGTTTTTGTCATTCAGGCATGCCAACATGCTTTATCAATCATTTTTCACCTTTTACCTTTTCAATTTTACCTCTACAACTCTTGATTTTCACTTTTCACATTTTTATCCGGACAAAGGTAAAAATTATATCAAATCCATCGTAGATCAAAGAATTGAGTCCTAAAAATGTTTGTAATGTTCTTAGAGCACCAAGATGACCCAAAATCATATAAAATTTGATGAAATTTGATGCAAAAACTTTATTTCCAAGTTTCTTGAGATCCCATGGTGGCCAAACCGAGCAAATGCACAGTAACCATTGATTTTGATCAACTTTTAATATCAGCCCTCCACATGGAATATGCCATTTTAAAAATAAGCTCAAAATTACCCTTTTGACCTTTGAATGGGGTGGGACACATGTCAAAACATGATTGGATCAAACTCCCATCCTTTAGAAATGCATTTACGACCTTTTTTAATTTTGGAAAATTTTGCAAAATTCCCGCTTCTCCCATGGACCCGCCACATGTCCACCTGTGGGCCCCACTAAAAACCGTGGGCCGATTTTATGAATTTTGCCATTTTTTAGATTTTCAAATTTTTTTACATTTTTCCCCACAGGCCCACACCTGGTTTTTTCCTTTGCCACATGGCACTCTCTCGATTCTTTGCGGTTCAACCTTTCAAATTTTGCCTTCAAACCTCCTGCCAAATTTGCAAAATTTCAAAATTTTCCTCGGCCCGCACTCTCCCTTTGAATGCTTAGGACGTGCCACGTGTTGGCTCCTCATTGGTCGTAGGACCATCTTTCATTTTTCACCTTGCAAACACAAAGGCAAAAATTCATAAAACTTTCCCTCACCCCTTCTTCCACCTTTGTATTTCTGACACATGTCCACTTCTTACTGGTCGCGGAACTTCACTCAAATTGTAACTTTAAAATTTTTGAAGTTAAAAACTTCAAATTCATCAAAATCTCCACCCCCTCATATTGTCTTCTCCTAGACACGTGTCCACCTACCATTGGATGCGGGCCTTTGGTTCAAAATTTGCTTTGACATTTTGAGCCAAAAACATCAAAATTCTCCAACTTCATCCATCACCCGCATGTCTCCCGAGCCACATGTCCTCTTCCCCTTTGCTGTGGGATTTTGGGCCTAGAATTGACTTTGAGAATTTTGCCAAAATGAAAGCCAAAATTCTTAAGGTAAATATACCACTCCTCGGCCAATCAACATGTGCCACATAGGCACCCTTTATAAAAGGTGGAGCCACGGACCAAATTTTTCCTTTTAGCCAAAATTTCAAAAATGACAAGTTTGGAAAACATTTCCCAACCACCCATGGCCAATAGGAACCCACCATGTTGCAATAATGTTATGATGATGAATTTGATGGGTATAATACGCCCGTATGACCGTCAAAATGTCAAAAATACAGAGGATGCCCTAGAAATCAAATTTTTTAACAAGGTAGATTTCTTGATCTTAAACCAATTGAATCATTTTTTGACATTAATTTCGACCTTGGGATTGGGAAAATACTTGCACAAATTTGGGATTCGATCAGACTTCAAGTTTTTTCATGATTTGACAAAGGAAAAATGACACAACCCATAAAAATGAAGAAATTAGGGCACAGAAAGGGGCAAACTTGGAAATTACTTCAGATGAGGGAAAAACAACAACATTATGAGCATTTTTGAAGCATTCAAATAGGAGGGAGAAATGCAGACCACCAAATCGACCAATGAAATGTTTGTGAGCAAAATTGGACATGAAAAATTAGGGCACATTATGAAAAATCAATAATGGGACCAACATTGGCTCTTGCTTGGGGATGGGCACTCCCAATGAGTGCCACAAGGACAAAACATAGACCAAGTGCCAAAAACCATTGGGAAAAGGAGTCAAAACACAAAGGCAGCCCAAAAACTAGAATTACCATAAAAATGGACCGAGAAAACCACCCACAAATGGTTTCCAAGGACAAAAGGGAAAACCACACACCAACCAACAACAAGAAACAAAGCAAGAACAAAGACTATACAAATATACAACTTGTGCATACCTCACTTGGGGATTTAATCCAAGAAATGTTTTAAATGTCTACCATTAATAGGCAGCTCCAGTAAATCCCCATCTAGATCCTTGAGAAAAAGGTGTGCTCACCAATTCTGATGTCAATGGCATAAGGGCCCATCCATAATGCATCAAACTTGCCATGCTTTCCCTTGTCTTCATGCCTACTATCCCACAAAAATCAGATCTCCAACACTTCAAGGCTCTAGGAGTGAGCTTCTTATCAAATAATCTCTTCAATTTCTCTCTAAATCTGACATGCCTTTGATGGGATACTTTCTCTCTTCATCAAGATCAATAATTTGATTGATCCTTGATTCATATGGTCCATGCTCTTGATCTTCGAACTGTTGGGAAAACTGAAATAAAGATAATCAGGTGTAAGGGTAGTAAGGCCTGAGTTCCATACACCAATTCAAATGGGCTTTTACCAATTGCTCTTTTAGGAGTTATTCTATCAGCCCAAACTGCAAACTTCAATTGTTCTCCCCACTTCTTCTTGTTCATTTCCAAGGTCCTCCTAATGATCTTCAGCAAGTTCTTATTATTGGACTCATCTTGTCCGTTCCCTTGTGGATTGTAGTTTGAAGAATAAGTTAGATTTATCCCATATTCATTGCACATTGCCATTAAATTTTTGTCTCTAAAGCACATGGAATTATCAGATACAATCTTAACTGGAATTCCAAATCTGCATATGATATGATTCAACAAGAAATCCATTACCACTTGGTGTGTTACCTTTCTAGATGGAATTGCTTCAACCCACTTTGTAAAATAATCAGTTGCTATTAGGATCCATTTATGACCAACACTAGAAGGATCTGAAATATCACCAATGAAGTCCATTCCCCATTGTTTGAAAGGGGCTTTAATTGATACATGCTACAAAGGAAGGGAGCCTAAAGCTTTTAGTCTTTCAGAGAAATGTTGGCAACTATCACACTTTCTAACCAGCTGGGTTACATCTTTAAAAAGAGTAGGTCACCAATAACTAGCTCTTAAAATCTTATGTGCTATCACTCTCCCAGCAACATGTCCTCCACAAACTCCCCCATGGAAATCAACAATCAACTAGGGAGCTTCATCTTCAGTTATGCATGTCAAGAGGAAACCCTCAAGGTTCTTCTAAGCTAGCCCAAGGTCTGTTATGATATACTTTTGAGAGGCCAACTTGAGGGATCTTTTCTAATTTTTATTCAAGTTACTAGGATAGCATAGGTGCTTGAGGTAAAAGATCACATCTTTGTACCATTCAGACCTCATCAATTTCCCAAGCATATTTTCCATTTCTTCCTCTAGCTGATTCACTTCTACATTTTGCAAGTTTCTCTCAGCCATGAGCTTAGCAAGGCCCAAACCTCTCACTAACTTTGTGGTTTGGATATCCATATCATACTCCTATAATTTTTTGACCCACCTACATCTTTTACTTGAGATCTCCATTTCGATAAGATGTCTTTAACCATGGTGTGGGAACATAGGCAACAAATTTTGAATTCAATATATAAGGCATGAAAATATACTTCAAATCAGCTACTTGTAAAGCCTTGCTAAAGAAGGAAATAGGCCTCTCAACTCCATTCTCATCCTTTTGTAACAAAACTGAAGCAATAGTATATTCGGAGGAAAAGGAAAAGATTTTGAAAGGCCTCTTATAGTTAGGAGTCTAAAACAAGTGCATGCTTGAGTGCATCCTTTATTCCTTAAAAAGTTTCAATGGCATCCTTCTCCCACCTGATAACTTGGTCCTTTTTTAACATGCTCGTGATTGGAAGAGTCATCTCAAAGCAAAGTTGGACACAAACCTTGTAATAAAATTAATTTGGCCAAAGAAAGACTGGATGCCTTTCTTGGTTCTCGCATAGGTACTTTGTTGATTGCCTCGACTCTTTCAAGGTCTATCATGACACCATCCTTAGACACAATATGTCCCAGAAACTTGGCCTTCTACACACCAAAATGAAACTTCTTTGGATTAAGAGAGATGCCATACTCCCTACATCTGATTAGCATCTTTTCCAAGTGCTGCAAATGATTACCTCATCGCTTGAAAATACAAATCACATCATCTTGATAAACCGCAATAAACTCATCGATGTAACCAACAAAAGCAACATCCATTTCCCTTTGAAAAGTGGCACCAACATTCATCAACCCAAATGGAATCCTTACAAAAACATAAGTTCCCAAGGTGTAGTGAAGGCTATCTTAAGTCTTTATGATTCTTTAACAACCACTTGATTGTATCTAGAGAAACCATCCAAAGTAGAAAGCATTTCTAACCCTGTCACAAATTGTAACATATATTACATGTTTGACAAGGGGTATTTGTCCTTCATGGATGCTTTGTTTAGATTCCTGAAATCCACACAAAGCCTATGTCTCCATTCTTCTTTCTAATTGGCACAACGTTTGTAACCCAAGATGAATACCTAGTGGGCTGAATGATACCACCATCTCTCAATTTCTTTAACTCTTCCTACATTTTCATGGAGATAAGTGGATTAATAGGCCTTTGTCTCTATCTCAATGGCTTAGTATTGGCCTCAAGAGGAATCCAATGTTGGAACAAATCTTCTCTATATGCCTTTAGCTCTGAATAAGACCAAGCAAGGCAATCTTGATATTTCTTTAAGAGTTGGGCATAGGACTACTTTTCCTCTTTGCTGAGATTTCTGCCCAACCAAATATTCCTTGGTTTATCCTTGGTTCCCAAGTTGTTCTCTTCCACATCCCTTGAAGCAAACATGTTCCTATTAATGATGCAATCAACATTGATAAAATTTGATTCAAGTGCAACAAGACCTTTAGGAATGGTATTTGTTTTTAATTGTATAATATCCTTGTCAAACAAAGTTTCTCTCCCTTCATTCATGCATAGCATTGGATCCAAATCAATGTTCTAACCAGTAAACTCACCTTGGCATTGTAAGAACCTCAACACTTGTGCATCATCATAAAAAATTTGCCAATGTTTCACATTATTTAGGACAACTGGCCTTGTTAGCACTTCAATGTTATATTCACAAAAAGGTGAAATAGTAAAATTGTCAAATATGGAGCCAAGTACAGCCAACTTATCAGCAACAACATTAAGACTTCTATCATGGTAAACAATGTTAAAGGAATCAAACATTTCAATCAAGTCCCAAACAACATGCTTATATTGTTTCATATGCTGATTTTTTGTGGCATATAACTTCCTTACTTGCTTGAAAACCAACTCTGAATCCCCCTTGGCAAAAATATCCTTCACTCCATACTTCCATGCAATCCTTAACCCCAACAACAATGCCTCATACTCAATAATATTGTTAGTGCATTCAAAATTAAGTTTGAAGGAAAAAGGAAACTCTTCCAAACTAGGAGAAAGAAAAACTATACCAGCACCATTTCCAAATTTGGAGCAAGCTCCATCAAATAGCAAGGTCCAAGGAGAACCTACCATACCAAGGCACTTTGATTTTTCCATCTTGTGTTCATTTCCATCAACAAAGCCAATGAAATTGTCAGCATCTACATCAGCAAATAACACTTCATAGGAAGTATTGTTGGGATCTTCAATCAAGTGCAAAATTTTCTTCTAACCATAGAGTTTGACAAGGCTGCCCTCAATGGGAATAGTGGAAAAGGACATGTCCATTTGAACACTACCACCAACACTTGCATTCCATTTTCTTGACAAAAACATACCCCATTTGGCGGGCAGTCCAACAATTACAACATCAAGTTTTAAGTTCTTACCCTGATAGGCTGCAAGTTGCACTACCAACCCTTCACACAACCAAAACCAGAACTTCCCTTGAATCCATGGTATTAAACTTCCCATAGGCAGTTGTCACCTTGATATCCAACTCATTCATGACTTCTAGAGGCATGAAATTACATAATGCACTAGAATCAAACATACAATTGTGAAGTAGTTTATCTTTTATGAGCAACGTTGTAATGAATGGATCAACATTGAATTGGGAATAAACCAAGGATGTCCCCAAATATACTTCAGGTGCCTCTCCAAGATCTTCCACTGCTGGTGGTGTTTCAAGGCCAGTAATGATTTGAAGAGGAGTTTTAACGACATTTACATTTCTACTTGGGCTAATCTTCTCTTCTTTCAATCCCAAGTACTCAAATGCTCTCTTCTTATGCTCAGGAATTCTAAGCAACTCAATAATTGGAAAACTCACTTTAATTTGGCTCAATACTTGGGAAATATCATATGGAACATTCTTCGGTAAGACAAAATTGGAAGGGAAACAAGAAGGTTCATCAGATGGAGAAGTATTCCCAGTAGCTTGGCTATGAAGAGGACAGTTATCTTTGCATAGGACATCGTGGTTCTTGGGAAAGTGTTTCTTTTCTAGGATTATCTTTTGGAATTCTTGTGAGCAAGGGTATCTTTGGCTTGGCTTGAGGACCAACTCCTCTAACAACTTTACTTATAGTATTATACTCTTTCTCTTGACCAACCACATCATTCATTAATAATTGTCTATTTTCCTCCGAAGGGATACCACCATCATACTTTTTGATCATCAAGTCCCTTAGATATTCAAAGTCATTATTGTGAATTTCAAAGGCTTGAAAACAATCTACCTCATGAGTTTGAGAGGATGAAAGAATTGGTACCCTCTTTATGCAATATAAAAAGGTTGCACATTCCTTTCACTTATTACATCCGTTGATGTTGCTGCCTGTTGTGAGCTTGAAGATATGCCCATCATGGAAATATCATCATCACTTCCATACTCATTATCAGCTTCATCAATTTATTGGTCCACTTCACATGGAGGATGAGGAAGAATACATCTATCACACCAATCCATATCAGTAATTTCATCAACAAAGCAGCAACCCTAGCAGCTAGAGGGTCGTGGATCAATCTATTTTCATGTATTTGGGGTTGTCTATTTGCAGACTCCAACAGGCCCTTTACCCTTGTCATCAAACCTCTACTCATTTCTATGGTGATTGAAAATATATCCTATGGCTACTTCTTAGGATGACCTTGTGAAGTCTACCCAATACCCTTCTCAGCTTGCTAACTTGTATGAAATTTCTTTGACAACCCCTATCAAAGTCTTCACAACCTCTTCTAAATCAGCACCTTTGCTAGCTTGAAAATTTTCGGGTTTATCAATTTTACACCATCTCTCTTAAGAGGTTTCCCAAAAGCCTTGATATTGTTCTCAATTTAAAGTGCCATGGTGAAAGCTTGTCTTATGTTGGTTGGGTTCTTGTCTCTTAGGTAGTAGGCTACCTTTTTATCAAATGCATATGTATATTTGATTAAACAAGATTCATCACAAGGCCTCAAACCAATAGGTAGCCTTCTTAAAGTTTTGTTAAACCTTGTGTTGAAGTCATGGACTGATTCATTAAGGTTTTTTTATATTCTCAAATTCAAATAAAAGAAATCTAGGATCACCCTGCCACCATATCGCAACCTAAATGCATTTTTCATTTCGTGCCATGAATCAATAGAGTTATCGGGTAGAGCCTTATACCAATCCCTAACATATTCTTCTAGTGTATGAATAAACAACTTAATATACACATCCTAAAACTCTATCTCAAAATCTTCCATCATATTATCAAAAAGTTTGAGATGTTGATCACCGCAATAGCATTGTTACCACCCGAATTTTGGCACCTATTTCGACATCTTGTGGGATAGAATTTGGGTAACCATCCATTCCTCCAAAATTTATAGGACCAAAGGTGTTAACAAAAAATGAAGGTCTAGGCTAAGCCATATTGTTTGGTGGGGGTGATCTTTGAGGTGAAACAAGCTGGTGAGGAGTACAATATCCTTGGGGCTCAAAAATGTGGTTCACAAGACTGGTATCCTCTAAGTGCTGATTTTCTTGGAAAGTTTGATTTGAATTAAAACACAGAGGTGTAGATTGGAGAAGGAACTTACTAGGTACAAAAGAAGGACCTTCACTAGCTGAGGCAAACAAGTTTATGAGAGGATTTCCTGAATCAGAATCACTTGAAGAAGAGTGATAGTCTTCTACCAAAGGCTGATCTCTCTCACCAATGATTGTATCTTTGCCTGATGTCTAACCTTTAACCACTTTCCAAACTCTTCTCCCTTCCAACTCTAAATTTCTCAAGTCTGAGAACAATTTTTTAGCAGAGTCTTTAAGGAAGAGAGATCTTCTTCCCTCCAGTTTTACAGAGATCAGCAACACAAAAATAAATGACAAAAAATCAAGACACTGGTATTTCTAAATTCAAATCAGCATGGAGTTTCCACTAAGGAATTTCACCTCAGTTGTGCAAGAATGCACTAAAATAATTCTATCAAATTCTTTCTAATACTGATAAATTTGCAAGGTTTTATAAACCAAGCCTTCTTCTTCTTAAATCAGCCAAACAAAATGCAACAAAAGTGTCTAAACTGTTGAGAAATGGAATAGAGCCAGCTGACCTTGAAACCTTTGCTTTAAAACTTATAGATCTGAAACATAGGATGATAACCTAACAATGCAACAACTCAAATACTTGAATACATCTCAAAAACACCAAGAAATTACAAGAATTCCCCAGAATCGGCGCCACTGTGTTGATACCCAAAAATTAATCTCCTTCACAACTCAAGCAACATCATGGATTTGCACAAGACACTCAAGAGGAAAATAAATGATTTGTATGTCATTTGTAGCTGGGGAGACATCTATCTGACTTGTTAGCACTCAAGATTTGAAGGAGTGGGTAGCACCTCAGAAGGATTTTGATCTAATCCTCACTATTTTAGGTTGTTCCTTTCAACCAAGGTAAGAGAACCTATATTGCAGCCTTTGTTTGATGAAGGAGGTGGAGATATCCTTATGCTTTGCACATTATATGGAGATGGACTTGGGAAAACATGATCAATTATCCATTATTCAAACTTAAAAGATTTGTCACTACTAAATGATGGAAATGATTTCAAGACAAGGCTAAGGCTACTAGAGACATGATAAAATCCTGATATACTTTGAACATTTTTTGTGAATGGATTGTATTCTTTTGTTGACACATAATACAATGTAGGGGTAGTATGGGTAGGATGAGTTAGTTTGAATGAAATTTTTTTGGGAGATGTTTATACAATACTAGCTAGGAATTACTAACTTCTGTGATAACCTTTGCAAGAGATTTGCAACACCTAAATAGTAGAGATGTTTCAATGGGTTTAAAATACTCCTTCAACCAGGATATGTGCACCAAATGGAGGCCCAGATCTAAACTCTTCCAAATAACCTTTGATAACCTACCATAAAATATTGAAGAAAAATACCAACAAAGTATCCAGGAATCCCTATTTGATCATGACCTAAGGTGCACCCAAAGGTTTACAAACAATCTCAATATTCAAGGACAACAAAATGATTTTAAATTTGTTTATCTTCTATCAGATGAAGGCTCTTCTGAATACAAGATTTCAAATGACATTAAACCATCAACAAGAAATGAGACCCTGTATAATTAAGGAGATCCTAAACATAAGATTGCAACATGAGTAAGAAACACAAATTGAAATCATTCTGAAACATAAGCATATGCAAATTTTTCCAAGAGATCACACCAATAATCTAAAATTTGATCAAATTAATCAAAGGAGTGCTATAAGAACAATCTCAGAGCATTTTGATGGCCTTACAACTGAAACCAACTCAACATGATGAAATCTGATACAAAAATGGAATTGAAAATGGCTCTCAGGTAGGTTTTCTCAGAGAAAATGGGCTTCTTCCTGTTTCTTCCTTGAAAAATTCTACGTCCCTTTTCTCTCTTTTTCCCATTTATTCTAAATGCATAATATACCCTATGCTATCATGCGGTCTTTCTTTCCAAGAAAATAATATGCTTAAGGGATCAAATTTTTACAACTCTTCATGATTCTATGAAAATGACATCAAACTAGAAAATAGTTCGTAGATTGCTAGGGATGCATAATTTTTTTAAAATATTACACAAATTCAGATCCTTATCCATCCCAGGGTCATGTTTTTGTCATTCAAGCATGCTAGCATGCTTTATCAATCATTTTTCACCTTTTACCTTTTCAATTTTACCTCTGCAACTCTCAATTTTCACTTTTCACATTTTTTATCAGGAAAAGGTAAAAATTATATCAAATCCATTGTAGATCAAAGAATTGAGTCCTAAAAATGTTACCAATGTTCTCAGAGGGCCAAGACGACCCAAAATCATATAAATTTTGATGAAATTTGATGCAAAAACTTGATTTCCAAGTTTCTTGGAGATCCCATGGCGGCCAAAACAAGCAAATGCATAGAATCATCGATTTTGATCAACTTTTAATATCAGTCCTCCACGTGGAATATGCCATTTTAAAAATAAGCTTGAAATTACCCTTTTGACCTTTGAATGGGGTGGGACACGTGTCAAAATGTGATTCGATCGAACTCCCATCCTTTAGAAATGCATTTGCAACCTTTTTTAATTTTGGAAAATTTTGCAAAATTCCCGCTTCTCCCTAGACCCGCCATGTGTCCACCTATGGGCCCCACTAAAAACCGTGGGCCGATTTTATGAATTTTTCCATTTTTTAGATTTTGGAAAAATTTTACATTTTTCCCACGGGTCCGCACCCTAGTTTTTTCCTTTGCCACATGGCACTCTCTAATTGATGCGGGTTCAACCTTTCAAATTTTGCCTTCAAACCTCCCTGCCAAATTTGCAAAATTTCAAATTTTTCCCTTGGCCCACGCTCTCCATTTAACTACTTAGGACATGCCATGTGTTGGCTCCTCATTGGTCACAGGACCATCTTTCATTTTTCACCTTGCAAACATAAAGGCAAAAATTCATAAAACTTTCCCTTGGCCCCTTCTTCCACCTTTGTATTTCTGGACATGTGTCCACTTCTTATTGGTCGCGAACTTCGGCTCAAATTATAACTTTAAAATTTTTTTGAAGTTAAAAACTTCAAATTCATCAAAATCTCTGCCCCCTCATATTGGCTTCTCCTGGACACATGTCCACCTACCATTGGATGTGGGCCTTTGGGTCAAAATTTTCTTTGACATTTTGAGCCAAAAACATCAAAATTCTCCAACTTCATCCATCACCCGCATGTCTCCCGAGCCACATGTCCTCTTCCCATTTACTATGGGATTTTGGGCCTAGAATTGACTTTGAGAATTTTGCCAAAATGAAAGCCAAAATTCTTAAGGTAAATCTACCACTCCTCGACCAATCAACATGTGCCACGTAGGCACCCTTTATAAAAGGTGGAGCCACGGACCAAATTTTTCCTTTTAGCCAAAATTTCAAAATTACAAGTTTGGAAAACATTTCCCGACCACCCCGGCCAATAGGAACCCGCCATGTTGCAATAATGTTATGATGATGAATTTGACGGGTATAATATGCCCGTATGACCGTCAAAATGTCAAAAATATAGAGGATGCCCTAGAAATCAAATTTTTAACAAGGAAGGTAGATTTCTTGATCTTAAACCAATTGAATCATTTTTTGACATTAATTTTGACCTTGGGATTGGGAAAATACTTGCAAAAATTTGGGATTCGATCAAACTTAGATTTTTTCATGATTTGACAAAGGAAAAATGACACAGCCCATAAAAATGAAGAAATTAGGGCACAAAAAGGGGAACTTGGAAATTGCTTCGATGAGGGAAAACAACAAAGATTATGAGCATTTTCAAGCATTCGAATAGGATGGAGAAATGCAGACCACCAAATCAACCAATGAAACGTTTATGAGCAAACTTGGACATGAAAAATTAGGGCACATTATGAGAAATCAATAATGGGACCAACACGCTCATTCCACTCATACTTTGACATACACTCACATCAACATTACCCGATGACACACTCTTGTGCTTCGGTTCACACTTGACTGTTGAGGGAATCTTACACACATGAACCCGGACACTATATATTGCACATTTTCACACATCATACACTTTACATCCTACACTTTATACCTTCTCCTACATACATCATACACATTCTACACATACCTCACTACACCATAGCATATTACGTGTTTTCACATATCATACACATCATCTTACATTTTACATCTTACACCTTACACATCATATATTGTGTCTTACATCCACTATGCATTTTCACATCTTATCTCATCTACACATCTTACATACATCCTACATTACACACTACACATTACACATCACATGAAGATTTCTCCTCACCACATCTATTAAACATATTACACATTTTTACTCATATAGTTATATGCACTGCACTCATTACCCTATGACGCACTCTAGTCTCATAGTCCATACTAGGACTATTGAGGGTATACATCACAAATGGACCTTGTCACACTCACATGTTTATCATTCAATCCTTTCCATCATGTGACATTCCTAGTTTAGTGATATACACCATAGGTTGCATCGTCACTTCGCTTACATCAAATAGTGGTATACATTGTATGTTACATCACCACCCCTTTCAATCATCTCATCATGATATACACTTTAGGCTTAATCATCACATATTTTCATACATCATCTCTAGGTTACATTTCATCAATACACAATCATCACAATGTGCTACACATAGCTCGAACATTTCTTGATGATGTAATTTTGTTTATAGTTCATTCTTGACTGTTGAGGGGGCATAAACAAATGAACCTCACTGCATACACTTCCATTCACTTGGGGGCACATGGATCCTATCATCCACTCTGCATTCCATTCCACCCATCCACAACATACTACATTTTATGGTTGTATTTACTCTTTCTTACATTTACTTGTACATGCTCACTTTATTACACATGCTAGATAGATATCTTATATGTCATTACTTTTACCATACACACATATGAATTCACTTGCATTTCTAGTTGTGATCCCGACTATACGAGATCCATTACAAGTAGTATAGATGATTAGCACAAGTCCTATAGTATTTCCTAGGGGAATCCACATTTGTACACTACACGTGTTATTATTTCATTTTTTTTCATAGGACACTACTTTATTGGGTTACACATGCGTTGAAATATGTTTTATCTTTCTAACATGCTGACGGGTGCTTCATGTACAAATTTTTTTATGCAGGGAAATTTGATTCCATACTTGTTTGCTACATTGTCTATTATTGCTTGTTCTTGTTTGTGGTCTTTTCCCTTTGTCTTGTGTTCACACTTGTTTATTTGTAGCCACTACGACCTTTGAGTTTCTTGTGACATTGTGATTGGTGTCCCATGTTTACAACCCACTTTTTGCAGTCTTTTTTGGCTTCTTGTGTTTTTACTTGCATCCTAGCTTACACATTGTCTCAGTAGCTTATACTTGTTCTCTACATTCATGCGTGTTTATACTAACACTTGTTTCCTAACCACTTCTTTGCATGTTCCTTTGTTTTTACCAAGCACATCCCTTACCCCCTATAAGGAATGGTATCACCGCCGGCCCTCTTTTGGGGCACATTCTCCTATCCGTGATGTCACATGCGCCCCCAAGGGGGCATCATTTGGGTTTATATAAACTACACAAAGTCAACACCGGTAAATATCATTTTTAATTTTTTATCCATGACACAATGTGCTACACAACAAGTGGGTTCAAACCAGTCTACATAACTCCATACACAATGGATTTTACAGGTAGATTGTCCTTAGCATTATTGGGAGTAGTTACATGTTAAAGGATAAACCAGACCTTACTCTCTACACTACTTCGTATTGGTGTCAAATCTCCCCAAAAAATAGACAGTATAGAGATATCTTCAATTCTTGGGAAACAGTTATAAGTTGGAGGATAAATCATAATTTCCTCCCTACACTTCTTCATCCAGTGGTGTGAGATCACCCAAAAAAATCATGCATGTCGATATCATCTAAAGGATCCTTTATACACCCTTTTTCTCATCACGGATCAGGTGCACATGTTCTTTTTTCATTTTCATACTTTCCTTACACATTTTTTACATATATACATGCATTTTTACACATTATACATGTGTATTTGACTACTTGATCATCTTCTCTTTTTCAAGTTTGTCTGTATGGGAATAAAGCAATCAACGTCACACATATAACGGGTACATCACACACACAATACTAACCATATAGGTACACCACACACATCATCATATACATAAGTATTTCTGCCCTAGGTTCACTTACATGACTTTTTATGCTTTTGCATATTTAGTCTCCATGCTTTGTCTAGTCCCTCAAAGACGTTTTCTACATCACTCTAGATGAATATCGGTATGCACATCTATCTATTTAATGTTACTCGATCATTATTCTCACCAAAATAAAGTGGGAAAAAATGTAGACACAAAATCATGCACTCTGGGTAATTATTTATTCCTAGTATCATACTACCATTCATATGGTTCTTAAGTGAAAAAGAGTACTAATTAACCTATGTCTTTGGCCATTTTGCATTGTTTTCTATTTCTAATTTGGATCTTGCACCCGTAGTTTCCCAGTCTAAATTTTCATACTACATTTTCCTCTATTTTTGACTAGGGCTCCTAGCTAGGACTAGGGCGCCCTAGATGCCCCGGTCCCCTCTAGGCACCTTGATCCTCTTTGCACTTTCTCACTTTTTGGGCACTTTTTATCCATTTTAGCTTCTTATATTTTTGGTGGTCGGAATTTTTGGGGTTAATTACAAATTAAAGTAAGAGAACCATATAAATATAAAGTTATGTGACCACAATGAGGGACTAATCACTAAGCATTACTATTTCCACCTAAGCTTGCATCCATCAAGGCATCTAAAGATCCATTTATATCAATCTAGCTCCATCACAAGGGACACAAGGTCAAGTTAATCTGCATCACACTTCACAGAGGGGAGTTTATTATTTCTATGCACACATTTATTATAGTTTGCATGTAGTTATTTTCTCGCTATTCACAAAGTGCCACTTTGGAAAAAGAGTAACCTAGGGTACAATTTCACATACACACACCTAGAACTACATTGGGTCCGAGATGCGGTGTAGCACTCATGATAAGTCCATCAATTTGGAAATCAAGACACCTGAACCCTTCATGTGCACATTTATTTTTTAGGGTTTTAATGCTTTTTATGGGGTTTTGTAGATTATTCATTCATTCTATATCTACAATAAACTCATTTATCTTACACCGACCTTATAGTAACCAAAATAAAATATGTGTGATACTCTTCGACCTTAGAAAAATTTAGAACCTAGGGACTGACAGACACTAGAGCCCAGATCGGATAGTAGTGTTAAACACTCAAGTCTTCCTAGGAGCCCTATTCCAGATTATCCAAAGATCACATAATTTTCTAAGCATGGTTATGATAGTCTATAATTACATTTTACCAGCTTTTCAGCTCGGAATACACTTGGCATCATTATGAAATAGTTAAGTCTTTCTATTTCATTTTTACAACTAGGGTTTCATAATTTCTTTCTTAATTTCTTTTTTTTACTTTCAAGTACTTAATTTCTATATTCATTTACTATTACTATAACATCTATATTAGGCTAGAATATTACATTTTAGTTTAATCACTTGAAAATTCCGTGGAAAGAGCCAAAGTCCATGTAAAAGAGAAAATCCGCACATAAAGCTACAGAAAATAAAGGAATGTTTTAGAAAAAAAGATGGATAATTCAAAACCCAATGACGATTTGACACATCAGTATGGGTGACCAAAAGGTTAAATTTTATGGCCTTATGGTCATCAACTATGTAGAACAACATGGGGATCTTTAAATTCTCATCTATTGTGATTTAGGTCACCAAATAAGATAAAATTGGTACCATTAGAAAGGGTTTGAGTAACACTAAACATTAATAATGGTTTTTGGATGTGTTAAAGTGTTTTTGGGTCAAAATTTGGGAAACAAACCTATGGACAATTTTTAGATCTAGGTTTTGTAAAAATGTCTTTGACGCCCATGTTGGGTCTGCAAACTTTGATGTTGATTGGTCCTTGGATGGTTGAAGAAGTGGGTGGCCTTATTGATCTCAGATTTACCCTCCCCCTTTATCTTTATTTTATAAATGTAACTTAGTTTTAATTAAAAAATATATCCTCTCTTGAATGCAAGGTTATGCTACCCTTTTTTGTTGCTAAGAATTCCAAGTTGTAGACTTCTATGTTGATTTTGTGCAATGAACTCAATTCCTTCCCCACTATTGTAATACATTATGCATACTCTAACAATAATATCTATTTATTATGGCTCTCCTTCTACTATTTAAATTGTGTTATTATTTTCTTTCCTTCCTATTATATCATGATTTGGGGTGTGTGAGCTATCTTCACATGATTTCAATGTTTCATGTCATTTATGCAGAGAATCGAGTTTGGAAAAAGTGTAAAGTTGATGGCTTATGTATATCCTCTTAGCTTTTTATTTTTCCACCTTGTTATTTATCTCAGGAGAGAATCCACTTTTATTTTGGTGCATCACCTTATCTTTCATTCAATATTTCATCTTTCTAAACCTTGGTTCCTTGGAAATATTATATTAGAATTATTTATTAGTAGATCATAGTGTTGGTTAGATTAGTTGTAGTATATTGAGTGGAACTAACCATCTCGTTATTGATAAAGTTTTACGTAGCCATTTTTTCTAAAAATCATTAAGAAATTTCCCTATTCCTATTATTACTCCATCATGCCTACATTCATTTGTGATAAGTTAGGCAGGGGCCATTTGACATTTAATGCATTATTTATTTTAATTAACATTAAGTGGTTTCATGGCATTCTTTACTCTATCAGCTAAACTTTGGTTTTGGAATTGATATATATATATATATATATATATATATATATATATATATATATATATATATATATATATATCATCTTGTTTTCCAAAATGGATAGTATGATTTCAACAATGGAAATTAAGTTTCATTTTATGATATTATTTATTGGTTTTCAAGCTTGTATCATGGTATTTTTCTTCTTTCCATTCTGGACATGATTTGTTAAAGGATACATAAATGAGATTTGATAGTTTCTAAATGATCATTGTTTTTTTGTAATCTTGATGATTGGTCGTCATTTTGCATATCTTGACAAATCTGATGACCGGATTATTATCATGTTGATAAATATCATTAAATGTGACATAGTTGGGATCATATGATTTGATACTCTAATTTTCTTGTAGTTTTGGTATTTTCATAATATCGGCACATATTATCTTGTAAGGATATTAAGCATTGATCGATGGCATTTTTCTTTATAAAATATATATTAAGGTATCCTTTATATTATGTAACCCTTGTTCGAATTATAGTGTATGTTTTTTTACTTTCAATGATACCTTGCACTGGTATTTGCTAAGTGAGGTGGTAGTTGTATAATAGTAAGCTTGTAGTAGTTAATTGAATAAAGTATGTTTGAATTGAAATTTCCAAGTTAAGTTCATTGAACTATGGAAAATTTGGAGTTTTAGGTGATTTATCTTTTGTGATTTGTGCTTTGTGGAGGAAGTTTAGTTTTTAGGTACTTCTTTGAGTTGTTGGTGTAGTCACTATTTTACCCTCAATACTTCTTTCTAACCCCAAGTGCGTCACCTATCATCTAGCATACGTTAGAACTCACCCAAGGTGCACACATGTGCCAAGCTCCTCCTTTATGTGAGCTTTGTAAGAGAGTTATACCATTAATGGAGGAGTATTTGTAGAAACAGAGTTACATTCATCTACTTTGAAAGGTAGAAGCTATAACTAACACGTCTACACATTAATGCATCACAAAAGCTAAATAACATTGTAAGAGGTAAAATAAACCAGTGTCTGAGCCATGATAATTCATATAACATGAGGGTTTACACCCATAAACAAGATGTACATAATAGATTCATGTATATTGATTTAATAGAGTCTCTGGTAGCCATACTACATTCAAAAGGGTCATCTCAGACCATATATATTAAATGACAAAGACTTAAATCCTATAAGTATCTCTGATCTGAGATCCTAACTATACTTTTTCCCATTATGTCCCTTGTTACATATCCTAGTACCCATACATATGATTTATTGTATCCCTGACATCCCTCTAACACTAGGTACTCTAAACCCTAACACTATGAATTATATACCATTAGTGTTTATGTAGCACTTAATTATTCTCCATCTCTTTCTCTCGTATTCTCTTATGCATTCTCTCTACTTTCCCTTCGTGCCTCCATGTATTTCTTCATGTCTCTACTCCTGACCTAAGCATATCTTTAAATAGGATTATCGACCACTACCATAACTTCTCTTTTGAGAAGATCATGTGCCAAGTTTTGATGTGGTACTCCATTGGTGAATTCTTATCCTCTTCGCAAACCTTCCACCAACTATAATGTTGTCTTTGGGAATATTCCTTTGAGGAATATCCTTCTCTTAACCTCCAAATCTAGGTTGGCACCTTATCAACTCATCATGCCTAGTTAGGTCCTCACCATTTTCCTCAAGTGACTCCATGATGTTAAGTATGGCTAAGTCCTTTAAACCATTGTTCTGCCTCCCATGCACACTCTTGCTTCACTTAAACCCTTCTTAAACCCCTTTTTCTTGCATGTTTTTCCCTAAGTGCCCTTCTATCTATTGATCCTATGCGCACGCGCACCTATTGGTACTTAGCCAATATTTTAGGGTCCAACATCACCCCACACTATGTGTGTTCTCCATCCTTGGAAACATTCTTCTTCCTCAAAGAATAAAGAATAGAGGTATTGAAACAATCAAAGAATGGAAGGATGAAAGAAATGGAAGAATAGAAGAATGTGTTACTACTACATGAGGAGTGGGAACTCCTCTTCATGGATGCCTCAATATTTTCCCATGCATCTACTTCTCCCTATGCCTACTTGAAGTAGGTCACCCATTAATGTGCTTACTTCATCAAAAATAATTTCCTTGCTCTTAGCTTTTAGTGTATCAACAATGTTTTCCAGTTTTTTGCTAAGATCACTTTATGCATCAATCCTGTGAATGACTTGGGGGTATAATTTCTTTATTTTATTCTTAATCAAACCCCACAAGGTCTCGATTTCTTCCAATTTCTTATCAAATTCAGTCAAGATTCTTTCACGCTCCGCCCTATTACATTTGTGCCTTCCTTGTATTCTTTTAGATCCACCTCATGTGTAACAACCAATATGTTTGCTACCCTATCCTTGATGGAACAATTTTCACTCATAGATTCAGCCATTTGTGTGGTGGTTCTTACTACAACAAGGATCTCGGAGTACCAGGTCACTATCTCCCCAATCTTCAGCTTTTCCTCCTCCTTTTGGCATGTCATCTCCTCCTTTGCTGACTCTAATGCGAGTGGTCACCTTTACATGGTAAGGATGTGGGTAAAGTCTTCCAAGCACTACATGGTTAAATCATATTTCTGCTCATGTGGGGCCAAGCCCAGGTGCTTCAAGATTATGGCATCTGAAATGGCCTCTATCTTCTTATGGATTTCACACACATTTTCCTTTTCATCCCTCAGTTTGTGCCTTAACTGCGCACTAGTCAATTCCTTTTGTTTTATCTATTTGTCATGCTTAACGATCTCCTCATTCTTTTTCTCAATATCTTCCGCCAAGACCCTTATTCGGAATTTATCTCGAAGAGTCTTGCCTCTACCTCCACTGATACTTTGTTGAGCACATTACAAAATTGCTCATCAAATAGTTGTTAGGAATTCACCAAAGGATTTACTCCCTTGGAATTTGGTATCTTCATCAATGCATCTCAGTTGACCTCAAATTTGGGTTCATCAACATGGGACTCAAAATCCCAAGATAGCATTTTCCTCATGCGCAGTACGCACCCTCTTAATCAAAACAAGACCAAGCAAGGAGATGGTTTGTGGGAACAGATTTCGAAATGTGCATGTAGTAACTTTTTTGGATCATTAATATATTCATTTCTTTTTCTTGCACCACTACTATGCCCTTTCCACCTGTATATGCTGCCTTTGGGAAGCTTACCGCTAAGCTAGGGTCTCTACCCATGCTTCCATACTCCTTTCCCACACTAGTACTTTCCTTTGTTTCCTTCATTACTTCCTTGACACTTCACTCAACTTTGTGCTCTACAAAATGTTGGATAATTTTTGCTTCCCTCTCTATGGTATTATCTATCTGCTCCTTCGTCAGGGTCGGAGTCTTCTAATCCTTCATGTTTACTTCCTCTCTCTCCCCTTTTTTGTGAGTTCTTCCTTCATTATCATCCTTTTCATCATTTCCTTCTTCCTATAACTCGTTCACATCGTACACAGGATGGTTCTAAGCCTCATCGCACTCTTCATCATCTTCATCACCCTTGTTGACCTCCATGCTTTTTGTTTCACCTGAGTCTAACCCTTTAGTCACCCTTTACTTCTTCCTTACTAGTGATTCCAATTCAGTACTTCTCTTTTTCTTCTTTCTCTAGAGACTCTTCCCTTACCTGTGAATCCTCCTTCTGAGGTGACTCCTCTTTTTGTGGTGACTCTTTTCTCATGGGAGACTTCTTCTGATGGACGTAAGTACTAGTGCCTGTGTCCGACTCTTATGCCCCTATTATTTGCATTGTATGCACTATCTGCATGCTCAACACCTTTATCTCAAGAGTTTCTCCTCTATCTATTTTCCTTAGCACAATATTCTTCCACATGGTTGGTTCTTCAAGAATGGAGAAATCATCTTCAAAATAGGAACCCTTTTCATACTTAGGCCTTATGTGCAAATACACCCTCGATGTTTTCCTCCCTGTAATAGGTAATGTTAATGGTTTTAACATGTACACATCATGGGAGACATACTTATCCACATAGATGTGCTTCTTGGGGTATATTAGTTTCCTATGCATCTCACAGTAGTATTGATCCACTACACTCAAATCAAATCTGAGTTTCTTCATTTCTTTGAAACTATTGACCACGACCTATAAGTAATGCACTATGAAGGAGAAAGGAAATTTACACCAAGGACTCTTGGTGCCATCTACCAAAGTAAATATGTTGATGCAAAAATGCTGGTATATGATGAACTCAACTTCTCCTTACACTAGTGAGGGAAACTATTCAGGTATTCTCCATTCAACCTTGAATACGTCATGCATCTACTTATACAATGTTTCTAGGTATGCCTTATGAGTGCTTGTTATGGTGTCATAGGTATATTGTTCAAACCTCTTAATGTAGGAGGGGTTATCATCTGGGTATTCCCAAATAAACTTATTCGGCCCATCAGGAATTGTAATCTCATAAAAGATAATGGTGAGGAGGAAATTACCAAATATGATATTTTCTCCATCACACATAATGTCTATGATCTCCTTTGTAATGAAAGCTGGGAGGTTATAAATGTTTCCCTCAAAGATCTTGTGGAACACATTCAACCAGGCCTTGTTGATCTGAAAATTTCTCATTTTACCCCTTGACTGTCTGATTTTTTTCCTAATCATCAAGATAACTAGTTTGTTTTTCAAAATAATCAACGTTTGCTTTATGTTGAACATGATAATTAACATCTATTATGATATCATAATACCCCAAAGGAGAAACATAAATATCAACTTCAGTGTAAAAATTAGGCAAGTCTAGGACTATTCCAAAAGGACATTAACTAACAACATGGACAACATTATTTCCATAATGAATAGTCCAAGATTTTTCCATTATTCCAGATTTTATTTTTAGTTTTGAAGCTAATTTACTAGAAATAAAGCATTCAATAGCTCCAGTATAAAAATTATAGTAACAAGTATACCAAATAATTTACCTGGCACTTCTATAGGCATAACTTGATTTTCAACTTGTTTATCACTCTTTGTAGCATGTATCTTATGTTGCTAATTGTTATCATCCTTAGAGGGAACTAATTTGCATAATAATATTTACCATAGTTTTAGCATCCCCCTACAGGTCATCTTTTAGGTTCAAATTTATTTCCAACCTTGAAATTATTGTTTTTTCCTCCATAGGACTTTTGTCCATTATTATTGTTCTTTACAAATTTATTTGGACATTTGCAAAGAGGAGTTTATTGGTTTTTGTTTTCTTATTGTTATCGGTAAAAATTGATTTTTGTACCTAAATTTTCCATGCTCCCTTTTTGGGTGCAAGAGATGAAGAAGAATTAGAAATTTTCTTTTGTTCTCTTCCTTATGGGAAGAAATTGCTTTTAATTTCTATTCCTACCAAATGGATTTTTCTACAACCCCTTCCATAGTGGTTGGGATGTGAACATCTACCTCACCCCCTATGATAGAGTTTAATCCCATAATAAAATTTTATATCTAGAACTTATCATCAGTTTGATACTGAGGAACATACTTAAGAAGTTTAATGAATATCTCCTAGTACTGCTATATAGTTAAATTTCTTTGAGTTAGGTTCTGAAATTCAGTCATCTTCTGATCATAATAGAGTTGTGGCAGCCAGCATTTCCTAAAATAATTCTTAAATTAATCCCAAGTGATGTTTGATTCATCAATGTTCAGCTCAGCCTCACGATTGTCCTACCAGGAGGATGTCTCATGGGAAAGATGATAAACTCCTCATACTACTTTAGTTTCCTTGGAGAAGTTCTTTATCATAAATTACTTCTCCATTTCATTGAGCCATTTCTCAATTCCATCCCCAAGTGTAGTACCATAAAAATTTAGTGGAATTTTCCTTTTTATATCATTTGTGAGTTCGGTTTGTTAATTGGGTGCATTTAAGTTTGCATTTGTAGCATTGTTATTATCAACACCCAAATTTCCAATATTAGAATTTTCCACGGAGGTTGCTGATTGTTATTATCGCATCTTCATCATCATCATCATTACCCATAAATTTATGTTCAAGTACAACCAAATGATCTCTTGTGGCCAACATGGCAGGAAGAATCTCATCAAGTTTTTGTGCGGTAGCTGCTTCTCCACTTGGATGTGGGTTATTTTCAGCACCTCCTTGTTCTAACCATTTTCTATTAACAAGAAAGTTAACCTTTTATCGAGATATGGACTCAATAGGTCCAATAGTTACAACCTCCAACTCGATACCAAGATGTAACATTCCCATTTTAAGACTTTAGAAACAAGGATAAAAATTATATCGTACATAATGTTCTCTATTCTAAATTAACATTATTTAGAACACACATTCCAATGCCAATCCATCTCATAATAGAAAACCATATGCAGTTGTAAATGACTCAATGAAACAGTGATCTCTCATTTCAAGACTTGGTATTAAATTTATCTCTAATGTTAACTCATTAGTGTGTATACTACATATACTTGGTTTCTTTTACCTTTTTAGGGGCACCCGAGTGTTATGTCTAAGAGGCCTATCTAAATATATGTTACTGATATTCATTTGAAATCCTGCATCTTAGACTAGGTGACAAAGGGCAACACGACTAATAGCTTGTGATAATTTGGCCAAAGATTCTAAACATTTTTATCATGTTTACATTCTTAAATGACATACTCATAAAATGGAATAAGTCCCTCACCACACTTTTTCTATTATCTAGAGTGGTATTTCCTAACTTCTTTCATTCTAATATGATTCATGGTTTCGCACTAGACAAGGTTAACAATATGTCTAGTGTAAAATACTACTTGTGGTGAATAAGGGTACATATACATACTCAATTGAATTACGTAAATTAGGTGTGTCTAGTTATCTTAAGTCAACATGAGTTTACCTCGACACTAGATCATGTTCTTATCCCTGTATAGGGTAGAACCGTGATCCAGTCTTACACTTATGCCAATAAAGTTAAACAAACTATACAAGGTGTTGAAACATATCAACTGCAACATAGTATCCTCGTAGTGACTCCTATCATTACAAAGGTACTACACTACAGTTGATGTGTACCAACATCCAACTGAGTTTCCTCAACTGGACTAACATACCTTAGATTAAAGATTATTAACCCATCTAATCATTGACTTAAATATTAATTACAACAACGCTTAAAGATTCAACTAACATCATTTAACCTATAAGGTTACAAGTCAAAATCACATGTGAGGTAGGTATTCAGGTGAAATCTTCTTCCTAACCTTTTAATTATATGTTTAAGTTTTTCTATAAACGAGAAAACTTGTATCATATAACGACATGATTAATCTTAAATTTATGAAGGTGTGTTCATTAGGTCCTCTCTTATTTCAGCCTTAGCTTAAACAAGTTCATTATAAACCTTTATTTTAGACTTCATGAAGATGAATTCTAAATCCCATTAATACCTTTTTAAGCATTTCATAATTTGATTAAGAAATCTCTAAGAAGAACACAGTCCAATTATGAAAACAGTTCACATATGTTTCAAATACTTCAAGAATTCATACATATATATCAATATAATTCAATCATAGTTCTTTTATATTGTTTTAAGGATCTATTTAAGAGTGTCAACTTAATATTTGCATCTCTTTTATGTGCAGATAAATCCTAACATAACATATCCTTAGACCAAATCCCATAACACTTAAGTATAAACTTCCCTCCTACATCTAGGATATTGCTCAATAATATACATTCCAATTTATGCCAAGAAGGTAATACAATAAAGTAATATTAAACAATCAACAAATCATTTATTCATCAAAAGGAGGGATCCATTCACTATTTACAAAAGTATTTCAGAGATTACAAAGTGTCATAACAGCAATATAAAACTAGCTTTATTACATCTTTATTTTCTGACAAAGTACATCTCAAGTAATGATGCCACATAATCATCATAATAAAGAGATAATTTCTTTTAGTAAAATAAATGTAACTTTCTATATGTCTTTCTCCTTTCATCTTTTATGAAATCCATCTACAAAATTGTTAGCATGAGTCAGTTTATTTGAACTAAACATGATAAGCACTATAACATTAAAATGTTGTGCTTTTATCTAACTATTTCATAAAAATAACCATGTTGTTTATGATACAATTCCAAAACACAACAATAAAAACAAACATAATTTTCCCTAAAATATTACATCCAAGAAATAGAGAGAGATTAAAGTTTCATATAGTAATGTATAAGTAAGGACTAATTATTCAACATAGTTAATCCTAATTGTTCAAGAAGTAATACAAGATATACAAAACTAATTTTCAGAATAACTACATGGTTTTGTTATTTCAAGTTAGCATCCTGAATTTACATGAATGATTAAGCAACAAACAAAATTATAATTCCTCTACAATTCATAATATCTCAGACTTTAGCCTAGTGTCCAAGAATTGCATTGCTCACAAATAAGTCCCAATACCACAAGGATAACTTAATCAATAGAAACAATCAAAGTAATTTATGGTTGAAGCATCTTAAAATACCTGAGTTCATTTTTGTATTCAACTCAAAGAAGTAGTCAAAGATAACATCCTACAGACCTTACCAACAATATTTTGATTATTTCCACAAGTCAAAGAAAAATGAGCTATCTTATAGGATCACACACAAGTTTAAACTAATCGTTATTATTCCATAAACAAGCAGAATAGTTGAAACTCAGAACCTACACAAAAATTACTACCTTCTCATGGGAATATGATAAACTCATAACCATTTCTTTAAGGTCAATAAAACATTAATACCTAAAACAAGGTTAAAATTTGATATAAGCTAAGCATCCCAGAGGAGGAACAACAACAATACCCAAGTAAACAAATTTTCCAACTTAAGAAAAAAGAGAAAAAGAATGAGATTGCAGTCTCCTCATCCATCCAAACTCAACTGAAGAAGATTTATCACTTCTTTATGCAAAGAAGAATGAAAAGATACATAACATATTTCCTTATGAGCAACGCACATCAAGTGCTTAAACAATCATAGAAATATCACTTAAGGTCAACAAGGTCTTACCAGAGGTACAACATAGCCTAGAATTGGGTGAAAATTAAAGAATCAGTCAAAAGAATAGAAACCAAAACATCCAACCAGTTATTTGTCATCTCTTCATGGAAGATAAATCCCAATACACGATTCTACCAATTGAAAAATGAATCGATTCAATTCCTAACAACTCAGTGAAGAAAGGAAAAGAGAACGACCAAACCTACTCCAAAACAGGTCTCTAAATGAACTTAAAATCATCCAAAAAGAAGGAAGATAAAGCATTCAAGAAACCTCCCAATACAAGAGTTCAACATCCAACAACAATTCAGAAAACTTTCCCAAATCAAAATATCTCATTCAAAATCCAAAATCCCAGAGTGGGTTTATGAAACATACACAATAGAACCAGAACTCATGATGAATTCATTCAAGCTCAAGGTGGGTTTTCTTGTACCCAACTTGAATGGTAACAACAAAATATTCAAGAGAGAACATAGAGATAACTATCAGTTCCCATTTGGGAAAGAACCAAATCAAAAGTAACCCCAGATCTAAATGATGGTATACCCATAATAAAATATAGTCTCAAAACAAGTTGAAACAGAATAATAGTTCCCACTTCCATCATCGAACAACCAAAAAAAACAAAAACACATTATACTTCCAAAATGATGGCGTAATGCCAACACGAAGAATCTCAAAGCTACTTTCAACGACAACAATAATGAGGACATATAAGTTAAAATCTAAGGATTTCAACAAAACCATGCTACTATTTAGCATATATAACTCTCAACATAATTTTTCCCTCATTCAAAGAAAAACAATGGTCTTCAAAGTATTTAACAACAAGGGGATTAAACACAAGCACCATATTATCTGAGTTACAGAAAAAGGTCTTGATACTAATGAAGTTTCCTATAATTTAGCCTTCCAAGCAGCGACAGTAAGGAGAATGTTCAAAGAAATAATATTCATATTCTATAAAAACCAATACATATATAATTCATAAACAACATGTAGTTGAGATGATCACTTAATAGAGAACAACCCAGTTTCATGCCATTGTCAAGAGGATTTGAGTATAAACAAGTTAACTTAGAAGTATAAAAATGATACTTCTAGATTTCATTTTCCACCCATCACACAAAAATTATAAATCATCCAAAGAAACAAAATGAAAACACCATTGAATTAAATAATAATCAACAACATAATCAGAACTAGAAGTTTTCCACAAAGAGTAGAGTTGTTTTTATGAAGCATTTAAATAAAGTAGAAGACTTAATGGAAAGGTCCTATCATGCCTGATAGAGCTCCTGCATTCAGTAAAACTTCAAGTAGAACTTTAATTCCTTTCCATGAAACACAAAAAGGATCCTCGTAACCTTCGCACTTCATCTTATAACTTCACAGTAGTATTTTCATCACTAACACCTCCATGCAAGGAAAAACAACATGCAAGGATTTGAACTGTGGGTTCAAAGAGAAAAACCACATGCAGAGCTAAAGCTCAAAAATACCAAATGATCAAACAAAAACCAAAAATATTCTTTTTTCATCCTTCCTCCTTCCTAGGCGGTTTTTTCGCCATTATAAAAAACATTAAATGTCAAACAAGACTGATAGTCCTTCCTTTTCTCCCACCATTGCCAACTTGCATTTGGCCACTTACTAAGTTTAAAAATGCATGAAACTAACACTTTGGCAGAGGTGCCAATTAGACCTCACATTATTTTTCATGCATTCTCCAAATTTGGAAACATCAGAGAGTTAAACACGCATTTAATCCCTCATAAATTCCTAGAGGTTGGTGCCACTGACCTTCCCTTTTACATGTCGTCCACTTCACCCCTTAGGTTAGCCCACATTTAGGTTAGATTTATAACCTTAGTTTAGGAACCAACATAGGTCCTTAGGTTATAGTCTAAGGTTTAGTCTTAGGTTCTTTTCCCCCTTTTTATTAAGATTCACATTAATAAAATAACTTAGTAATTTAGGATAGATTAAAACTTAGGAACATAGATTAATTAGGTCCCTTTAGAAATATCTAGGAATTGTATCATACAACTTACCAAGGAAGGATCCGAATACCACCTAGATCACTTATAAAGTAGGGAGCAGCAGAGATCACCCGTGACTCCAAGACAGATAGAATTTAGAGATCCTAAGATCTGTCCAACTCAGTCTAGATGACCATATTTTCATAAAATTAAAAGCATGCCTTGGATCACTGAAATTTATCCAAGGTATAGTTATCTATGCAATAGAGGTTATGAATACTAAAGCACAAGTTCAAGTGCAACAAAACTATGAACTATTTTAAACTGAATTAGTTTCTTATTTCCACATGTAGTGCATTATTCAACATAAGAAGAAATGAATTAATTCATTTTTAATTCAACATAAACATGGCAGAATGGTATTTATTCTATCAAATAACATATTATCTACAACAAACATGATTCTTAATTCACAAGAGTACACCGTCTTCAGATAAGAATCACATATCAACATTTTCAACTTCCAATATAGAAGCCCTCATAGATATTAACCATGTTAGAGGTGTTACATACCTCCCTCCTAAAAAGCATCATCGTCCCGATGATTAACTTAGTTCACATTCTTAAATAAGAAAAATAATCATAATTATAGTTCTTTCATCCATAAGTTCACAAACAAAAACCAAATTTGAGAAATTCAATTTTTCATAATTTATTACAACATTAATTAGATGTTCCAATACTAATAATTATAATACCTGCCCAAAATTGGTAGAATTATTGATATTTAAAAACAAAGTCTTTAATTGTTATCAATCATCAAAATTAATTCTATTCAAATAAATGAGGAAAAGCAATTTTCATGTCCTCAAGGTTTTCCCATGTTGCACTTTCTTCATTAAATTGGTCCCACTGAACCTTGCATTGACTAATTTCATGATTTCGTAAGTGCAACTGGGAAAATTTCCAACACTCTAATGGGTTCAACCATGATTATTCCTAGGTCTTGGACCTGCAAGGAATCCCAATTTAACACATGTGATAAATTTAAAACATATTTCTTAAGAAAAGAAATATGGAAAACATCATGCATTCATGACAAAGAAGGGGTAATGCTAAACAATAAGCTACAAGATTGATTACTTCAACAATCTTGAAAGGTCCCACATAATGAGGTGATAGTTTGGTTGCCTTGCCAAAGGTTATAGAACTCTTTTTAGGCTTAACACGTAAAAAGACCTTTTCACCAAGTTCAAATTTCTTATCAACCCTTTTCAGATCTACATAACTTTTCTTCCTATCTGCAGCTTCTTTTAAATGTTCATGAATCATTTTAACTTGTTGTTCCATTTTAGTAAGGATTTCAGGTCCAATTACCTCTTTGTCTTCAATGTTATCCCAACTAACTAGAGTTTTGCATTTCCTTCCATACAATGCTTTGAAAGGTGCCATTTTCAAAGAGGCATGATATGTATTATTGTAAGAAAATTCAACTAAAGGAAGGTATTCTTCCCATTTGTACTGTTGATCCATGCAGTACATTCATAACATATCTTCCAAAACCTGATTAACTCTCTCAATTTGACCATCTGTTTCTGATGGTATGCGGAACTAAAATTTAGTTTTGTTCCTAAGGTTGCATTAAGCATTTTCCAAAATCAATATTTCATTCTAGGGTCTCTATCAAATATAATCAATTCAGGTACTCCATGTAATCTAAAAAATTCATACACAAATATTTTTTCTAAAACAAGAAAATCATCCTTAAGATTACTAGCAATAAAATGTGTACTTTTGTCATTTTATCCACAACAATAAAATAATATCATGTTTATTTTTTAACATAGGAAGACCTTGAACAAAATTCATGCTAATTACCTACCACTTATATTGTGGTTACAGATATAATAAACTAACTAGGTGCATATGCTTAGCGTTAACATACTAACATTCCAAGTAGTGAGAAACAAAATTAGTTATGTCTTTCTTCATCCCTTTCCAAAAATATTGTTGTTTTACATCAGCAAGCATTTTTGTAATACCGAGATGTCTTGAGTAAGGTGAATTATGAAATTATGATATTCTTTCAACCAGAAGAGACATAAATGGAAGCCCATGTTGCACTCTTCACACAATCTTTGATAATTCACCACAAAATATTGAAGTAAAGAACTCAATTAAACACAAAAATCCATGATTAAACCATGCCTAAGGTACCCCAAAGGCTTACAAGCAATCTCTAAAATCAAGGAAGGTAACGTGATTTTAAATTTGTTTATCTCTTTATCAGATGAAGGCTCTTCTGAACATGAGATTGCAAATTCCACTAAACTATCAACAAGAAATGGAGATTCTATGTGATTTCTAAAGACTTTCAATGCAAGATTGCAACAAGAACAATGGAAACTATTTACATGCATTAAAAATGATAACAGACATCATATTGCCCAGAAAAACATAGATTAACTCAAAAGATTGTTAGATTCATCAGCAGGGAAGATTTTCATGAACAATCTCAGAGCTGTGTGATGGCTATACACTTGTAACCAACTCACATACATGAAGATCCAACACAGAAGAAATTATGTTGGTTCTTTGGTGGTTTTTTCAAAAAAATGAGCTTTCTCTCATAATTTTCTCGTGATTTTCAACTTCCCAAAAAACCCCCCTCTTTACAATTTTTCCAAAATGCATTATATACCTCATGCCACATTGGAGCCTTCTTTCCTAAGAAAATAATATGCCATGGGATCAAGTTTGTTACAAAACAATCCTCATGATTCAATGAAAATGACATCAAACAAAAAAACATTCGCAAGTTACCAGGTGTGCCCAAAAAGATTAAATCATTACAAATATCTAGATCATTATCCATCCTAGAGGCACATTTTTCATCATTGAGGCATAAAAACACCTTTTACTCATCATTTTCACCTTTTTACCTTTTCAAATTACCTCTGCAACTTTTGATTTTTTCATTTCACGTTTTTGGATGGATTAGGGAAAAATTTATTTCAAAATCACCTCAGATCAAAGAATTAAGCCATGAAAGTGATGCCAATGATCCTGGAAGGCCAAGACGACACAAAATCACTATAAATTTGATGAATTTTGATGCAAAAATCATGATTCCAAGCTTCTGGAGCTCCCATGGCGGTCAAAACAAATGGATGCACAACAACCGTCAATCTTATCCATCTTTTAATCCTGGCCCTCCACGTGGAAGATGCGGACTTAGAAATAAGCTTGAGTTACCTTTTTAATTTTTGGATAAGGCCGGACACATGGCAAAAAATGATTGGATCGGGCCCAGTTTTAAAACATTTACTTTATGACCTTTTGAAAATTTGAAAAAATGGAAAAAATTGACCTTTTCCCCCACCCTCCACCTTTGAATTTTGGAGCTGACATGTGGCACATGGTGGGTCCCATTGGGATCACGCTTCAATTCTACGCATTTTGACCTTTTTTTGGAAAATTGGAAAATTTTCACTTTTTCCCCGTGGGCTGCACCTCCGATTTCTCCCTCGCCACGTGTCTCCTTGTGATTCCTCGGGGCCGCGCTCCAAGTTTTGATTCTAAGCCTTTTTGCAAAGGGAAAAAATTCTCTTCGCCTCCACCGACCCGCCTTGTCCTCTACCATGTGTTGCTTGATGATTCACTAGTAGGCTAGCTCTTCAAATTTTGATTTTAAACTCTTTTGTGAAAAAGGGAAAAAAATCCCCTTGTACTTATGCAGCCCGCACTTCCCTCGACCTTGTTGGACACATGTCCACTGTGATTAGCCATGGGGCCATGCTCCAAACTTTTAATTTTAAGCCTTCTTTTCACAAAGGGAAACAATTCCCTTTTGCCTCCGTCAACCGCCAACTCCGCTCAAAATTGATGCCGCGTTTCCTCCTCTAATTGGAGTGGGGGAAATGATTTTTGCAATTTTTGGAAAATAGAGTTAAAACTCTAAGTCCCCAATCCGGCCAGCTCCTCCATTTTGAAACTTTTAGGACATGTGTCCTCTTCGATTGGTTGTGGGTATTTGGGAAAAATTTTGACTTAGGAAATTTTTCAAAATAAAGCCCAAATTTTCAAAAGAGATCCAACTCCCTCGCCTCTCCCCAGCCAATAAGAACATGCCACGTAGGCAACTTTAAAAAAGGCAAAGTCGTGGAGCCAAATTTTCCACTTTGCCAAGAATCAAAAAATGACAAGTTAGAAACATTTCCCATCACTCCTTGGCCAATGAAAACCCGCCACACTGCCAATACCTTCTGAGGATGAATTTGATGGGAAAATGATGCCCGTATAATCGTCAAAACACAAAAAATCAAAGGATGCCCTAGAAATCAATTTTTTCTATAAGGAGAGTAGATTTTTGATTTTGAATCAACTGAAGCATGATTTCTACAACATTCTCGATCTAGGATTTGGATTTTCAAATACAAACAAGTATGATTTGATCAATTTTGATTTTTCCATGATCTGGCAAAGGAAAAATGACATAGCCCGCAAAATTGGAAAAAACTAGGGCACTTTGTTGGTCATCAAAAAGGACTTTGTTGAGAACAACAATCAGGGGACAGAAAGTCCCTCCTCTTTAATGGGAGAGGTTCCCTTATTTAAAGACTGATATTATTTAAATATGTACAATACATAGTTTTAATGTGGAACTTGGATATCATGAAAGTGTTTTAAAATAGAACGGATCATCAATACAAAAGTATAGAGGAATGAAGTAGTGGAAATGAGCAGAAAGGCATTCTCAGAACTATAGATAACAAAATAATTCCTTATGCATGCTAGAATAAAATTATTTGGAACAAAACCATTTGCATTTGAATCAATAAGATGTTATTGCAAAGACACAAAGTTCTAGAAATAACATCCACAAGAATACAAAGCTTCTTGAAATAATACAGAAAAATGATTCAAAAGTATTCAAATGGATAGTAATGAAAGAACAAGATCAGATAGACATGGAAAGAAAGCTCTTTTGTATTGATTGCTTTGTTACTCCTTACACTTTCAAAAATAAACCAAGTTCCAACCCTCTGAAAATGGTGTAGAGAGCCCATTATATAACTTTACAAATTAGTTACAATTGGTAACTACTTCTTTTAACTAAAATGTTTAGTTAAGGGGATGCTTGACACAAAGCCCTCAACTAATTACAATAAGCCTGAATTGAGAAAAAGAAGGAAAGGAGAAGCTAGGAGGGAACACAAATGCTTATGATTGGGGAGGGCCCACTAACTTGAGGATCCGTTGTCTAAACTTCTTCAATGCTTCTGTTATGTCTCTACCTCGTGGGACCGATGTGTTGGTAGTAGCTTGAGTCCAAGATCCCAGACATTTCTCCATCTCCTTATCAAACTCGGTGTGTATATGATATTCTTTATTAGCTTCCTCAATGGCAGATTGGAGAGAGCAAATTTCCTTTATCTTCTCTTTGGTCATTGAGTCCTCCTTGAACAGGTTTTCCTTAACAAATGTTCTATTGAGTTTTAATTTCCTGAAGGAGAAAGGAACACCTGAAGTTTCATCGTGAAGGTGACAGTGGATATCCTTGAAAGCGGATACAACACATGCTTTGAAGGCTTCTCCCTTCTACCAATTGTTCCTCAATTCTCCTAGAGCCTCCTCCAGAACCTTTATTTTCCACTCTACGCTAAAAACCCATGACCTTGATAAATTATTTTTGGCATCATCAAAACTTTACTTGCCATCAATAAATTTTCATCAATCTGTCCCATCAAGCACAGGTCTACTATGCAGCTACTCCAAAGTTTAAGTTCTTTATCTATATTTCCAATTGTAGAGGAGAGCTTTTGTTGCAGATTAGTTACCTTCTCATTGAGTTTGAAGGCTTCTCCAATGAAATTAAAACCTACAATGACCATATCATCTACCATGGCTTCCATAGCTCCCCGTAAATGGAATACCTGTGTATGTCTTTAATGCTCTAGAATTCATCTTGACTAAGGATCACAAGTGGTGGAAGGGAAGCCAGTGGGGTAGGATCCAGAACTTTATCCTTGGACAATAATGACTTGATGAAACCAGAAAGCACTTGAGCCTGCTCTTCCAGTTGCTCTATAGTCTGCTTGCCTTTTTCTACTCTTCCAATAACCTTGGTCACTGTTTCTTGGAGATTATGTATTTCACTTTCAGGAGTAGATTCTCCCATTGAGATCCTAGAAAGTTCCAGATCAGAGGCTTGCAAATCCTGTTATGCCTTATCAACCTTAGGCTTGGCTACCTCAAGGAATTGCTGGCCTTGGGCATCTGTCACTATCCTTGAAGTTTTTTTAGCTCTCTTTGCAGGAGCAGGAGTAGTGCCCAACAAGGCTGCGCCACAACATCAAAATTAGGCCCTGTCAATCGAGAAGAAGACTTCCTCTTCCTACTATCAACAAAAGGTTGTACCCATGCAAAAGTGGAGGAAGAAGAAGAAGGGGGAGCAAGAGAACCAAGAGTAAGAGAACTCATGGCACTTAAAGTATTTACCACTATTGCCTCTAGTAGAGATGTGAGTGGAGTAGATGAGGCTTCTTGGATAGAGGAATCCATGGTACTTGGAGGCTCAGTGTTATGAATTTCCTGCTCCTTATCCATTGTGGCTTCTGAAACTCCTGCAAGAACTGGCACTTCACTATCCTCACTTTCACTAAGAACAATGATGTTCTCTAGCCCAAAAGGTAATTCTGAATGTTTTAGCAGAGGATCTTCCTCAATAGGCTCCTTTTTGACTTCCTTCACCTTCTTCTGATATACCTGAGTGGATGAGGAAGGGGTGGAGGATGCAGGTTCTTTACTTGATGAAGGAGGAGGAGTTTGTGTAGGTACCTCTGAGCTGGGTGTATGTGACTCCTTTCTCGGTGTTGAAGTGTCTTTAGAGGAAGACTCTCCAGAATTCTTCCTTAGCTCTCGAACCCTTCTGTCAAACCAGACCTTGGTTCTTACCAGGACAGGGGCTAGGATCTCAGCCAAATCATCTTTCTCCCTTTTGAACCAATCTAGATCCTCTAAGGGAGTATGCTTGATCATAGTATCATATTCATATGACAATAGGTCTATGTTGTCATCTTGAAGCCCTTCAAGAATCTGATATAGGTTAAGCTCTTGTATTAGTGAAGGAGAATCTGCCATAATGTCTCTGTCTTGCCTCAAAGTCATCTATGTAATCAACCCAATAGTCCTCAGTATCTGCTCTGTGATGATAGTTGATTCTGTGATTTAGCTCAATGAATTTCTTTAAATCAAATCAAGTCCTAGACACTGAAGAAATGGATAGTGATGGGGGAAAGGGATCTTTCTATGTTCTAGGCATCCAAAGTTGTTTTACATGTATAGTTACCCAAAGATATGGGGAAATGTAGCCTAGAGATTTTCTTGTCCCTGCAGTCCTATGAAACATGTCCAATTGTTTGCATACCTCAATCGAGAGCCATCTTATAATTAAAAATATAGGGAGCTTGAGAGGAGTGCTCTCGTAACCAGCTAACTTGATATATGAAAACCTTCTAAATTGAATGAAGAAAGCTCCATACTTTGCTATCAAGCTCATGGCTTCATCAAAAAATATTCTAGTAGTATCACTCTCTAGAAGCCTCATAATGTACATGGTGAAAGCATCATTCACCCTCCTGAAGTTGTGATTGCTGGTGTCAAGGGTGAATTGAGGGCAGTAAGCATAGATGGGATCACCCTTCTAAGCCTCAATGTATGTGAAACCTTTAATTGTCTCGATGCTGCTAGGGTATACATAAGATAATAAGTCATGTAGAATTTCTTGGTTTGTTATACATTGGACAACTACTCTATTAAATTCATGCAGATGATCTCTACCAAATTGATGTTCTAGGTACCTTCATAGACTATGTTGATGAGTGGGCACATCCAAAAGTGGAACTCACTGGTAGAGGGTAAGCCCATGACACGAGCTAACAGGATGATGAAGTCAGATAGTTCTTCATTGAAATCAGCCCTAAACAGAGCTTTGGAAAGCCAAGATGCCCCTTTCTTAGGGTTCTTCAACCACGACTTTGCTACCCTTGCCTTGTATTTCTCACTGTCTTGATCAAAGAGAGCTTGTGCTTGAGTTTGAGATATTACCACATAATTTTCCATTTCGGGATCTATAGGGCAACAAAAATGGTGGTAGCATCAAGTTTAGCAATTAGCTCCCCATGCACATTTGTTAATTTTCTTGTGTCGGGGTTGAAGTGAGCTCCGTAGGTGAGTACAGTGTCAGCACACTGTACCGAGATAGGGAAACCCATAGCGAATGCAAGGCCACTGTCATTAATCATTTGCGCCATGGGGAAGGGATTCGGGTCTATCAATGCCTGGTCCAAAATCACCGAAATCCAGGTGTCGAACCTCACTGTCTCCGATATTGGGAATGGAAGACTCGAGCGAGAGAAACCTACTCTTGGCCTTGAAACTTGATCTTCATACTGATAGTGTTTAGAAAAATAACCTTACAACTTGAATCCACGATGAAAATGCAGGGGAAATGGGGATGCGAGTAGACGGTTTCAATTGCAAGGGTATGAGCGAATGGCAGTGAGAAAGTAGTGTGCAAAATGCATAGAGGGGAGTCCCATTAAATAGCCATTTTAGGAGAGAGAAGGTTATAAATGTGCATTAAATTCATATGCACCAACTCAAAAGGCAAGCATCGGGAAGAGCGGAAAAATTAGCTGGATGGCCTTTGGTACATTTAGGACATGAGGGATACGAAAGCACGATTCGGTGATGCGGGTGGTGTAGGTAAAGTAGGGAAAAAATTCACAAATGCTTCCAGGATAAGTAGGACCGAAGTACGTGAAGGGCCCGATGCGGGTGATGCGGATGATCGGGAGTAGAGAGCCTAGTGAACTTAGAACATTTGGAACAAAAGTTTCGATAGAACCACAAGTTAACAGATTTCGGGAAAGTGGGCAATCGAGGAATAGAGAGCCCATTAGAACTTGGTACACATGGGATAAAAATGTCTGAAATACCCACAAATCACTCAAATGACTCAAAAAACGTGAAATTTTCTTAACTCCTCAACTTTTCTCTTCTTCACTAGAACATCATAGAAATGTGTTAACTCAAAAATTTCAATTTTTGACTTTCGAAAGAGGGGAAATTTTGAGAGGACAACGAGGCATAGAAAAGGAAAACTTGGATTATTCTTTCAAATTAGGGAAAAACAACAAGTTTGTGAGCATTTTTAAAGCATTTCAACTAGAGGGGAAGAATTACAGACCATCAAATCAAAGGATAAAACATTTTTTGAGCAGATACAAATTTGAAAATTTAGGGCAACATGGTGCAAGCTCAAAAATGGCACCAACATCGGCTCTTGCTTGGGGATGGGCACTCCCAGTGAGTGCCACAAGGAAAAAACATAGACCAAGTGCCAAAATATCCATTGGGCAAAGGAGTCAATACGTAAGGCAGTCAAAAAACCAGAACCATCCTTCAAAAACGAGCTGAGAAACTGACCAGAATGGCTGCCAAGAACAAGGGAAAACCACACACCAACAAAACAACAAAAACAAAGCAAAAAAAAAGACTATACAACTGTACAATTGGTGCATACCTCAAATTTGGGGATTAATCCAAGAAATGCTTCAAATGTCTTCATTAATAGGCAAGTTCCAACAATTCCCCATCTAAGTCCTTGAGAAAGAAGGTATGTTCACCAATTTTGATATCAATGGCATAAGGGCCCATCCATAATGCATCAAATTTTCCATGTTTGCCCTTGTCTTCATGCCTACTATCCCACAAAGAAAACCATATCTCTAACATTGAAGGCTCTAGGAGTGACTTTTTGTCAAACAATCTTTTCAACTTCTCTCTAAATCTAACATGCCTCTGGTGAGATGCTCTTCTCTCCTCATCTAGCTCCACAATTTGATTAATCCTTACTTCATATGGACCAAGCTCTTGATCTTCCAACTGTTGGGTAAACTAAAATGTAGATAATTGAAGGTGCAAGGGTAGAAATGCCCGAGTTCCATACACCAATTCAAATGGGCTTTTACCAAGCTCTTTTAGGAGTTATCCTTCAACCCAAACTACAAATTTCAATTGTTCACCCCATTTCTTCTTGTTTTTCTCCAATGTTCTTCTAATGATCTTAAACAAATTCTTATTCTTGGACTCGGCTTGTCCATTCCTTGGGGTTATAGTTTGAAGAATAAGTCGATTGATTCCATATTCATTCCACATTTCCATTAAAGGTTTGGCTCTAAAGCACGTGGAATTATCAGCTACAATCTTGACTAGGACTCCAAACTTGCATATGATATTATTCAACAAGAAGTCCATAACAACTTGGTGTTTTTCTTTATTGGTGGGGATTGCCTCTACCCACTTTGTAAAATAATTAGTGGCTACAAAGATACACTTATGGCCAGCACTAGAAGGATCTAAAATCTCACCAATGAAGTCCATCCCCCATTACTTGAAAGGAGCTTCAATTGATACAGGGCTCTGAAAGGAGGGAGCCTAAAGCTTTCAATCTTCCATAGAAACGTTGGCAACTATCACATTTTCTAACCAGCTGGGTTACATCTTTGAAGAGAGTAGGCCACCAATAACCAGCTCTCAAAATCTTATGTGTTGTTACTCTTCCAGCAAAGTGTCCTCCACAAACTCCCCCATGGAAATCAGCAACTATCTTGGGAGCCTCATCTTCAGTTATGTATTTCAAGAGGACACATTTAGGGTTCTTCCAAGCCAACCCAAGGTCTGTGATGATATATTTTTGAGAAGCTAGCCTAAGGGCTCTTTTCTGATTTTTATTTAAGTGACTAGGGCAGCACATGTGTCTGAGGTAGAAGATCACATCTTTGTACCACTCAGAACTTACCAACTTTGCAAGAACATCTACCCTTTCTTCCTCTAGCTGATTCACTTCCACATTACGTAAGTTGCTCTCGGCCATGAGCTTAGCAAGGCGCAAACCGCGTACCAACTTTGTGGTTTGGATGTCCATATCATACTCTTACATCTTGTTCACCCACTTACATATTTTGCTTGAGATATACATCTCTTATAAGATGTCTTTCACCATGGTGTGGGGAACATAAGCAACAACTTTTGAACTCAATATATAATACCTAAAAAAATTTGTTGCTTTCACCAAGGAAAATTCTTGTTTCTCCATGATTGTATACTTCAACTTAGTTGTTTGTAAATCCTTACTAAAGAAGGAAATAGGCCTCTCAGCCCCATTCTCATCCTTTTGCAGCAAAATAGAAGCAATGGTATACTCAAAGGCAAAGGAAAAGATTTGGAAAGGCCTCTTATAATTTGGGGTCATGTGAAAACAAGTGCATGTTTAAGTGCATCCTTAATTCCTTCAAAATCTTGAATGGCAGCCTCCTCCCACATGATAACTTGGTCCTTCTTTAGCATTTTTTGATTGGAAGAGTCAACTCAGCAAAGTTAGAAACAAACCTTCTAATAAAATTAATTTGACCAAAGAAATATTGGATTCCTTTCTTGGTTCTTGGATAGGTACTTTGCTGATTGCTACCACTCTCTCGGGTTCTATCATAACACCATATTTTGACACAATGTGACCAAGTATCTTGGCCTTTTACATGCCAAAATGACACTTCTTTTGATTAAGATAAATTCCATACTCCCTACATCTTATCAACATCTTCTCCAAGTGCTGCAAATGATCACCTCTTTGCCTTGAATACATAGTCACATCATATAGGAAAACTGCAATAAAGTCATTGATGTAACCATCAAAAGCAACATCCATTGCTCTTTGAAAAGTGGCACCAGCATTCATCAAACCAAAGGGCATCCTAACAAAAACATATGTTCTTCAAGGAGTAGTGAATGTTGTCTTAAGTCTTTCTTATTCTTTGACTACCACTTGATTGTATCCGGAGAAACTATCCAATGTAGAAAGCAACTCAGAGCCTATCACAAGTTGCAACATATTTTCCATATTTGGAAAGGGATATTTTTCCTTCATAGATGCTTTGTTTAGATTTCTAAAATCCACACAAAGTCTGATGTCTCCATTCTTCTTTCTGACTGGCACAAGGTTTGCAACCCAAGATGAATATCTAGTGGGCTGAATAATACCTCCATCTCTCAATTTCTTTAACTCCTCTTGCATTTTCATGGAGAGAAGTGGATTAATTGGCCTTTGCCTCTATTTGAATGTCTTAGTCTTGGCCTCAAGAGGGATCTCATGTTGAAACAAGTCTTCTCTATATGCTTTTATCTCAGAATAGGACCAAGCAAGGCAGTCTTGATATTTTTTCAAGAGTTGGGCATAGGAATGTTTTCCTCTTTACTTAAATTGCTGCCCAACCAAATCTTCCTTGGTTTACCATTAGTGCCCAAGTTATGCTCTTCCACATCCCTTGAGGTAGACATGTTTCTATTTATGATGCAATCAGCATTGTTAAAATTTGACTCAAGTGCAACAAGACCTCTAGGAATGGTGTTTGTTTTCAATTGGATGATGTCTTTCTCAAACAAAGTTTCTCTTCCTTCAGTCATGCATACCATTGGCTCCCAATCAATATTATGATTTGCAAACTCACCTTGGTTTTGCAAGAACCTTAGCACTTGAGCATCATCATTAAAAACTTTCCAATGTTTCACATTATCAAGGACAATTGGCCTAGTTAGCACTTCAATGTTGTATTCACAATAAGGTGAAATGGTGCAATTTCCAAATCTAGAACCCAGCACTGCCAAATTTTCAGTAGTAGCATTGAGACCTCTATCATGATACACAATGTTAAAGGAATCAAACATTTCAATTAAATCCCAAACTGCATGCTTGTACTATTTCATACGCTGATTTTTTGTAGCATATAATTTTCTTATTTGTTTGACAACCAGCTCTAAATCTCCTTTTGCAACAATGTATTTTACTCCATATTTCCATGCAATTATTAATCCTAAAAACAATGCCTCATACTCAATAATATTTTTAGTGCATTCAAAATTAAGTTTGAAAGAAAAATCAAACTCTTCCAAACTAGGAGAAAGCATAACTATACCAGCACCATTTCCAAATTTGGAGAAAGCTCCATCAAATAGCAAGGTCCAAGGAGAACCTACCACCTCAAGGCACTTTGATTTGTCCATCTTTTTTTCTTTTCCATCAAAAAAACCAATGAAATTATCAGCAACAACATCAAAAAATAATACTTCATAAGCAGCATTGTTTGGGTCCTCAATTAGATGCAACATTTTCTTTTCTCCATAGAGCTTGACTAGGCTGCCCTCAATGGGAATAATGGAAAAAGACATATACATTTGGACACTCCCTCCAACACTTGTAGCCCACTTTCTTGACAAAAGCATACCCCATTTGGCAGGGCAATCAACAATCACAACATCTAATTTTAAATTCCTCCCTGGATAAGATGCAAGCTGCACTACCAAACCTTTCACACAACCAACAACTGACACTTCTCTTGAGTCCATGGTAGTACACTTTCCATAGGCTTTTTTCACTTTGATGTCCAACTCATTCATGACTTCTAGAGGTGTGACATTACATGATGCACTAGAATCAAACATACAATTGTGAAGTAGCTTATCCTTTATGATCAAAGTTGTGAAGAATGGATCAACATTCAATTGGGAATCAACCAAAGATGTCCCCAAATATACCTCAGGTGTCTCTCCAAGATCTTCTACTTCTAGTGGTGATTCAAGGTCAATAATGATCTGAGGTGGAGTTTCAAAAATATTTACATTTATGCATGGAGTAACCTTCTCTTCTTTTAATCCCAAGTACTCAAATGCTCTCTTCTTATGCTCAGGAATTCTAAGCAACTCAATGATTGGAATGATCACTTTAATTTGGCTCAATACTTGGGCTATGTCATAGGGGACACTCTTTGGCAAAACATCATTAGGGCATGAGGAGGACTGTAATTTTTGTTTGGGACAGTAGAAATTCTGACAGGTGCTTCTTTCCTAGGAGCTTCTTTGGGAATGCTTGTGAGCAAGGGTGTTTTAGGTTTGGCTTGAGGCCCAACTCCCTTAACAACTTTTCTTCTAGTATTATACTCTTTCTCTTGACCAACAACAACATTCATTAACAACTGTCTATCTTCCTCCGAAGGGATACCACCATCATATTTCTTAATCATCAATGCTCTTAGGTATTCAAAGTCATTGTTAGGAATTTCAAAAGCTTGCACTACATCAACTTCAAGAGCATGAGGGGAAGAAATATTTGTACCCGTTTTATGCAATCCCAAAAGGTTGCAGCAGTCCTAGCACTTATTACTTTAGTATATGTTACTCCTCCTTGTGATCTTGAAGAACAGCCCATCATGAAAATATCATCATCAGTACCATCATCATTATTAGCTTCACCTTCTTTCTAGTCCACTTCACATGAAGGATGGGGTAGAAGACACCTATCACACCAATCAATATCAGAAACTTCTTCAACAACAACAACCCTAGCGGTTAAGGGATTAGGTAACACTCTTCCTTCACGTGCTTGAGGATGTCTATTAGAAAATCCAACGGTCCCTTTACCTTTGTCATCAAACCTCTGATCACCTCTAGGATGATTGGAAAATCTATCATGGTTTTGTGCTCTTTGCTGACCTTGTGAAGTGTACCCAATTCCTTTCTCATCTCTTGCCAACTTGTATGATATTTCTTTGACAACCCCTGCCAAAGTTTTCACAACCTCTTCTAAATCAGCACCTTTGCTAGCTTGAGGTTTTTCAGGGTTTATCAATTTTACACCATCTCTCTTGAGAGGTTTCCCAATTGCTTTGATATTGTTCTCAATTTGAAGTGCCATGGTGAAAGCTTTTCTTAGATTGGTTGGGTTCTTGTCTCTTAGGTAATAGGTTGCCTTCTTATCAAATGCATCTGCATATTTGATTAGACAAGATTCATCACAAGGCCTCAAATTAATAGGCAACCTTCTCAAAGTTTTATTAAACCTTGTGTTGAAGTCATGGACTAATTCATTAGGGTTCTTCTTGATATTCTCAAACCTAAATAAAAGAAATCTAGGATCGGTCTTGTCACCATATTGCAACCTAAATGCATTTTTCATTTTAGTCCATGAATAAATAGAATTATCAAGTAGAGCCTTGTACCAATCCCTAGCATCTTATTATAGTGTATGAATAAACAATTTGGCATACACATCCTCAAACTCTATCTCAAAATCTTCCATCATATTATCAAAAAGTTTGAGATGTTGATCACCCATAATAGCATTGTTACCCTAGACTATTGGTAACTTATTTCGACATCTTGTGGGATAGCATTTGGGTAACCATCCATTCCTCTAAAATTTATAGGACCAAAGGTGTTAACAAAAAATGGAGGTCTAGGCTGAGCCATATTGTTTGGTGGAGGTGATCTTAGAGGTGAAACAAGCTGATGAGGAGTGCAAGGTCTTTGGGGAATGGGAATGAAATCTTCAAAATAGATCTCTCTTAAGGGCTCTCCTTCTTGATGATCTCTAGAAAATTTAGAAAATACAGGAGCAGATTTAGGAGCAAGCCTTTCAAATGCACAAGAAGGTCCCTCACCTGATGGGGAATTCAAATCAGCAATAGGATTTTCTGAATCATATCCACTTGAAGAAGAATTACAGTCCTCAATAACAGGCTACTCACTTTCAAACTCAACAATAGGGATCTCCTTTCTTGTAGTCAAGTCTCCAACAACCTTCCACACCTTTCTCCCCTCTAGCTTTGAGTTTCTCGAATCTATAAATAACTTATTGGCAGAGTCCTTGATGAAGAGAGATCTTCTTCCTTCTAGTTTTGCAGATTTGAGCAACAAATTATAAATGATAGAAAGGTAAGACAACTGGTATTTTCAAGATCAAATCAGCATGGATTCGCCACTAAGGAATTTCACCTTAGTTGTGCAAGAATGCACTAAAATAATCTGTCAAATGTTTGCTAGCACTGAAAACTTTGCAAAGCCTTATAAATTAGACCTTCTTCTTCTTAGATCAATCAATCACAATGCAACCAAAGTGTATAAACTACTTGGGGAAATGAAAAAGGGCAGACAGAGCTTGAAACTTTTGCTTAAAACTTGCAAATCTGAAGCATAGAATGATATTTTAACAATGTAGCAGCTCAAATAATTGAATACACAAATGCTCAAACTCTTCAAACACTTCAAAAACACCAAGAAATTCCAATAAATCCCGACAATGGTGCTAGAAAGTGTTGGTACCCAAATTTGTTCTCCTTTTCGAGTCTAAGCAACATCAAAGATATGGCATGAAGCTTGAAGTCGGATAGATCATGATGTGTGTTGTTTTGTAGCTAGGAGGTGATCTAACGGCACTCAGTTTATGGAGAAATGGATAGAAATTTGAAAGGATTTGATCTGACCCTCACTATTTTAGGTTGTGCCTTTTCAACCAAGGTAAGAGAACCTATATTGTAACCCCCAAATGGTGAAGGAGATGAAGATATCCCTCAATTTATGCAAATAGTATGAAAAGGCCTTGGGAAAATATGATCAACACTCCAAATATGACTTTCACAAGTTGTCACTCCCAGATCATGGAGATATTTTCAATGCAAGGCAAGGGTTACTGAAGACATTATATAATCTGATTTTCCTTGTGCATTTTTGTAGATGGGTTAGATCCTTTTGTTGACACACAATGCAATGTAGGGGTAGTATGGGTAGGATTAGTTTGTTTGAATGAATTTTTGGTGGGGTGTTGACAAGAAAAACTGGGATATATTAGATCTTTGACAACCTCTACAATACTTGAAAAACTATCAGATAAAATGCTTCAAATAATTAGGATATTCTTTCAACTAGAAGAGGCATAAATGGAAGCCCAAGTTACACTCTTCACACAATATTTGAGAATTCACCACAAAATCTTGAAGTAAAGAACTCAATTAAACACAAAAATCCATGATCAAACCATGCCTAAGGTACCCCAAAGGCTTACAAGCAATCTCTGCAATCAAGGAAGGTAAAGTGATTTTAAATTTTTTTATCTCTTTATCAGATGAAGGCTCTTCTGAACATGAGATTGCAAATGCCACTAAACTATCAACAAGAAATGGAGATTTTGTGTGATTTCTAAAGACTTTCAATGCAAGATTGCAACAAGAACAATGGAAACTATTTACAGGCATTAAAAATGATAACATACATCATATTGCCCAAAAAAACATAGATTAACTCAAAAGATTGTTAGATTCATCAGCAGGAATATTTTCATGAACAATCTCAAAGCTGTGTGATGGATATACTCTTGTAACCAAATCACATACATGAAGATCCAACACAAAAGAAATTATTTTGGTTCTTTGGTGGGTTTTAGAAAAATGAGCTTTCTCTCAGAATTTTCTCGTGATTTTCAACTTCCCCCCCCTCTTTACAATTTCTCCAAAATGCATTATATACCTCATGCCACATTGGAGCCTTCTTTCCCAAGCAAAGAATATTCCATGGGATCAAGTTTGTTACAAAACAATCCTCATGATTCAATGAAAATGACATCAAACAGAAAAACATTCGTAGGTTGCTAGGTGTGCCCAAAAAGATTAAATCATTACAAATATTTGGATCATTATCCATCCTGGAGGCACATTTTTCATCATTGAGGCATGCAAACACCTTTTACTCATCATTTTCACCTTTTTACCTATTCAAATTACCTCTGCAACTTTTGATTTTGTCATTTCACATTTTTGGAAGGATTAGGGAAAAATTATTTCAAAATCATCTCGAGATCTAAGAATTAAGCCATGAAAGTGATGCTAATGATCATGGAAGGCCAAGATGACACAAAATCACTGTAAATTTGATGAATTTTGATGCATAAATCATGATTCCAAGCTTCCTAGAGCTTCCATTGTGTCAAAATAAATGGATGCACAACAACCATCGATTTTATCCCTCTTTTAATCCTGGCCCTCCATGTGGAAGATGTGGACTTAGAAATAAGCTTGAGTTACATTTTTAATTTTTTGGATAAGGCCGGACACATCAAAAAAATGATTGGATCGGGCCCAGTTTTAGAACATTTACTTTATGACCTTTTGAAAATTTGAAAAAATGGAAAAAATTGACCTTTTTCCCCACCCCTCCACCTTTGAATTTTGTAGCTGACACGTGGCACATGGTGGGTCCCATTTGGATCACACTTCAATTCTGCTTATTTTGAGATTTTTTGGAAAATTGGAAAATTTTCACTTTTTGCCCCACAAGCTCGCACCTATGATTTCTCCCTCTCCACGTGTCTCCTTGTGATTCGTCGCAGGTTAGCGCTCCAAGTTTTGATTCTAATCCTTTTTGCAAAAGGGAAAAAAATTATCTCCTACCTCCACCGACCCACCTTGTCCTCTACCACATGTCACTCGATGATTCACTAGTAGGCCAGCTCTTCAAATTTTGATTTTAAACTCCTTTGTTAAAAAGGGAAAAAATCCCCTTTTACTTCCGCGGCCCGCACTTCCCTCTAACCCTGTTGGACACATGTCCACCTATGATTGGCCATGGGGCCACGCTCCAAACTTTTAATTTTAAGCCTTCTTTTCGCAAAAGGGAAATAATTCCCTTTTGCCTCCACCAGCCCGCCGACCCGCTCAAAATTGATGCCACATGTCCTCCTCTGATTGGAGCGGGGCTAAAAATTGATTTTTGCAATTTTTGGAAAATAGAGTTAAAACTCTAAGTCCCTAATCTGGCCCACTCCTCCATTTTGAAACTTTTAGGACACGTGTCCTCTTCTGGTTGGCTACGGGGATTCGGGAAAAATTTTGACTTAGGAAATTTTGTAAAATAAAGCCAAAATTTTCAAAGGAGATCGACTCCCCACCTCTCCCGGCCAATAAGAACATGCCACGTAGGAAACTTTGAAAAAGGCAGAGCCGTGGAGCCAAATTTGCCACTTTTCCAAGAGTCAAACCATGACAAGTTAGAAACATTTCCGCCGCTCCTCGGCCAATGAAAACTTGCCACATTGTCAATACCTTCTGAGGATGAATTTGACGAGAAAATGATGCTCGTATGACCGTCAAAACACAAAAAATTCAAAGGATGCCCTAGAAATCAATTTTTTCACCAAGGATGGCAAATTTTTGATTTTGAATCAACTGAAGCATGATTTCTACAACATTCCCAATCTAGGATTTGGATTTTCAAATACAAACAAGTATGATTTGATCAATTTTGATTTTTCCACAATCTGCAAAGGGAAAAATGACATAGCCCACAAAATTGGAAAAAACTAGGGCACATAAAAGGGCAAACTTGGATTATTCTTTCAAATTAGGGAAAAACAACAAGTTTGTGAGCATTTTTAAAGCATTTCAACTAGAGGGGAAGAATTATAGACCATCAAATCAAAGGATAAAATGTTTTTGAGTAGATACAAATTTGAAAATTTAGGGCAACATGGTGCAAGCTCAAAAATGGCACCAACAAGGTGAGGGAAAAATCAGGTAAAGGACAAAAGAGGTGTCTTCGGCACCAGAGACGCATGCGTAAGAGTATTCTTTCAATAAGAAATTTTGTGCACCATAAGGTTGTAAAGAGTTTTTGCGTAGGATTGGGCACGTGGGTAAGGGCACTTAAGGTTGGATTTAGTGGAAAAATCTACATTTAATGCTAAGTACATTAGTAGGTGGCATATCATTTATTATTGGAAAGGAGGAAAAGCTATAAGTATGAGGTCGGGAGAATCATTATTTTACCTTGCGATTACGAAGTAGAAGAGCTCTTGTGAACTAGGGAATCCAGAGAGATTTGTGCGAAGGAAGAAGAATCATAGAGATCTAAGTGTGCAACTAGGTTGATCTCGTAAACTAGAGTGGAAGGAGTACATGGGTGTGGGGAGAGTTCTTTTGGAGTATGTCGTCTTGTGGAAGGGTTTTCCTAGTTAGGGTTTGGTAGCTAGGGCATGGAGGTAGGAGGATTCTTCACGGAGTTGAGCCTTAGAGTTGAGCAGAGTAGTAGAGCAGAGAAAGGAGGAATTTAAGTTTTAACCCGATAAGTAGAATGGCACCAAAGAAGGCAACCATCTTGCCAAAGAAATAGAAGGGAAAGGGCAAAGGAAAAAAACTACTACCGTCACTAGTTCCAATGAAGAGTGGTATGCAGAGATGCAGATACCTAGATGGAGTGTTGCTGGGAAAAGAGTGGGAATCACACTTGAGGAAGATGGTCGTAAGCGACTACAATCATCGCACGAGCACTACAGAAAAAGAGATGGTGTTGGAACTGGTTCATCTAACTAACAAGAGGACACTAGAAGGAATGTCGATCTATAACGACGAAGTGAAGGTAAAGTTGGAGAAGTCTGGATTTCTACAACTATATGAGTTGCCCTATTTTGGCAAGCCCAAGTGGTTATACCAGTGGTTGATGTCACGTGTACATGAAGACCACTTCTATTTTGCAGGCCACAAAATGTGCATAACTCCTCAACTCATATCAAATTTCACTGGCCTAATTTGTAAAGGAGACTTCATAGATGATGACTTGGATGATAATGAGGCCATCAAGAAAACTATGGAGGCTTATGACTACAAAAAGGGTTTGTGCTATTTTGATATCATAGATATCCTTGACCCTATTATGAGAATGGTTGCACACTTGGTTACCAAGCTGAATGATCAAGAAAGGTGGACACAAGTGAAAAAGGCATGGTTGAATGTATGCCAGAAGATTTTTGAAGGCACCATTTACAACTTATCTGCCTACATTACAAATGAGATCATTAGTAGTGTGCAGGAAGGAGAGAAGATATTTTTCAACAAAATTCTCCTCACCATCATCTTCTCAGAGATTGGAGTGCCTGATGGGCTAAGGAAGCTTATATGGTAGTATCCAAAAGAAAATACCTCGCCTGTGAAAAGGTTTGAGAAATATACTTGTGAGACCATGACGACCGCTCACAAGGTGCACCTGGAAAAATGGTATAAGCGGATGCATGATGCATTCGGGGTAGAGTGGAGGATACCGATAATTTTCCCATGCTCGTAGATGGGGAAGTGGAGTTTGTTGTATATCAACATTTTTGTATTGGCCAATTCACCTTAACAGATGGGACTAAGAGTCCATGGTGCAAGCTACCATTTTCTTTCACCGTGTAATACTTCCAAGCGGGGTCAACCGTTTTAAGGAGGCCAAGAGACTAAGGTTTGACCTTAGTGAGGTAGATCAAGACCACCGTGAGTTGCGTTGAAATCTCATATATCCACAGAAGTGCACATATGTGGATAAATATGTCTCACACAAAGTGTAGATGATAAAACCAATAACACTGTCGATCATCGGAAGGGCTGTAGCAAGGGTATATCTGCGCATAAGGCCAAAGTTTTAAAAGTTACATACAGGAATATGATATCTCCATTCCAAAAAACCCCACAGGAAGAAGGAAGGCCAAGCCAAAGAAGAGGGAGAGAGAATATGTGCAGGAGAAGAAGGAACCAAGTGTGCAGACAACACAATCTATGGGCGCACCATAAGTAAGCACTAAGTCAAGCACTTACGCACACAAGAAGAATTCCCCAGTCAAGGAAGACCCTAAAAGAAGAGGTGTGAGAGAAAGAGGATCCCCTCACAAGAGATGATTTTCCAAGGATGGAGTCATCTGCTGAAGAGAAAGAGAGGGAAGAATATCCTATATTGGAATCACTAGTTAGTAAGAAACAAAATGTGACGGAGAAGGAAGACTCAAAGGAAATGGAGGGCTTGGAGGCCTACAAGGGTGAGAGGGACAAAAATGAGGATGAAGAAGTTTAGAATCATCCCGTGTATGATATACATGATTCAGAAGAATAAGGAAGTGAAGGGAAGAATGGTGAGGAAGAAGTAGATGATCAAGGAAAAGGGGTGAGTGAAGAAGTAAACACAAGAGATTAGAGGACCCCAAGCCTCACCAAGGAATAAATAGAAGAAGCCACGGAGAGAGAAGTGGTAGGAATCATCGAAAAGTTAGTGGAATAGGAAGTAGAGCATAGCGTAGATGAAGTGATGAAGGAGATTGAGGAAGAAAGCATTGGAAAGGAGTATGACAGCATGGGTGGAGATCCCAGTCTAGTTGTGAGCTTTCCAAAGGTTGTGCGAATAGGTGGGAAGAGTGTGGTGGCAGCATAAGGGAAAGGAATGGGTTACATCAATGATCCAAGAAAGGTGTTATGGGTGCACTTCTTGAGCATTGTGCCAACATAATAACTCTTGGTCATGCCCTCATTTTACGTAGAAGGTGCATACCCACAAACCAGAAGATGTTATCTTGGGCATTTGAATCCCATGTCGATGAACCTGAGTTTGAGGTAAGCCAAGGGGTGCTAATGAAGATGCCAGAGACAAAATGGATAAACCCCTTGGTTAATGCTCAACAATTTTAGATGAGCAAGTCTTCAATGCACTCAACAAAGTTTCAGTTGAGGTTGAGGCTCGACTTTTTAGAGGAATGATAGGGTGAGATTCCTAGAGGTGGAGTTGGAGAAGGAGGAGGAGCTTCTCGAGAAAATAAAGGACCTGAAACAAGAAGAACTGATTAGTGCGTAGTTAAGGCATGAATTGAAAGAGGAGAAGGAAAGGGTGCATAAATTACACAAGAAAATTGAAATGATTATGGATGATATTGTTTTGAAACATCCAGGACCTAGCGTAGAGTCGAAAAAATATGAATCAACCTTGTAGTTCCTAGAGTATTTATCTCATATCATCACCGGCCACTTGCCTTAGATTCCGTAGAAGAAGCGTTGACACACCAAGAGAGAGAATACAAGATGAAGGTCATAGGGATTATTGCTTAGTATACCAAACTCCTTTTCAATGTGAAGGCCACTTGCACAAGTTTTTAAGCTACCTATGATAATTGTGCTAATAGAGATAGAGTAGAAAGCATCTTGGTTGCTACACATGAGACGGAACTCAAGGAGTTCTAGGAGAAGAATAAGGGGAATAGAGCAGTGGGATAGGATCCTGGCCGAGGTGGAGAAGAAATCAGAGGCTATCGAGACCTTGTGGGGTTAAAGGAATTATACCCCAGATCACCCACAGGATGGATGCCCTCGAGGATTTGGGAAAACAACTGGAAGGAATTTTTGAAATGATGAGTGCCAAGGGGGAAGGGCTAAGATTTGAGGAGGTAAGTGCCCTAGTAGGTGACCTCTGTCATTAAGTGCAGTGAGGTTAATGCCTAGGAGAAGCTAGAGGTAGATATAGGGAAGGATTTCCCTCTCCTCCTTCAACAATGAACATGTTCTCCTTCATTTCCCCATTCTTTCATTATTTCTCCCAATTCTTCATTCCTTCATTATTTTTCCAACTATTTAGAGCCCACCATTCTTTATTCATTGAAGAGAAGTGTTTCCAAGGACGGAGAATAGGCTTAGTGTGGGGTGATGTTGGGCCTCAGAATATTGGCTAAGTACAAGAAGGTACATGGGCACATGGGGCCTATATGAAGAAGGTTTTGTAAGGTAAAGGCACGTAGGATAGGGTTTTAAAATGGTTTAGCGGGAACCCAAGGCATGCACACAAGGAAAAGGAAAGGGTTTCAAGACTTAGCCATATTTGGCATTTAAGGAAGCACATGAGAAAAGCATGACCCGACTGAGCATGCGGAGTGGATAAGGTGCCAGCTTGGAAACTCGATGGTCAAGGAAGGAATATTCCATGCGATGGAAGGATCCAAAAAGACATCATTGCAAAAATTGGAGAGCTCGGATGGGAAGAAGCATTGTCTATTAAAAACCACATGGACACTTGGCAACCAATCTATTACCTAGGAAGGCATGACGGTGGATGTTAAAGCTATATATAGAGATGCTCGGGTAGAAGAAAAGGGCGTCAAGAGAGATATCAAGAGAGGCAAAGAAGAAGAAGAAGAGAGGAAAAGCTCTGTAGAAATAATAGTAGATTCTATGGGTTAAGGTTCTCATTAGGAGGACGGTAGGAGATATGGCATATCTAGAGGGATGGGTCTATAAACATCTTTGTAATCTAGAAAGCATAGTTCATTATTCTAATGTATAAGTCTTATATTAATTTATACATTTGGTTTGTAATGACCTTTAGGAATGTAATGTAGTTCTTGAATAGACAAAGAATATGAATATATGGATTTATTTTAAAATATATACATTGTTCATGGGTATAAACCCTAGTTCCTTTTATTTGTATTATCATATCTGTTATCTGTTTGATATTTTCCTTATTATCTAAATTAATGCATGCTTCTTTCCCTTATTTCAGCTAAGTTTCTATCATTAGGGGATGTATTCTCACAACACTCACATAAAGGAGAGGCTTGTCACCCGTGCATGCCTCGGTGAGTTCCCAATGCCTGTTTGGGTCATAGGCCGATGTGCATGGGATTAGAGCATTGTTTCTAAGGACATAAAGAATGACTAAAAACCTCATTGTTCAAAGTCTTCTAATTTTGACATTAGTGTTGATGAGGACTATATACCTTCTCACTTAAATGAATAATCGTCTAACACTAAGCATGATCCTCCTAGTCCTCGTTGGGCTAGGAAAACTTTCTGAAATGTTGGAAAAGGGATTGGAGATCCTTCATATGAGATATTTACTCCCTCAAAATTCATTGGACTTCACTCCTTCTTTCCCTCTACTTTGGACCCTCGGTATTTTGAGAGGCTTTTGATATTCCTTATTGCCATTCTTCCATGGATGAGGAGTATTCCTCACTTGTAAATAATTATACTTGGGATCTCACCCTTCTTCTAAAAGGAAGAAAAATCATTCGATGTAAGTGAGTTTAGTGGAAAAAGTATGGTGCGAGATCGAGAATTCAAGAAGTATAAAGCATGACTTGTAGCTAAGGTTTTCTCCCGGTTGGCTAGGTTTGATTACTTGGATACCTTTTCTCTAGTTGCGAAGATGAATTCAATTCGATGACCATCGCTTGTCTTATTCTATGAGATGGAAATTCCAATAGATTGATGTTAATATTGTCTTCCTTCATGAGGACCTAGAGGAAGATACATATATAGAACAACCTCAGGTTATGTCCATGATCCCTCCCTCATTTACAAGTTAAAGAATTCTCTCTACAGCCTTAAAAATCCCCCTCGAGCTTGGTATGCCAAGATGAACTCCTTTTACTTACATCGGGGTTCACTCAATGTCACTCAGGACCTAAATGTGTATATTTTGGAGCAATATGAATCCATGCTCATCCTCATTTTGTATGGTGATAACTTGTTGATCATGAGAATATCTTCCTCTATCATTGATTCTATGAATATTGTCTTGGCCAACGGGTTCTCCATATCGACTTGGGATTTCTTCATTACCTTCTTAGGATCAAAATTTCATAATCTAACTCAAGAATTGTGATTTCACAACCTAATTCCTCCCTTAATTTTTTTCTTGGTTTCACATATCTCATTGTAAGAATTCTCTTACTCCTTTCCTTTACAGTGTTAAGTTAGTTTCGATTTCTCTTGCTCCCTTGGTTAATGGTACCCTTTATCAAGAGTTGGTGGGGATTTGAATTTACCTGACTCACAATCATCTAAATCTATCGTATGTTGTTGGGATCATGTCTAGATTTATGTAGGACCCTCATGAGTTACATTGGAAAGCAATCAAGTGGAGCCTTCACTATGTTTGTGGAACTCATATAGATGGCATTTACTACTTAGGAGGGACAGAGATTAAACTTGGTTGGATATATAAAATCTGATTGGGATGATGATCTAGATCACTAGAAATCTACCTCAGGCTATATTTTGTCTATCAGTTCAAGTCTTGTCAGTTGGTCTAGCAAGAATCACAATGTGATTTCTATATCGAGGCAGAGATTAAACTTGGTTGGATATATAAAATCTGATTGGGATGATGATCTAGATCACTAGAAATCTACCTCGAGGCTATATTTTGTCTATCGGTTCAAGTCTTGTCGGTTGGTCTAGCAAGAATCACAATGTGATTTCTATATCATCTACAAAGGCATAGTATAGAGGAGTAGTTAACATTGTAATGGAGGTTGTTTGGTTGTAGGGTATCTTGACATAGTTTGGTATTCACTTTTGGTGGCCTATCATCATCTATTGTGAAAACATGAGCACCATCTCAATTTTCCAAAATACGGTTCAACATCGTTAGACAAAGAACATCAATATCCACATGCACTTCATATAGGATTTGAGACATGAAGACATCAAATACTTATAGTATTATCATAAATGTGATGAGGTTACATACATATTTACCAAGTCCTTCACCGAGGTGAAGTTTCTTCCTGTGGTATCTTCTTTGGGTGAGTTCTGCTTTCAACCTCTCATCTTCTTTGATATTTCTAGTCCTTCTCCTCTTCTTCTTTCCAAAGATATGTTGTTTTTACCTGGGAACCTTAATAAGTGGCAGAGTCCATCATAAAATTTGTCATTTTAATATACATCGGTGGCATCATAAGAGTTACATTCCCTATTTGGAATCATAAATCCTCCTTCACTTTTAAAGAGAATTTTTTTCTAGGCATGGGAGTTACATACCACTCATATATGTACCCTCCTTTTTTTTGATCTATGAGTATGAGTAGAAATGCTTACCTTATGTATGATTTTCCATTATTGCTTGATTCTTGCTAATTACTTATAGCATCTCATCAGCTACGAAGTGTAGCCTCTTTCGATGTGCATGGGGTTCCAAATTGATACTTGTCAAACACTCTACAAAAAATTTAAATCATCATATCTTCCTCTACATAGATCCAAATCATGAAAACTTGATATCATTGGAAAGATCGTGTCTTTCTCTTCATCATGAAATCAATAAAATCAGATTTTGTGGAGTTAGGTGGGAGTAAAAGGGAAAAATGGTCCCAATAATTAAGATGTAGTTATAGGTAGTTCAACTACCATATTTGATGAGGTATGGTGTTCATTCCTTCTCCTACAATCAAAGTAATGTGGGGAAATGGTTTTTAGATATTTAATGCATGTTGTTGGTGGTTAGATATTAAAATCTTAATTTCCCTCCTCTCTCTCTTTCTCTCATTTTTCTATGTAATGTAAAATGATGCCCATTTATAAAGGTTGGATCCTCATAGAATGTAAGGGTTTCATTCATAGTGTTTCTTAAGTGATTATGAGTTGCAGGCCTCGAGACTTCAACTTCACGTAATGTGTTTTCACCTTCTTCATACAATATAATGGATTTTGCACCCTTCAACATAATAAAACTTCATGTTTTTGGTTATTCTCTACCCCAGCTATGCTTTCTTGTAACTTCTTTCCTTTTCATTATTTATAGGTATGTTGTGTATGTCTTCTAATTTTGTAGGGCTCATTCATGTTATGAATTGAGTTAAAATGGATATTTAAATGTTGTCCTAGGCTATGGCACTCATGTCTTCCCTCTCCTCCTTCATTTTTCTCCTATTTCCCTCATTTAAGAGTGTCTTTCCCCTTCTTCTTGGTGTTATCACCTCCCCTTAGATTAGGATTTCCATTTTATGCATCGCCTTCTAAATTTTTCCCTTAGATTATTAGTTTAGGATTAGATAGCTTTGTTTCCTATTGTAGGATTAGTTTTAGCATTAGGAATTGGTTGAGGAATTTGGCCTTCTAAAAAGGTTGATCTCACTTTTAAAAACTCACATTGTAGAGATCATCCCATATTGCCTCAAAATCTTAGGATGAACATGATCTAGGGAAAGGATCAATTTTGAGCTCCAACACTAACTTAGTTCTAAATGTGATGATCTAGGGGTTGAGTAAGATACTATAAAGAGTTTTGTTAGAAAGTTATGTTTAGTTTGTTTACAAATAACCTTCCATCATTTGATTAAGGATTAGACATTTTCATTATCACCTTTTTACAAATTATAAAGATGTTCAAGTTATTTTTAGGTAGATGTTGAGAATGGAATTTCTTAAGTAGTAGATTTACTAACACCTTGAGTTCAACAATATATGTAGCTATAAGATTACGATACCAATCCAAATCATCTCATGTAAGGGTCTCATCTAAGATCTTGGTAGTGGCGGAGGATTTATATTTAATCCAATATTTGTAGATATTTCTAAAGGCTTTAATGTGAATCTTGGAGTTGGTGGACCTATCATAAGTAAGGGAAGGAATGATAACTCTAATATCCATAAATTACATAAGGATCAAAATGTTCCCTTTGAATATATTGGAGTACCTGGAGTGAAAGAGGGATTCGCGAGAACCCCCGATGCCTAAACATGGAAAGAACTCAAGATTCAAACAATGGAAAGAAGATTGCAAGTAAGAAGAATGGGTCTACTCATACTCATAGATCCTTTGGAAAGAAATCAATGACGTTGGTATATGACGCCACGCATATGACGCCACTAGAAGAGGAGTTACAATTCCAAATAAGGAATGTAACTCCTATGATGCATGATGACAAAATGACAATGTCAGATTCTATGACAGAATCTGACACTTGTCATTTGACTTCCTAAGACCTATGACTCTCGCAAGGCGAGATGACTCACCTAGGTGATGTGGACGATGACTGGACAGTCACACACACCAACACCCCCCCTTCATCGAAGCCGAGGAAGAGGTCAAGGTAAGCCAGAACAGAAAAAGAAGACTCCCCTAGACAACTAAGAAAGATGTGTCAATGGGCCCGGCAACTAAAGGCCTGATAAGGTGCCCATGTACAAACAACATCTTTCTGGAAAGAAGAAGAGGAGAAGAAGGAGGACTATATAGCCCGAAGAAGATGGGTGGCTGCAGCAGACCTCACCCCAAGAAGAGACTGCAAGTGAAGAAACTTCACCTCAGTGAAGGGCTTGGTGAAAATGTCTGCAACTTGATCAGTTATCTGAACATATTGTATGTCGATGATGTTTTCATGTATCAGCTCCCATATGAAGTGCATATGAATCTCAATGTGCTTCATCTGCTGATGTTGAACTAGATTTCTACAAATCGAGATAGTGCTCATGTTGTCATAAGATAATGGTAGGCCACCGAAAGTGGATGCCAAACTCTGTCATAATACCCTGTAACCAAACAACTTCTGTGGCAGCGTTAAGCTTTGCTCCTCTATTTACTTACATCGATGATATGGCAATGGCGTTCTGTTTCTTGCTGGACCAACTGACAGGACCTGAACCAAGAGTGAAACTGTAGCCTGAGGTAGACTTCCGATGATCTAGATCACCGGCCCAATCTGAGTCATAAATCCAACCAAGTCAATCTCAGTCCCTCCTAAGTAATGAATACCATCTGTGTGAGTGCCACGAACATAGTGAAGGATCCACTTTGCTGCTTTTAAGTGCAGCTCATGAGGCTCCTGCATAAATCTGGACACGATCCCGATGGCATACGATAGATCTGGCCGAGTGTGAGTAAGGTAGATCAAGCTTCCCACCAACTGTCGATAAAGGGTACCGTCAACCAAGGGGGAAGAGCAATCAGAAACCAACTTAATCCCGGAAAGAAAAGGAGTAGGTGAGGACTTGCAGTCGGACATGTGAAACCGAGCAAGCAAATCAAGAGAGTACTTAGGCTGCGAGATCATAATTCCTGAGTCAGATTGTGAAATCTGGATCCCAAGAAAGTAATGAAGCAATCCTAAGTCAGACATGGAGAACTTGTTGGCCAAGGAGATCTTCACAGAATCAATGATAGAGGAAGAGCTACCGGTGATCAACAAGTCATCAACATAGAGAACAAGAATAAGCATGGAGTCATCCTGTCATAGAATATACACATTTGGGTCGAAGTGACACTTGAGTGAACCCCGATGCAAGTAAAAGGAGTCCATCTTGGCATACCAAGCCCGAGGGGCTTGTTTAAGGCCGTAGAGAGACTTCTTTAATTTGCAAACGAGGGATGGATCATGGACATAACCCGGAGGTTGTTCCATATAGATCTCCTCCTCTAGGTCCCCATGAAGGAAGGCACTCTTAACGTCCATCTGGTGGACTTCCCATCATTAGCGGCGGCGATGGCGAAGGGAGTCGATCGAATGGAAGTCATCTTCTGGCCGGAGAAAAGGTTTACGAGTAATCAACCCCAGACTACTCTAGGAGAAACCCTTAGCTACAAGTCGCGCTTTATACTTCTCAACTTCTCCATCAGCTCCATACTTTGTTCGATATACCCACCTACACCGAATGATTTTTCTTCCTTTCGGAAGAAGGGTAAGATCCCAAGTGTCATTCTTTATGAGTGAGAATACTCCTCATCCATGGCGAATCCCACTCGGGAATCCCGGAAGCTTCGTGGAAGATGGTGGATCGAAGCGGAGGTGAAGAAGGAGTGAGGTCCGGTGAAGTCTGAGCGAGTCGTCTCTCATCGAAGGATCTCGACTAAATCTCCGGCCTCTGTAAAAGTTTTCTAGCCCAAAGAGGTCCCGAAGGCTCAGGCTCAGAGTCGGAAGATTCTTCACTTGAGTGAGAAGGGACATAGTCCTCATCATCACTACTGTCAGAATCAGAAGACTCAGAAGTTTGAGGATCGGGAGGAGCAGGGAGAGGTGGAACTCGCTCAACAACATCATCATCTGAAGAGTCAAAATCTGAATCAGTGGGCAAAAGGACCTCAGTGGAAGTTGAAGTCAAGGATGACTCATCAAACTTCACACTCCTCTCAATATAAAGCTCATGGGTGGTAGGGTTCAACAATCGATATCCCTTCACGCCATCAGGATACCCGACAAAGATACAAGGTTTGGATTGTGGATCCAATGCCTTGCGTTTCTTTTTGGGAATCCGAGCCATAGCCTTGGATCCGAAGACTCGAAAGTGCTCGACATCAGGCTTGTGTCCAAACCAGGCTTCAAAGGGTGTCATCCCTCTTACTGCCTTGTGTGGGACACGGTTCTGAATATAACAAGCACAATTCACTGCTTCAGCCCAATACTGTGGAGGAAGAGATTTCGAGTGAACCATACAAGTAGCCATCTCCTTTAAAGTTCGGTTCTTTCTTTCTGCAACTCCATTTTGGGAAGGGTTGTAAGCAATTGTACTTGCTAAAGCAATCCCCTCAGAAGTGCAGAAATCCTCAAACCTGTTGCTCACATACTCACCTCCATTGTCGGTTCGAAGAACCTTGATAGACCGTTCTGCTTGTTTCTCAGCAAGAGCCTTAAAGTTTTGAAAATGCTCAAAAACTTCAGACTTAAGCTTAAGAAAATATACCCAAGTATAACGCGAAAAGTCATCAATGAAGGTTAGTATATATAGAGCTCTAGTAAAAGAAGGAGATGGAAAAGGGCCAGAAACATCACTATGAACAAGATCCAAGGGACGAGTAGCTCTCCAGGATTTTCCCTTGTCAAAGCTTTTTTCAGGGTGCTTTCCAGAGTCTGACCCTCACAAAGACCCTTAGAAAACTTAACTCGGGGTAGCCCATTGACCATTTCGTTTTGGCTCAATTGTTCAAGGTAACGATAATTTAGATGCCCAAAATGCTCATGCCATAACTTGCTAACCTCATTTGCATGAGTGAGCAAGGCATTGGGCGTCGAATCAGAAGAGAAGTGGGAAAAGGTATACAACCATGAATGGTGATCTGCCTTTCCCTCAGCCACAGTGCAATCAGAGTTAAGCTCACGAATAATCACCGAGTTAGGACCAAATTCCACTCGCATTCCTTCACCAAGGTGGGTGATTTGGTAAACCGATAGGAGATTGGTAGAGAGATTGGGAACACTCAACACTTGGTTAAATGTTCCACCTTCTATCTCTACCAATCCACTACCGGAAACCGACACATGAGTGTCATCACCCAACGTGATTTGGGACATGCCACATGGTTCAATGCTAGAGAATTCAACCTCTGAAGAAGCCATGTGGTGCGAGGCACCAGAATCGATAATCCAAGTTGATGATGGAGCTGATCTAGCTACGAGGGCCTTACCTTTCTTCTTTTCATTTTTAGTCTCCTTTGCATTAGAAGACTCACCTTTCTGAGCATTTTGTTTAACGGATTCAGGAACACTTATTTTATTCTTCTCAAGTAAATGAGTTAAGTGATCAATTTGTTTCAAAACAATGTTGCTCGTCATGGCCAGTATTCTTACAATAGGAGCATTTATACTTTTCCTTCTTTGCTTTAGGCTCAGAAGTCGAAGTATGAGTGATGGGCTTAACTGGGGGTTGGTTGGTCTTGGTTTCTTTCTTAGGTTGGTCCTTAGTTTCTTTCTTCTTTTCATTTTCTTGCCCTTATTCGCCACACGGGGCATGTGACTTGGATTTTAGAGTCCCCATTTGAATGAGTTTGTCCTGTTCTCGAATGAGTTGGGATGAAAAACTGTCAAAGGAGGGCATAGTCCAAGTACTACCCAAGGCGGCTTTCGTGGCGTGAAAAGTTGAAACAAAAATAGAGTATTCAGGACCTAACTTAGAAAGAATCGACAAGATCAATTGAGAGTCTTTCTTATCCACTTTACATTCCTTTAGAAGCATTCTAGTGTGGACAAATTTTGAGAAGAAGGCCTGTAGGTTTTCAAAGTCACTAGGTTTAACCCTAGTAGTTCGTTCTCCAACTCATGCGCTCTCATGTCATCTTGCTTCCCAAACATATCATCGAGCGTTTTCCACGCTTGATCGGGTGTTGAGGAAGTTTCGATGTGGAAGAGCAAGTCGGGAGAGACGGACATACAGATAAGACCTAAGGCTTCATCACAATGGTTGAACCATTTAGATTTTTCGGGTTCATCATTAGGTTCGGTCTCTAACCCCATGGTAACTCGGTATAACCCTTTACTTCACAAAACCAATATAATTTTAGATTTCCATTCGAAGAAATTAAAAGGTGTGAGCATTTGGTACTTTAGAGATATCCATAATGAAGAGATAGAACCAGGAATGCGAAGGAAGGAGAGAGAAAAGGAAACAACCACCCCGAGAACAAAATTACACCCCCAGAGTTTGGCACTTTATAATTCGGTGCGTTGATTACAACCAGAGATCGGCTATGTGTTAGAAACCGATTTGTCACTCACCTTGCAATTAGCGTAATAACGCAGCAATGGTGGAGACAACAATCAAGGTTCTAGGGCCAGCAGATCAACACTGCAAAGCAAAGCACGAGAAAGAGAGAAGCAAGAGGGGGAAAAAAGAGCTTTGTGAGAAACAGCGTCTCACGTCGCACAAAAGAATCCCTTTGTTGTAAGACTGTGGCGGACGCGCTCACAAGTCCACAAAAAAAGGAATACAAAGCTCAAGAAAAAATGAGCTGAATTAAAGCAATACAAAGACACCCCCCCAGAATGCGGCACTTTATAAAATTAGTGCGTTTACAAAACTAATGATCCCATCATCTAGAGTGCGAAAAAAACATGCAACTTTGACTAAAGAAGTGCTCAAAACCGAGCAACGAGTCAAAAGTTATAGCAAAAACAATTCCCGCAACTGATGAGAAAAAACCAATAAGCCTGCAAACGGATTAAAAAAGTGCCCTAAACGCATGCAAAGGGTGTCGTATGTATGCTCGTTGGAAATGGCATGGAATTTGAGATAGGGTTTGTTTGTATTGCGAGGGGGGATTAGCCACCTGCCAATCCCGGACCTCACCCTTCGTCTTCGACACTCGAAGGAAGGATAATAAAACAAGCCAAAAAACTTACAATATTACAATGCCACTTAAAATGTAATGTTTTTACCTTATACCTTTTAAAAAAATAAAACAAAAGTTTTTAAAAGTGATAAGATAAAAAAATGTGAAACCACGTTTTTTTAAGAAAAGTGAATGAAAAATGTTTTTTGGTGAAAGATATTACACACGTGCAAAAACTAGAAAGCTTTGCGTTTGAATGAAGAGAGCGGAGAAAAATAGAGATAATTTGGACGTGACTGTTAGAAAAAAAGCGTGCCAAGGAGATTGTAAAACACTTGCATGAAATAAATGCGTAAAAGTTAGCAAGCACTCAAAGCCAAGAAATATCATAGCAGTAAAAAGAAAACGCTTTTCCAATGCGACTGTTAAACACTTGGAAAAAAAAACCTTAAAAAAAAAAATGCCTAGACAGGAAAAAAAAGAAAATTTTTAGCAAAAAAATAGGAGTTAAAAAAGCACAGAGCGATTGAAAAAAAGCCGCCTTATAAGAAAAAGTTGGGAGAAAAAAAACGCTTGGAGGAGGAAAAACGCCTGCTTTGGAGAAAAAAACATGAGTAGGTAGAAAAAAATGCCCACGGAGAAAAAACAGCCGAGAGGATAGGAGAAAATTGGCCGCAAAATGAGAAGGAAATGCGAGCAAGAGGTCAAAAAAACGTGAATAGACTCCCAAAACGTTTTCGGAAAGGCAAAAAAAACGTGAGAAAATTTGAGAAAAAATCTATGAAAACGTAACCCATTGAGAACATAAGAAACCACAGCGATGAGGAAGAAGCTCGGAATAGTCTGAGTATACACCGGTGAAGAAAAAACAACGATCCCAACCAGTAATCACAGGTCCACGCCAAAAAACGAGCTCTTCTTTTACCCTGCAGCTGAATCTAAACACAACCAGCAAAAACACAAACAACCCAGAAACAACAGCCACAAAGATCTAGAAGTATCCAAAATACGATCTTAGCTGATAAGCAAACCAGCCAAATACCTTAACTTGCAACTGCTGAAACCTCAATATGAGGTGAGCAATAATTCAAAATGATAATCGAAAAAACTTGCACACGAGGAAATGAGAAGAAACCGAAAGTAATAAACAAGCGAGAAAGCGAAGAGTGCACATTTACGAAACCAGCTCACGATACCATGAAAGAGGATTCGCGAGAACCGATGTCGAAAATGATGCACCACAACGAAGTTGCACTCGATGGTAACATCAAGCCAACGCATATACGCAAGATTGAAACAATGGAAAGAAGATTGCAAGTAAGAAGAATGGGTCTACTCATACTCATAGATCGAAAAATAGGAAGTACAAATAGGGTGTTGTGTAACCCCCATGCCTAAACATGGAAAGAAATCAATGATTGCCATATGACGCATATGAGGAGTTGATTTGAAGGAATGTATATGACGCCACTAGAAGAGGTCGATTTCTGATTCCAAATAAGATGTAACTCCTAGGCGATGTGCTCACCTAGGTGATGTGACGATGATGACAATGTACCAAGAGGTTGACCATGAGGTAAAATAGGATGAATTATTTCATAACAAAAGTATAAACTTTTTGTCATTTGACTTTTCTATAGACCTATTGGATTTTATTTTTGGGTTTTGGATCAACTAATCCTTCTATTATTTTAATTTTATCCCATTTCTTTGGCATCTATGCAAACAATATTGTAGTCATGGTGGAAGGGGATAGGCTTAAGAGAGGAATCCCAATTCTTATTTTGGGAATCATCATTTTATTAAGAATCATGACAAAGAAAGATATAATTCATGTTAAAATAATTTAGCAAAATTTGGAATAGATTTAAGGAAGGTTTAGGAAGATTTCAAAGAGATGGAAGATTGAAAAAATAGTGAATGTGACTCGATTGGAAGAGAGAGTAGGATTCATGTCAAGTTCTTAGATTATAACTATGGTGAATTTGATGTGAAGAGAGATAGTGGGAAAAGTGAATTCAACTCAATCTAGAGTGGAGTAGGATTCACATTGGGTTTGCTAGAGCATATTGATGGTGAATTTCATATGAACAAAGAAAGTAGGAAACATGAATCTAACACAATTAAGGGTGGAGTAGGATTTTTTTGGGTTCACCAAACTTTATGTAAATAAAGAATGGCCTAATATAATATTATTTTTCTCTTAATAATGGGTAATCTAAATAAGGATATTAAGAGGGGACATAAATAATTTAAACATATTAAGGTTGTAATTTGTAAAAGATGTGGAACTAGGAACGCGATAGTCCATGCTCTATAAGAGATGTAGGATTCCAAAGCCTAAATATAGGATAGGGTAGTGGTGTCTAACTAGGACTCAATAGTAAGTTGATAATACTAAGGTTGTAATCAAATTATAACAAAATATATATTATTATGATAGGGTTTTAAACATAGGCTGTAAGGATCAATAGGTTGTAAAAGTTTGTAAATCCTAAAGTGCAGTTTCTTAAGGAAAGGGTCGACAAATAAATAATGTTATAGATCAAGAATATATTGATCTACTCTAACCTATGCATGATCACATCAAAACCATATAAATATGAAATAATATAAAGGAAAATAGAGGTTAAAGATATTACCTAATTACATAAACCATTAGCACATTAAATTCATTTGTGGTTAGTAACTCCTTATGAGATATTTGTTGTGGGGGTCATGAATGAATAAGAAAAGACCTATATAAAAACTAGTTGAAGTATCCATAGGCTTGGTAGAAAAAATTAAGTGCATATCCTATGCTTGATAATATTAGGCACCCAATGCTCCAAGTGTATACTCTAAAAAGATAGTTAATGCCAACTTTAAGATGTCTAAAACTTTAAGGGTTGATTGTTAAGCACCAATAGACCGAATGAGTGATGATGTTGAATGACTAATTATAAGTTGAGTATATATAGAAATCATTGTGAATTTTAGTTTTTGTTAGTTGGTAGTATCAACCATGGTCAATACTACTAGCTATAAAAATTACAAAATAGAGGATATGGACCATGGTTGATATTGTCATTTGTGGAAAATGCACTATCAAAGGGGTAAAAAGAAAGTCCTAGATAATGGAGAAAGAGTTTTGAGTTGTTAAAGGATGACATGAAAAAGGTATATGTGTGCTAAAAGTAGGTATGGAAGTGAATATAAAAGGATAATAAGGTGATGTCGGAGGAGACTATAAAAATATGAATGTAAAGGTATAAAAACATATGAACTATGATCAATTAGAGTACACATCAAGGCCATCACATAAGTAACATTGCTAACTAGACAAATCCAACAAGTGAAGGTTACACTTAACCATATTTGGTTACTCGTCGCTCTTGACAATATCCCTAAGGATTTCATTTTGGGGAAGCTAATGTGCCAATAGTTCTGCCAAGAGACAATGTAAGTAAAAGTGAAAAAAATTGTGTATACATGTACCACTCCATTTATGGATACCCTAGATTTATTGAATACCTTCATTATTGAATATGATGAATTTGGGTATGGTATGGGAGTGGTACTCATTTAATAATGGTTATCGATTGAATTTAAGAATCCACGTATCAAAGGGAAGGATTTGATAAAGCCCATATATGAGAAGGAAATTTTATCCATTCTTCATGTTGTCAAATAATGGATACTATATCTAATGAGTAGATGCTTTGAGGTCAAAATAAATCATAATATTTTTAATTACTTTCTTAAACAAAGGTTTTCATTAGAAGAACAATATTAGGTCACCTAAATGTTATGGTTTGACTTTGAAATAATTTATAAGAAAGGGAAGGATATTATTGTAGCAGATGTACTCTCTAGGAAGGATGAGCCCAAAAAATCTCTATTATGTTTAATGTCCATTTTACAAGTTGATTCGAAGGTGGGGCTCAATCAAAATAGGAGTCTAATGAAGATACATATGTTTCAATTTTGATGCTCTAACAAGATTCAAATTTATGTGGAAATGAAACATCATATGGTACTATTATCATTGCATCACAGTACCCTCTATTTTGCACAAGTGTATGTGCTTGAGCTCACGGTGTGACTGGGTAACATGGGTACTATCTCCAAGTTGTGGGACTTGCTACCTAAGATAGACCTACAAAGAAAGTTGGTTCTTCTTCCTAAACCTAGGGCAAACTAACTCTACTGAGATGAAGCTACTAACTATCTCTATCCTATAATTTCCAAGGGACCATGGAGAGAGAAATAATATGCAAATGAAGGAAAAGTACATGACAAAGGTGATGCACCAAAAGAAGGGAAAGATAAAGATTTATAATGTGTGAAAATGGAAGAAAAATGCAGCTCAGAAAGGGTTATGAAAGTTATCCATAGTCTAATGATAGCATTCACAACACATTTCCATGCATACATAATAATAATAATAGGTTTGTACAAGAGTATAGAGTATACACAAACATCTACAATAACATTAGAGAGGCAATGAGAATGCAACAAACTCAGCAAGGGAAGATACATCCACAAAGTTGAATCTATTGCTTCATTAATATGTAGAGTCCAAACTATTACAAAGGAAAGTCTTAGATCACCATGCAAGGAGTCCACTATTAAGGCTTATAGCACATTGGCTTCACAAAACCAGAATGACAGAGTTTTGCTACTTAAACTATCCTCTTTTAACAATGAGCCCAACACTCCAATTTATAGAATTTTGAGAGGAGAGAGAGAGGATGTAATTCCCAAAATTCCTTTTCCAACTGATTACAAGTCCGGATAACGAGTGTGTTTGTGGTTTTGGACTTGCAAAATCAATATCAAGGTACCCCCATAACTTGTAGCAGTGAAGAATGATTTCCCATGCTTATTAAATGCTTCTCCAACCACTTTTCAACAAATAAATAGAACTGGGATAATTTTCTTTAAAAACACCATTAAAATTTCATTAATTTTTGAATTTCTTAATATCTTTGCATCGGCTTGGAACCACAATTCCAATGAGACCAATTTTGTGAAAATCCATTGAAAATTTCTCAATTTATGACCCTCTGAGTGTGAGCATCTATTTTGAGTTTTCCAAGGATTTCTTGCATTTTACAGACTAAACATTTAAATTTTTGGATCTGGAGATGTTTATTTTATTTTCACCCACCTACCCTTACTAAAAATAATGAAAAGTCTAATTTTGTCAAAATCAGAGCTCCGGGTCACAATTTATGCCTGTTTGAAGTTCAAGGTCGTGTATTCCACGCGGGTTCTTATAATTTGCATTAAACCACTTTCTCATTGTGTTGTGGGTATTATGGGTTTTTGGGGAACTCGTGTCCCTATATAACTTGTGTTTTTTGGGACCCAAACTTCCACCTTATCCACATTGTACTTTATTTCCTTGATGTGTGGAAATTTTACCTCTGCGAGGAACTTACGTGCCCATGGTACTTGGACCGCTTTGGCTGTCAAGATCTGAATTTTCTGCAATACATTGTGCCCAATTCATTCCTTTGCAAATTGGACAAGTTAGCATTTTACGGAACTTGTGGCCCAATGGAACTTGGACCACCCAAGCCACGAACTTCTACTTTTTCTACAATACACTATGCCCACTTCATTCCTTTGTAAATTAGACAAGTCGACATTTCGGGAACTTGCGAGACCAATGGAACTTGGACTACCTAGGTGTCGGGACCTGATTTACCTACAAATCATTGTTTCCTTAGCATTTCAAACCCAATTCAAGGATGATGAACCCTAGTTCAATCTGCAGTCATTCCATCTGTGGCCCCTAAACCTGCAATACATTAAAACATGTCTTTTCCCCATTTTTTTAGCAAATTTTAGCTAACTCAGATTTTCCTTGAAAAGGGGAGTTATAGAAAATCAAAGGGGTGCCTCCAAAATCCAAATTTCTTGTTTTCACCATTTCTATCTATCCTAGAGAAATTGTGCAATTTTTCGAAATCACCTTGGGGTAAATTTTGGATAATAGGTACAAGGATATGATGTACCTATGTGTAGACACCATTTTTTCACCCCTAGGTGACCTAGCACACATTAATCACATTATAATTATTATCCCTATCCTAAGTATATTATAAATTACCATCGTAAACCCTCACTTACTATTGTAAAACCTCATTTACCCTCCCTAAACACCTAAGACCAACCTAGCCTAATTTATCATACCCATCCCAACACCCTAACCTCTTCCTACCCAAATTCCCAACCTCCCACCATTTATCAAACACCCATATTCCTCATATGTCAAATGGTTTTAACCATTTTCCATATTTTCATTATTTGATTTGTAACCTCCATATCTGTGATCGTTGATGATCATTGCGGATGCCATGGATTCTATACTGCCACCCTCTTTCTCCATTTCCCATTTAAACAGTGGTTGGATTTGCAAACAAAATGTTGCACCTCTGCGATGTCATTTTTCTTAGAAGTATCAACATCCTGCTACCAAAATCTTGAAGGAATATTGTTAAATCATCAAGCAAGCTTCTTGGAGCTCTATCACCCTTACACACAACCAACAAGGTTAGCACATTGTTTTTCATATATTACCAATCTTGTTTTTCATCAACTATAACCTATAAATAGACATCTATACCATCCTTTACACATCTTTTACATTTAGTCTTCCATTGGATCATTTTCCCAAGTTTTAGAATATCTATAATTTTAACAATAATGATTGTCGATCGGTATCCCTATATTTTTCACTTCTCATTGGCCTTAAAATACATCTGCATCTCTATTTTCTAAATCTTACAGCTTCTAGAAGCCTTCTAGTTCATATTATCACTAATAATCTTCATCTCGCATTTATTCTTAACTGCTCTATCAACCCTTTATCAAAATAATCATCTTGACCTCGATCATTGTGGATTCTTGATTATCGTTGATCCTTATCTTTTTAGTCATTTTTAACATTCATCTTAATTTTATCAATCAATGTTTGGTCTAATATGTTGTGTACAAAATGTACTCTATGTAGATGATTGTTCCAAGTCCATCACATCCTATCACCTAAATATATGATGTTTCGGTAATCCATAAGCCTTTTGTATGGGAACAATGTGGTATCACACATGAGTTGAGTGTGTGTACCATCACCCTCATACCAGAAGTCCAAGATATTAAGGATCCTCTCAAGATCATATAATAAGAATGTGAAGCTACGGAGTAGTTCTAGTTTGATTACTTCTAAGACTTCAAGCTTGTCATGACCCTATCCCGGGTTGCCTACAATGTAGAGCAGGATCTTCCTATCCCTCTTGAGCTCTAAATCATTGACATTTATCTTATTATTATCAAATCACTTAACTATATCAAATGATTTTACACTCTTCAAGGAATCCCTTTGGATTCCTAGAATCGAAGCTTTCTTAAGAAATTCATGACATATTTATCTAATATTTGTATGTTTAGTTATATTTATATGTATGTCTTCTCACTTAGTGAAAAGAGGAGTTTTTACATTATTCGTGTGTTTGATCATCCCGACATTATGTTTCTTTGCGGTATCGGTAAACCCTACTTTATTTGAATTTTTGGTATTTCAGCATTATAGCACTTATCCGAAATTCACCATAAAACATCTTGGCATGCTTGGTGGGACTCAAACTTAGTCCCTTTTTAATTTAGATTTCATATATTTATATTTTTAACAATATCATCTAATCTTAAAATCAAAATTAAAAAAAAGGAAAACCGATCACAAGTACATTTTTTTCTTTCATCATTTCTTTCAACATTACATTTTGTGTGCATTGCTCTCATGAAATTAAAATTTTCCTTTGGATCTTAAAACGAACATTCATATATGCTTGCTCACATAGTTTTAATTAGGATTTTGAAGAATCACATTCATGAAACTCCCTTCACACACAACTAAATCATATAAAATTTAATCTACACTTAAACAACTCCTTCCCAAGTGGACCTACTTGGATTTCATCACCAAGAGGATAAGCTGGCTCTAGTGTTCTAGCCAAGTATAAAAAATCTGGTGGGCGGTATATCAACTAAGCACCCGACACCCTTATCAATATGGGATTGTGAACTAAGGGGGTAGGCCCCAATATCACACCTCGTATCGATACCAACACAAATCTGGACCTCACATACCATTAGTTATATCGAGGAATCCATCCTTATACTTACCTGAAACCAACCTTAGAAATCCTTTTCTTAGTACCCATTCAACCATTTTTCACATTTCACAACTTTCTTAATTTAATCAAGAAAATTAAAAATCTTTGTGTGACTTGTTTGCAGTTATTTCAATCAACTTATTTTCTCTTTCTTCATGTATTATTTGTTTAGTTCATGGTTTTAACCAAACAACATTCCTATCTACAAAACACTAATGATATTACTGACCAACTCTAACAATCCTGGGATAATCTCCAGTCTCACCTTTAAGAGTTCCCAGGCATAATTGACCCATTTCAATCACCTTCAACGACCAATTAAGAACCCTCACATTCTCCTAATACCCATTCAGCCACGTCAAATATATTAGATCCTCCTATCCCATAGTTATTTGACATTGGTGATCCAATTTTCATAGAATTATGGATTCTAACCCGGGCCCTTAACACCTACATTGTTTCATGAGGTGTCTTCCTTTAGTAACCACAACCTGCACATAATCCTCCCATTACTACTATCACTTTTGATCCTTCCCGACTCATCAACCTTAATCATGATCCAATAATCTAATAAATTCATCTTTATTCCACTACTGGTGGATTGGGAGCATCATTCCCCACTTCATCAGTCCCTATCATTAGTTTCAACCTAAATGTTTCCTCGTCACAAGACACATCCAACCAACAACCATCATTGTCATCAGATCATTTATCAATTTCATCATCTTCACAAAACAATACTAACACATCTCCTTTCACATCTAGTCCCTCAAAGATCCACTATTTCTCCTCCACCTCCTATAATCTCGATTGTTATTCCTAATACAACCCCCTTATCCCTTCACAACAACCTATGTCCTATATCCATAATTTATTCATGTCCATCCCCACATATACACCCTTATTAGTATTATTATTTCATTGCTAGCACTCACCCCTTCTCGTAGTAAGTATTTATTGCTCTTGTCTCATAATATAGTACCATTCCATCTCAATATATACCACATCCATCTCAATATCTTATCAACACTTCCATCACATCTCAAAGTATATACCACAACCATCTCAACCCCTTATCAACACTTCCATTCATATCCCTTATCAGTATATCCAACCATCACAACCTTTGGTTTCGCAACATACCTAAAACATTCCCACGAGTGTTCCTCTTCAACACAATGTCTCATTACCATATCATCTATACCAATAATCAAATCCACATGTCCATAATCAACCTATCTTATCATCATTCAACCCTCAACAACCATCACAAAATTATCCTTTACAAACATTAATGAATATGATTTCAAGTCTTGAAGCTACCACCATGGTTCCTAAAATCACTCTTTCCTACTAATAGATTTGTAATGAGCCTATTCATCCATCAATACCTTTCAAAGCATATCCCCCACACTAGGAACTCTTGAAGTTTATCAAATTTTACAGTAAGGAGGACCCTTAAAAACACACTTGATCTTTTTCCATGCATGTTATCTCATTACACATGACCAAGACCTTATGTTGAGGACATTTCCCATGTCCTTAAGCAGGGCCCATACTTAATTAGTATAACAACATCCCATGGTATTCCCTCTTTTCTCTTACACAACTTGCATATTTGTTCTTAGAACATTTCTCCATCAATATCCCCCATAATATTTCTATTACTGAGACCTCTATGTTATCAAACAGTTTGAAGAAAAATCTATTGTAGATTTCGGTGCCCACTTTGGGATCATCAATCAACTATCCTTCTCGCTCCCAAAAATTGAGTAGATTGAATTATTCCTTGTTCTTGTGCTAATCATATATCATCAACACTCCAAATCTAATTATTTCAAACATTCAATGAAACCTTTAGCATGGACTGTAAATTAGAACTTCACACCCTCAAAGATGGTAAAGTCAAACATTGATCAAAGAAACCCAATACTAAGTCTTTGTTTAAACCTTATTCTAGTAATGATAAATCCAAAGGCTCAAAAACGTGGTCGTTGAAAAATTCACGTCTAAATGTTGCTTCGAATATGAACGAACCTGACCTCAATGTAATTACCCACCCATCGGGAGTCTTATAATGTGATCTTCGATAAACTCTTAAACACATGCATGATAAAGCTTCCCTATATCCATTTTATTGACACATCTATTTCTAAACCTTCATGGTATCAATATAATGATTGTTTTAAATACCATCAAGTCTGAGGCCATGACATTGAAAAGTGTCATTCATTTAAAAACGTCCTCTAGGAAATTATTGACCAAGGTGAGTTACTAGTTTGACAATCCAAATGTGCCTCCTAATCAAAAATTGGTTGTCTTTAAACAACCTTTCCCAAATCACTCACCCTCCATCAGTCAGTCATAATCAAATGCCATCAACTCTCACCATACCATCAACATCGTTAAATACCTATCACTTGCGTCCTTTACACTTAATGTTTATACTACATGAAGTACCAACCGAATCACCCGACTCCACCAATCTTATCAATGATAAGGTCATGAACCCTCTCCCGCATATACCACATCCTCCCCAGATTCACCTTTCTCTTCTCTGAAAGTCCAAGAAAAGAAACCCATCACAGTCACAAAAATATCATTTTAATACCACTTCACCCGACACCACATCAAAATTATCAAAACATAATCCATAAAACATCCATCCAAAAAATAGAAATTACACCATCCAATCGTCAAATAATGTTACCATGAAATATACATCTCTTGCGTTCTATCTCGAGGGCCTCACCCCTCATCTAGATACACATTCACTGTCACTAAATCTAAGGTTGTGCCTTGATCAACACCTAATCCTATCACACAAAATATGACCTCATCAGCCCCAACCTCCAAATCATCAAATGTTTTGCAACTCCTTTCATCATCTCATACAACTATGACATGGTACTATACTAGGACCCTTGAAAGGCTCATCCAACTATCCATCATAACGTTACCTCCCATTAATTCATCTACCTCCCGAGGGTGGAAACCCTCTTGGTACAATTTTGAAGGATTCTACTAGTATCATCGAACACTAGGACATTCCATTTAGGACTATGAATCCATCCATGCCACGATTTGAATCCTTCCTAGCAAAGGGATTCTCCCTGCATATCTAGAAAATCCAAATCAAATCAAATAAACATGTCCAACCTATAAAGATACACCATCTCGAACCATAATCCAACACCCCATCTATGTCCATCAAGAGTTAGGCCTCTTCTAGTAAGACCCCACTCCATCAAATAGACATTGTTTGTATAACTACAAGAACACACGCGCAAGACCCTAAGGCCTTAAATCAAATTAGGCTCAAATTTTCTATCTCTCTTTCCCCAAATCATCTAATCCATTGACCCCTAAGGCTAAGGTATCCAGCCTCGGTGCTCCACACACCCAATCTACTACTTCTATGCAAAACACCATCATTAAACAACTCCACCAAGCTCCATTGAAGATGTTCCTCTTGAGCTGGTTCAAAATTCTCCATATTAGAAACAAGTTATGATTGAGGCCCTTCATTCTATTTTAGTACCATCAGATGACCCTCAACCATTTGCTAACCTCATTGGCATTCTTAAAATGACTACCGCTATCACTTTTGATGACTTTGAAATCCTATATTTACAACCTGAAGACCATGACCTTTCACTATTTATCACCTCCCAAATTGAAAATACTATTATCAAGAGAGTCATGATCGACAATGGAACTAGTATTAACATCATATATTCTCATGCCTTTAAAAAAATTTAGTTACCTCGACATCATCATCACCTAGTCATCTTTGTTATGTTGCTTTCCTTTAATGACATTGGTGCCCCTACATTATGCATGGTCATTTTTCCCATTAAAGTGGGTGTTAAAATCCTTCATGAGCTCTTCTATCTTGTAGAAGGATAATTTCAATACAATATGATGTTAGGTTGACCTTGGATATGTGTTATGCATTGTATCCCATTAACATTGCATCATTATCTAAAATACAAACATGAAAGTAAAACCTTTACCGTTCCCACCGATCTAAATCCTTTCAAAGAATGTCACATGACATATCAACCTAATGATGTGCTCATTCCTAAAAAAACTCAGGCTTATGTGATGATGCTTCTGCTAGTTCTTCAATCGCAACATGTAAATTACTGGATGGTAGCTCCTTCGAGAGATGTTATTCAATGTCTCTTGTTATGGGAGTATTTCCTTCTAACTCTTAACTCACTCCATACACCAAAAACATATGGGAGACCTAACAAAAAAAAACCATGTATGAACCAAACATTAGGCATATCATCTTTTTGGCCCTCCCCATCTTAAAACTAATCTCATCTATGGAGGGATTGATCATCCTTCCCTAGATCGTAACAATCAAAACCATATTAGACCCTTTATATCTGATTTTTCTTTCTTATACAACTAATCCTTTACACAAATGTATCTCCATCATTGTTCCCAAGAAGGTTTCAACTTAGGATGTTATGAGTAAGGTATACATAACTTGGTCTTTGACCAGTCCCATAAACCCCATGAGAAATATGGATTAGGTTTTGACTAACCATCCTCACACACCTTTGTGATCACTACATCCATATCCGTAGTAAAACCAAAGTCACCCTCTTCATCTTCACATGATAACTCTATCGACATAGATGATGTCGTTTCCATCCCCACTTCTTTTTTAATCAACACATCACCTTAAGACCGATCACTTATCAAATGATGGAGGCACTAATACCATTCTGCTAGTATTACCTAAAATGGTAGAGGAAGGCTCCCCTACTATCAAAATTATTCAATTCCACAACAATCAATCCATCTTATCTTATATGGGGCAGAGGACCATTACCTTCAAAAGACTCTAGCAACTAGCACATTAAAGATCCTTAATGAATCCACTATCGACATCAACATAGGGACTTCACAAAACCCTCACATGGTCAAGGTTAGATAATCTTTAGATTCAAAATAATTAAAAGAATTTTCCACCTTCCTTTCCAAAAATAGTATGGACTTCACGTGGTCATATAGTGACATGTTTTTTTACCCTAACATCATCATACATAACATCATCACAATCGCTAATGCTAAGCTTGTAAAACAAAAACTACATAGGATGTACCCTCATGTAGCCCTCCTCATCAAAGAAGAGTTATAACACCTCCTCTTTGCTAACTTCATCTTACCCATTGACTATCCACAATGGGTTTCTAATATTATACCCATAACCACAGTCAAGTTTGGAAAGTTATGTATCTACACAGACTTCCGAGATCTCAATCTCATTTATCCTAAAGATGACTTCCCCCTTCCTAACATCGATCATCTTGTCGACCTCATGACAGGCCATGAAATGATTTCCCTCATGGATGGATTTTCTAGCTACAATCAAATCCTTATTGTGACTAATGACCAACATAAGACATATTTCATTACCCCTTGGGGACCTATTATTACTGTCTTTCCCTTCGACTCAAAAATGTAGGGGCCACTTATCAACATACTATGACTTATATCTTCCATGATCTTATCCATAAAATTGTAGAAGACTATGTGGAATATCTCTTAGGTAAATCTAAGCACCGAAGATACCATCTCGTCGAGTCTTAATGTCATATTTTCCGGTCTTATTCAATATTTCCTCCACCTTAACCTATCCAAGTGTGTATTCAAGTTATCACTTTGGTAAAATCTTAGGGTTTATCATTATTATTAGGATCATTGAAGTAGAACACCACAAAAATTACATCCATCTTTAATATTCCTCCTCCTTCCAATATCAAACAACTTCATATTCTCCAAGGTAGACTCCAATCAGTTCTTCGCTTAATCTCTTGGTTTTCAAATTGTTGTTAACCTTTATATCATCTCCTTCAAATGTATGTCTACTTTAAATGCAATCAAAACTATTAAAAGGAATTTTAAGACCTAAAATAATATCTTCTATCACAACTCGTGCTCACACCCCCACACAAGGGGGAGCCATCCTATCTTTACATAGCTTCCACGACCATGCCTTGGGTGTTATGTTAACACATTGAGACAAGAAAGGTAGAGAGAATATTTTTTATTACGTGATTTATATGAGTATTTAATTTTTTCCTTGCCCTTGGAAGTGGAAGTAGACATCAAATTCTACATTCTGAAATGCCAAAGAAGGTAGTCCAAAAACCCAAAAATCTCCAACCTCTAAAAACCCGAAGTGGAGAATTCTGAAGTGACAAGTTCTGAAAAACCCCAAGGAACAATTATTTAATTTTTTCCTTTCCCTTGGAATTGAAATTAGACATCAAATTATGCGTTCTGAAATGCCATTTACAAGGTCATCCGAAAACTTGAAAATCTCCAACCTCCAAAAAACCAGAAGTGGAGAAGTCCGAAGTGACAAGTTATGAAAACCTGAAATTATCCAACCTCTGAAAATACAAAATGGAGAAGTCTTAAGTAACGATTTCTGAAAATCGGAAGTAGAGAAGTCTCGAAAACCCAAAAATCTCCAACCTCTGAAAACCTGAAATGGAGAAGTCCGAAGTGACAAGTTTCGAAAACCTGAAGTAGATAAATCTGAAATTCTAAAAATGAGGACTCTGAAATCTAAATAGCACAATCCCCAAAAATGAGAAACATCAAAGAATCCGAGGCTCTGAATACTTTGAAAAATGTGAATCTTTGAAATTTGAAAAAACAAAAGGTGTCGAGGGGGAAAATAAGAGAACTCGAGAGGATCCCTGTAACTACGAGTGCCTGTAGAAACTCAAATCATGGAGTCATGGCAGAAATAGATTTTTCATTTCCCAAGGTATGCAGAGGAAGAACAAATAAAAATAAATAAGGAGGAAACAAACAAAATATCTTAAACCAAAAGAAAAGACCAAAAATAAAAAAATACCTTGAGGATGAGGTTGAAAAGTACAAAATACAGTAAAAATCAGTTATCAGAGCAAAGTGTCAGGTGAAAATGATGAGTAAAAATGTGATTTAAATAGAAAAAATCTGATATTAAAGGCAAAAATTCAATCCATATAGAGCTAAGTGGGAATTAAATGTGCAGAGAGCTCCGAAAGTCCAAAATGTGAAAACCTGAAATTTTGAAATACAGAATTTTAGGGTTTCAAGATTTGGAGATTAAGGGATGAAAATCACGAAAAGGATCAGAAGATTTCCAAAACCTAAAATCTCGAAAGTCTAAAATTTAAGACTTTCAAACTTTTGGACTTTAAAATTCTGAAAGAAAATGAATTGTAAATAATTGGGAGAGTTCCAAAACCTGAAAGCCTGATAGTCTTAAATTTCAAACTTTCAGACTTTTGGACTTCGGAAGCCGAGAGAGGATTTTTTTCAAAAAGTGTGACCATTAGTTCCAAAACCCAAAATTCCAAAATTTTGGACTTTCATGGTTTCAGACTTTGGAACTCTTATAAGGAAATTTCTAAAAATCGTGACTTAGAGTTCTGAAACATGAAAGCCCGAAAGTTTAAAATTTTAGACTTTCAGGTATCACACTTCGGAACTTGAAAAACACAATTTAAACCTAAGCCAATTAAACCCCAAAGTTTGAAATCCAAATTTTTAGACTTCAGGACTTGGAGCAACTTTAAGATGTAGAGATATTTTGTGTGAAGATTTTTTCAAAAAAATTTCCTGATCGATTTTAAAGTCTGCTTCTTCAGTAGATTAAATTGGTAACATTTTTTACAACCTGTAGGGAATGCTTGCCTACTAAGCTTTCATATTAGTAGCCTTATACAAACCATTGGGAAAAAATATTCTTGGAAGGAAACTACACTCAAAGGACACCCAAAACCAAAAAAGAAAGAAAACAAAACAAAACAATGTGTAAGGCACTTGGAGGAAAAGAAAATGAACATTATACAAGGGTGAGACATTCTCAAAAGCAAGCCTTGAGATGTATCCCATTCACGTGAATGGGAAGTTATTCTCCATTGAGTCTAGATAGATGAAATGAATTTTCCTCTTTGCAACTGGAGATAACATACGGTCCACTCCAGAGAGTGTCAAACTTGGCATGCCTACCTAGTTTGGCTTTGTCTTCGTCCCATTTGAGAACCAAATATCCTTCTTGAAAATTCCTATCAAAAGCTTTCTTGTCAAAGGATTTCTTAACTTGAGCCTGATGTTGGCTTAAATTTTTCATAGCCTTGTCTCAAACTTCCTCCAACTCCATGAGTTCAGCAAACCTCACTGTTAAGGAGTCATTTTCCATAACTTTGAGCTGATGAGCCAATTCCAAAGAAGGTAATTCCAAGGAGAGTGGAAGCTTTTCCTCCCTCCCGTATACCAGCATAAAAGGTGAGTTTCCAATGGCCTTTTTAGGTGTGATTTAATCCTCCCATAAGGCAGTCTTAAGTTGTGTATGTTAGGTCCTTTTGTTAGCTTCCATTGTTCATTTGATGATCCTTATGAGATTCTTATTACTGGATTTAGCTAACTCGTTTCCCTGTGGATAGTAATTGGATGAAGTCTTGAGATAGACCCCATTCATAACTACCCACTCACTTAACTTTAAACCAAGGAAAGCCATTGCATTATCAGAGATGATGGTAAATGGAACTCTAAACCTCATCATTATATTTTCTAGGAAATCAAGGACCACCTTTTCATTAATTTTTTTAAAGCCACCACCTCTATCCATCGAGTGAAATAATCCATCGCAGTAAGAACCCATTTGTGTCCATCACTAAAAGGAGGGTTAATCGTCTGATAAAATCTAACCCCCATTGAATGAAAGGTTGATCTACCTAAATAGGGTGTAGGGGAAGGGCTTGTCGTTTCTATTTACCTATAAAAAGGTACATTCCTTACATTTCCTTACCCAGAGATGAGAATCCTTGAACAAATCTGCCAATAATAACCAGCTCACATAATTTTGGTGGCATTTGTCCAAGCACGAATGTCCCCTGGATAAACAGTTGTGAAATTCTTCTAAAATTTTATTCACTTGCTCTGATTTTATGCAGCACAGAAGCACACCATTCAAGTCTTTATGAAAAGAACATTATTGATCAGAACCTATGGAATAGCCTGGAGACAAAAACTATGTCTCTGTACTTTATTCATTTTTGAAGGATATGCCCCTGAGAGGAGGAAATTTTGCATCTTTGTTAACTAATCAACTTGACAGTCACCTTCGTTGATGTTTAGGAGTGTAGCATCTTCCACATCCTTGGTCTCCATGTCTACATCCAACTACTAGCATAACCCTTTACCCCTGACAAGTTTAGTGACTTTAATGTGTACGTCATACTCCATTACTTTCATGATCCACCCTGCACGTTTTTCATTCATTTCTTTGTTCAATAAAAAATCCTTGACACCGGATGAGAAACCATCAAGTGTACTTTGTTTTTGGACAACATGTGCCTGAACTTCTTCAAATCTCAAATGAATGCAAAGACTTATTTCTTAATGAAGGAATACTTGATCTTGTATTCTTTGAGAGACTGACTGAAGAAGGAAATTGGTTGTTCCATCAGATTGTCATTTTGTTGGGTGAGAATCCCAAATACTTTCTTGACCCACGAAAGCATAGAGAATGAAATATTTGTCAAACCTGGGGTTTACCAGTGTGGGGATTGGGAAATGGCCATTTTGATAGCCTCAAACTCTCCCTCTCATCTTTCATCCATGAGAATGGAATGTTCTTTTTCAGCATGGTTGTGAGTGGTTTAGCCAATGTTGCAAATTGAGGAATGAATCTCCACACAAAATTTATGGTTCCCAGGAAGCTTTGGAGACCTTTCTTGTGACTTGGAAGAGATAAGGACATAATTGAATGAATTTTGGTTAGATCAATAAACAGTCTCTTCCGTGAGACAACATGTCCTAACAACTTTCCTTCTTGAACTGCAAAAATGCACTTCTTAGGATTTAGTGAGACCCCAAATTCTTTACACCTTTGGAAAAAAATTTGTAGATGTGTGATATGGTCTTCAGCATGTTTGGAATACACAGTTATATCATCAAGATAAAATAAGATGATATCATTAATGAGTCCTTTGAATTCCATGTCCATGGCTCTTTGGAAAGTAGCCCCTGCATTGGACAATCCAAATGGAATTTTATTATAAGCATATGTGCCCCACTTGGTAGTGAAAGACATTTTGAATTGATCATATTATTGGACCAGATCTGATTATATCCTAAATATCTATCAAGAAAATAAAACCTTTGATCCCCTACAAAGTTTTGGAGTATTTGCTCCATTGATGGAAGAGGGTAGTGGTCTTGTAACAAGGCATGGTTCAAATCTATGAAGTCCACGCACAATCGAATCTCCCCATTCTTCTTCCTCACAGTACCAAGTTGGCTACCCATGAGGAATTCTTAATGGGGAAAATTATACAAGCCTCAATAAGCTTGGTTAGCTCCTTCCTCATTAGTGGCTCAATTTTAGGATTAATTGGCCTCTATTTTTGATGAACTAGCTTAGCATTTGGATCCAACTCAATGGTGTGTTGAGCTAAGCCGGATCAAAACCACACAGATCTTTATAAATCCATGTGAAAATATCATGATATTCTTGACATAGTTCAATAAAGGCTTTCTTTTCTTGAGCAGTGCATACCTTACCAATTTTTTAAAAAATTCACTTTCCACCTCGACCTCTTCAAATCCTCTTCCTTGACCACCATATTAGTTCTCTGTCATTTGGCCTGATCATCTAAATTGAAGATAGATTCCAATGTAACTAGGCCTTTTGGCAGCTTTTTTCCTTTCAGCTGTATAATTTGATCACCGTAAGAGTTTTGAAGTTTATCCTGATGTTTGGTAGCGAACTTTGCTTCTTACTATAGGAAGAGGACAATCTGTTGATCACTATCAAACACCTGCCAGCTACTTACATTATCTGGTACTACGGGATGGACCACCATTTTGACCATCTATTACTCCTCTTTCATGATGTCCGTAGGTACATCGTACTGGGAGCCAATAGTAGCCATCCTGTCAGCATCTTGATTTTTCTTTCTAGGAATTGCATGAATTCTAAAAGATTTGAAATATTCTATCATGTCGCAAACCCAATTTTTATATGATCTCAATAGACCATTTCTTGATGCACTATGGGTTGTTACTTAGTGCACAACTAATTCACTATCGCCAAAGATGGTCAAGGTTTGGATTCCTCTTTTTCGGGCTAACTAAATTCCTTGTATGAGAACCTCATATTCAGCAACATTATTAGTACAACTAAACTACAACCAAAAGGAAGAGAAATATTTATCTCCTTCCGAAGAAATCAACATAACCCCTACACCAAATCCATTTTTACTCCTTGATCCATTGAAGAACATTTTCCACAGTCCTTTTGTATCACTTGATGCTTTGACAAGTTGTGGTATGATTGTATCTTCTTCATGAATGCAATATGTCCCCAAAATTGTTTCCTCTAGAAGTAGTAAACCAAATTATTCATCTTCTAATAAATCGGCATAGGGATCATATTGGTGATTGATACTTACTTCGTCAAGCATTATGTTAGGAACTTCTTCCATGAGAGTAGTTGGCTCGTGATCTGCGTCCTCCTCATCTGGATCACCAATGGCATAATTCCCATTTATGGGTTTAGCGGTGTATGGTTCCACATGATTATGACAAATAGGTTCAGCTCTTATAGTCACCTTTGTCCCATACCAAGTTCTAAGGATCATATGCGACCAATCTAATGACAAATAACCACCCATCTTGGTAGTGAACTCCCATGATAAGAAAATGGAAAAAGGGGAGGGAGATCAATAACAGATATGTCTTGCATGAATGTCAAGCTAGGACAAGCATGGATAGTAAGCTAAAGCCCCTTAATGACCCCCAATTTGGACTGTAGTACCATCTAACTGGACAAATCCTCTTGAAATTGGAGTATATGGAATTCGTAATACATCTGCAATCTGTTTGGGCATTACGATCTATTAGCTCTAAAATTGATCATACAATTGTGCACCAAATGATCATTGATAATCAACAAGATATAGAATGGTGGAGGCTTATTAGCTTTAGAAAACACTTTTGTTTCGGGTTGGCAGGCTTGTTGACATAGTTACTTCTTGACCTGATGATATGTTGGTAGCGCCAAAGTTGCTCAAAGCCTTCCATAGCAAGTTCCTCTAAGAAGGGATTGAGAGCACATCCCACATCGTGACGCTCAAATTGGTCTTCTTAATTTACTCCACAATGCTGAACGGAATTTCCCCAACTTTGCTAATACCTTTTGGGGCATTATAGTCTTCTTTTAGAAAATTCCAATTGGGCATTGTGATACTTGAAGTCCCATCCTTCTTTGTAGACTAATATATGGATACTTCTGGTGATTTCTTTCTTGTGCCTTTATCATCTGACATTTGTATTTGGGATTGTGAAATAGATGCCTAATCAGTTTTGGAAGATTGTGGTCTATTTCCTCTTCTTGGAACATGTGTTGGATGCTACGGTGGAGCATCAATATTCAAACCACAAAAGTCCTCTCGATTTCAAATTTAGTAGCGTAGTTTCATCATAAGGTTGGTCTTAAATTTCGTGAGTGAATGGTCTAGCAGATTATTCAAGTGGAGCGGATATGCTTTAGACCATAAGGGCTTGACTCAAAACTCTGTTTGGGAAAATATTTTGGTTATGAGGTTGAGAACAAGGATAGCACCACTCATAATCTTGAATGAGGTTATTCTGGACTGGTACTATGGCTTTAGATGAACTGGTAATAGAAGGGTTCCTAAGTTCAAAGGCTTCACGCTTGCTGCTTGGCTAGTAACCTGGTTCTGGGCCTAATTATTTCCTTGAAAAGGAGGATGATTTTCTTGATATTGGGATTGGAACGATCAAGCATATTGGGACTACTACCTTTTCATTACTACAAGATCATTTCTGAAGGTCTACAAGAGATTTGACTTCAAATAGATCATTTGAAGAGGTTGGGGCAGATTGAGATGGCTGATTAGAGGTACATTGGGATAGGCGCAATGATAGGATGATTATTTGTAAGATCTGGAGAAAATGGCATGGGTGGTCGGGGAGCTATCTTTCTAGCCTAAATCAAGTAATTTTCCACATTTATGGCTATGTCATAAGCATTAGGTAATGTAGCTCCCCAATGGATTGAATCATAACTACTACATCATTATTCAAAGCTTACAAATAGTACAAAAATGCATTATTTGGAGAAGGCTTAGTGAGTGCCAAAATCCTATCCCAATTCCTATGAAATTAGAAATTGAAATCACTCATCTACTCCTGAGGAGATCTCTTTATAGTGGTGAGTTGTTCTAAGAGTGATAGGTGATCACTCTTGTCTTTGAACTATTTGCAGAGATTCTCTCTTAACTCATCCCAAGTGGTTATGCTATCAACACGTAACCCTCGAAACCATTGAAGTGTTTTTACCTTGAAGGAAGTGGCTAAAAATCTAATAACAACATTATCCTCTCGTGACGTTATGTATTGCAAAGATGTTGGCTACATCAAGAATGTGTTCTACTGGAGTAACATGAGTTTCTCCTATGTAAAATGGTAAACTTTTGAGTGCCGCAATAGGTATAGGGTCACCTTGATCCAATAGCAGAGACTCGCTTGCATTAAAAGGGGGAAAAACTTGATTCTATGTCATAGCAGCAAGAGGTTGATTGTTCCTTAGTGGAGGAAACCTTCTATATGGAGGATTTGAATGACCCCTATGAGATAAATCTGCAACTGGTGTAGTTAAAACACTTCTGCTTCTTCTCTTTGGAGGAGACACAAAAATTTTGATATGTTGATAACTTTCATGCTTTGAAGAATCTCTTGTCTGAATTCTTCACATAAGGGAATGCACTAAGATTTGGAATCCAAAGATATAGAGTCGTCAAGTACTTTTATTTGTGTAAATGAGAAGAGAAGTACCAACTCTCGTCCCACCGGGCGTGCCAAAAATTGTTGTTGCCAAATCACTGCACCCCCAAATGACCAGGCTATACGCAGGTTGTTCAGTGTAATTAGGACACATGGGATCACCTCTCAAGTTGTGGGACTTGGGTTCAAGGTGAACCTCCAAACTTCCTTTTCTTAAACTAAGTGTTGTACTACCCCTAATGCAATAAAATGGCTATCTATTCTTAGGTTAACATTGTTCTGAGTTTTAGGGAAAGGAATCTGCAAAATGAAAATAAAATAGGGATGGTGATGCATCAAATAAAAGGATATGTTGAATCACAGGAAGGGTTAATGTGAGTAGGATGCGAACATCGTTAGTCACCTTCACCTATTGCAACTTAGAAAGGGCACAAAATACCACAAACTAGAAGCATGTGTTCCTTTGTTAAAACTTGAATCATATAAAATAGAGAGATCAAATTGGATTGGACACACAATTAACTAACCACGAGGATAAAACACATGCACATGTCAAACATTCATTTCATTGATGATGGCTAATGATAATATAACTTTAAATGACAGAAGGAAAAGACTTTTTCCACAACTAACATAAAAGATGTTATATCACTTTTCCATAACATGAAACAAAACAATCTAAAATAAAGGCAAGCTAACCATCTATACTAAGGAATCATACATTCACAAAGCATATATAAATCAACCATTTAGCACAATAAATTAGTTTCTTCAAGGCAAGATATCTCTCTGAATATAATTAAAAGGTTCTTTAAATCTTTGAAGAACTCTTCCAAGCTTGAAGAGCAACTTCACCAAAATTCTCATCCCCCAAATGACCCCATAAACCTTTATAAGTTCTTTTAGGCTAAGCCATTATAGTTGGGCCCTTAACTAACATTTACTAATAATAGAAATGTCATTAATTCAAGGGAATAGGCTCCCATAAAAATAGCAAATTTGTTGCAAGGGTTTGACTCAGTCAACCCTACAACTCTAATCGATCCAGAGCTTGGATCTGTCCTTTCATGGCCGCTCAGCTTTGGCCTAGTTCTATAACTCCTTCCTCATCTACAGGTTTTTGTTGTGTTTCCTCCCATGTAGCCATTCGATGTTTATACTTGATGAAGCGTTTAATGATTCCTTGAATTTCCTCATCCCTAGGCCCACATGCGTAGTGATTTACCACATCTGTTGTCTCAATCTCTCTCGTGATTTTAGCTGGGACTCTTCTAAGTTTACTCAAAACTTTCTTCAATCTTCTTGTGAAATTTTGGCATAAAACCAACCTGTCAATAGATTCACTTGCCGAAATTTTTAGTAACTTCATCATCACGTTTCACCAAATCCTTAAAATTCTACTTGATTTTCTCCTCTGGAAGAGCATCGATATTTTCATTGAAGAATTTACAGTTAACAATGTCAAATTCTTCTGATATGTCATTTAAAGCATCCATAATCTCCACTCATTTATCATCTAACTTCTTAATTAGATCTTGTAGCACCTAACACTAGAATTCCATGGCCTTTTGATATTCGAACAAATTTACAACATCATCGATTACGTCCTCCTGTAGGAGTAGATTTGAATCTTCCTCTCTAATCTCACTCCATGTTGCCAAATTCAAATTCAAATTATTATTATCTTCTGAAAAGGCTTCATCCATTTTGCAAATAGTAGTTTTCCCAACTTGTAAATCATTGTATATCTCAACAGCTTCTTTAATTAAAGGGTCAGCCTCCTGCAGTATATGTTCCATCCATCCATCTACTGATCTCCCTTTTTGTCCTATCTTTTCGATCTCATGATAAGAAATATCATCAATAGTAGATGAAATTTTCATGGCTGTAGTAGTTGAGACTTCAGTAGATGGAGTTGGATTTGTTACTTTCCATAGCAATGCAGTGAGCTGCTCAACCTTGGCCTTAAGCTCATCCTTGGAAGCTTTATCCTTATCATATTTTTCCAACAGATTTCCAAGGGCAATGTGTACATCTTGTTTTGCTCCTTCATGAGTGGCTTTACCCAATGAGAATCTAGAAATCTGATAATCTACAGCTGTAATTGTTTCTTTAGTTTTTCCCTCAACAGAGTGGCAACCTCCACAACTCATTCCCCAGATGCATTCACTATCAGGCTTGAAACAATCTTTGGCCTCTTGGCCTATCTCTTTGGGGTATGTTCCAATATGCTTAGATCTATTACATCTCCCAGAGGCACTTTCTTCTTTTGCTTTGGATTTTTTGGAACAACCATTCTGGAATGGTTGACGTTGATGAAGATAACATAGTTGACTCAGTACCTGAAACATTAGCCACCACAAGAGTACCAGTAACATTAGTTGGCATTTGAATGGTAGTGGTAGTGATGGGTGGGGTGGATGTGAGGACTGCCATAGGATTTGATACAATAATGTTAGGGGATGAGATGGAGGAAAATGGAAGTGTTAGGGGAAGTGAGGTAGAAATGGGTGACCCAATAGTTTCTCCAGCTGAGAGAACTAGAAGGGATGAGAATACTTGGGCCATGGAAGGTGATGGGAAAGAAGAAATGATGGTAGAAGTGGAAGGAACTGATATAGGAAGGGACAATGGAAGAGAAGAGGGAAATGATGGGTCTTGTGGGACACTAGGAGAATCACTGACTTCAACTATTTTTGTCACAGGTGTTGTTGGAGGCATGACTTTGGGAACAGGAGCCTTGGAAAGAGATGAGCTCCCAACAATAAATGAAATCTTTTTGGAACCGTATGGGTATTTTGAGTCAACATTTTCCCCTTTGTGGGTGTGGATTGGCTCATGGTTGATGGGGCCCCTGTATTTGTAGGTTGCTCTGACCCCTTGGGTGAGATTCCCAAGGTAACCAACCAACTATGAGTTATTTATAAAATGGGTCCCACCCTTTCCTTTGTGTTGCAACATTCTTCCACATACCAATCAATCCATGGCAATGGTTGATTGGCAATATTATTACTTTTATACAATTCATCCAAAACTTCATCATTATCCTGCATATCTTTTGGTACATCGGCTATTCCAAATTTCCAAACTTCATCCAAAGTTAGCCATTCATAATCTCTTTGTTAGATGATAAATTCATCTCGACAATGGATCCAGATATCTTCTAACTAGGGCACATGGGAACTGGACCAACCTATCTCGTTGAATTTTCCCCAATAGTCAAAATTGGTCCGTGGATGGAAAGTTCTCAAGGTTACCTCTGCCATTTCTACATCTACATTCTTGGCCTTGTAAATATTTGGGCAAGTGTATCTACCAATTGAGATAGGGAAATGCATTCCCACTTTGTGCCTTTTATTCTAGATCTTGTGGTAATCCAAAATTTCTAAACCAATTCTAACAAGACCCACTTGTTAGTGGGACATCTAGGTAGCTTGTTGGGAGCACCCACAAAACTGGGAATTTGAATGTAAGTAAATGTGGGGAACTGAATATAGATATCTCCCCACTTGTGCACTTCCTTGAATGCTTCATCTAAAATTATCTGATTATATAGATCCTTATCAAAATGGTAGAGGATAATAGCAAAGAAGGCATCATTGATCCTGTGGAAGTGTTTGCTTCCTTCTTCCAGTGTGAGTTGAGGATAGAAATCATAGATTTGGGAGGTACTTCTAATACCCTTGGTATTTAATCAGTGAAGTCTCCCATGGTAGTTGTGGCATAAACCAAGAAGGATTTCATATAGAAACATTTAGAATAATGCACTCTACTCAACTAATAACAAATGGAGTTGATGATATGTTCCCCCATCTGATAAATTCCTTATTCTTTTTTATGGTCGCATATATAAGAACATCCACTCCTTAAATTCCTTCATGGAGGGAAGACTTGAGACTCTTCTTATTAGCACAATAAGGTCGCTAACCTCCTAAATAAAATCTAACCGATGCATGGTATTTGGTAATTTGGAAAAGCTCTTGGCCAGATAATTTTTCAACATGACCCTCATGCATAACTCTACTTCCTTGTCCCAATGTTCCACTGTTGATTCTGGTGAAATGGTTGCATAGTCTTCAACATCAAGGAGTTTGAGAAAATATTCGAAGAAATATGGGTCCAGTGGATCACAACTTTTCATCGACATCTTTAACTAAAATAGATTCTTCATCATAGTGGGCTGCTACAGCCAAAAAAAATTTTGGGCAATGCATGGATGTGGGAAAACTGGCAACAAGAGAAAGCTCATTGTCATATATAGCCTGCATCCATGGTTTCTTATTTGGGGCCTTCACCCTTGCCCAGAAGTTTGGAAAATCAATTTGTCCAAGGTCGGTGTCCCCTATGTTCCCCAGGTCAGAAGATAAGCAAGAGTGAGGGGCACCCCGAGGAACGAGTATTTCATTTTTTCCTTGCCCTTGGAAGTGGAAGTAGACATCAAATTCTACGTTCTAAAATGCCAAAGAAGGTAGTCTAAAAACCCAAAATCTCCAACCTCTGAAAACCTGAAGTGGAGAAGTGTGAAGAGACAAGTTCCAAAACTCAAGAGTAGAAAGTCCGAAAACCCGAAAATCTCCAACCTCCGAAAACATGAAATGGAGAAGTCCAAAGTGACAAGTTCTGAAAACCTAAAGTAGAGAAGTCCAAAACTCAAAATCTCCAACCTCTCGAAAACTCGAAATGGAGAATTCCAAAGTGATAAGTTCCAAAATCCAAAGTAGAGAAGTCTGAAATTCTAAAAATGAGGACTCCAAAATCTGAATAGCATAATCCCCAAAATTGAGAAACATCGAACAATCTGAGGCTCTGAATACTTTGAAAAATGTGAATCTCTGAAATTTGAAAAAAAAAAGGCACCGAGGGGGAAAATAAGAGAACTCGAGAGGATCCCTACAACTGCGAGTTCCTACAGAAACTCAAATCATGGAATCATGGTGGGCAATATATTTTCATTTCCCAAGGTATGCAAAGGAAGAACAAAGAAAAATAAATGAGGAAACAAACAAAAGATCTTAAACCAAAAGAAAAGACCAAAAATAAAAAATACCTTGAGGATGACGTTGAAAAGTATGAAATACAATAAAAATTAGTTTTTAGAGCAAAGTGTCAGGTGAAAATGATGGGTAAAATGTGATTTAAATAGAAAAAACCTAATATTAATGGAAAAATTCAATCCATATAGAGGTAGGTGGGAATTAAATGTGCAGAGAGCTACGAAAGTCCAAAATCTGAAAGCCTGAAATTATGAATTTCAGGGTTTTGGGCTTCGGAGATTAAGGGATAAAAATTGTGAAAAGGATCAAAAGAGTTCCAAAATCCTAAAATTATAAAATTTCATAATTTTGGACTTCGAAAGTATGAAAGAAAAAGACTTGTAAATAATCGGGAGAGTTCCAAAACTCGAAATCCCGAAAGTCTGAAATTTTGGACTTTCAAACTTCGGAAGTCCGAGAGGATTTTTTTCAAAAGCATGACCATTAGTTCTGAAACCCAAAAACCCAAAAGTCCAAAATTTTAGACTTTCAAGGTTTTAGACTTCGAACTCTTATAAGGAAATTTCTAAAAATTGTGACTTAGAGTTCCGAAACCCAAAAGCCCAAAAGTCTGAAATTTTAGACTTTCGGGTTTCAGACTTTGGAACTTGAAAAACACAATTTCAACTCAAGATAATTAAACCCTGAAAGGTAAAATCCCTAGTCTGAAATCAAAATTTTCAAACTTCCGGACTTGGAGCAACTTTAAGATGTAGAGATCTTACGTGAAATTTTTTTTTTCAAAAAAAATTCCTAACCGATTTTAAAGTCTCGCTTCTCAAGATAGATTAAATTGGTAACAAGTTCCTCGATCATCAAATAAATTCATGAACATTATGGCTTCTCTTGCATCACTTATCCCTTTATCAACCAAATATTCCAAGTTTTTCATTGTTGGGAATAGACTCAATCAACCATCTCATACTAATGAAATCCCTTCTACTATTATTATTGAAGATAATCAACTATAACTTTTGTACACTCAAACCTATGACTATATTTCTCAATCTAAAATTTCCTCCGATCTAGTTAAAAACATTAAAATATTTTTTCTTTAATGTGATACCTGATATGACATCATAGCTCTACAAATGCAGATTTGATGGCCTCCTAATTTGATGCCTCAAATCTCATGAATCCACTAAAGATATCTAAGAATTCCATGATGGCATATGTGGTGGACACTTCAGCAAATATTTTTTGTTAAACGCATCCTACGAATGGGCTATTACTAGCCTACCCTTAATCAATATTGTTGTGCATATGTCAAGAAATGTGTTAAGTGTCAACAATATTCCAACCTTACCCACATTCCCAATCAATACCTACAACCCACTCATGATTTATGGTCTTTTTCACAATGGGGACTTGACCTCATTAGCCTCATCAACCTCGTTCATCACAACGGCATCATTCTATCATCACCGTTAAAAAATACTTCACAAAATGGGTGTAAGTTATCCCCCTTATCTCCACTAAATCTGGTAAAATATTTGACTTCATCCACCATCAAATTATCTATCATTTTGGCATTCCTCATAAAATTATCATAGATAAGGGAAAATCTTTCAAAAACAAAAAGATTTAAAAACTTTGTGACTACGCCCATTTTTTCAATTGGTATATCAGGGAAAAATCATTACTCCCATTTTTCCCTGATCTACCAACTGAAAAAATGCTAGGGACACACGTGTAATTTGTACACACGTCTTTTCCCCACCTCAAATGGTCTACTAGGCCTACCCTCAGCTCAAATCAAAGTCAAAAGTTTACATATGGATGTATATTATCAAAAATATATAGACTGATCCCTCAAAGAATAACTATTAATCATATTATAAATATACAAACCGGTCCGCGAAGGTCAACTATCAATCAAAATATAGACTGATCCTGCGAAGGATGAATATCTAAAAATAAATCAAAAAATCTTAGACCACTCCCTCAAAGGATGGCTACCCACAATCATTAGAAAAGGATTCTCATATCGATCAACATTCATATCAAAGTCAAAATAATCTAAAGCATCCTAAGAAGACTTCCCACATCGATCAACTTTCCCATCAAAATCAAACTTCCCACACTGATCAGCTTTCACAGTAAAAATATAGATGGGGCATAATCCTACAATCCATCAAATGAGAACCTAATCCCCCTATAAAAACTATGTATTGACCCTTCCCATGTTGTAAAGCAATATATAAGTTCATTTCCATCTATATCCAAGATCTTACATGTGACTAATTATTATTAGTTATATGTTAACATATGTTACAAGGATTCAAGTGCATAATCATATATAATTTACCATCAAATCACATATTTATCAAATACAGTTGAAAAATAAAATATTTCACATTTATTCTTAATAATGAGTAAAGCACATTTTAAAACATACATCGAGATCACTACATTTTGAGTCACATCATATCAACATCAAACATCACATCAAAACATCATATCGACATAATATCAACATTTATACATCTAACATCATATCAAATACATCTAAACTATTCAATATTTCAACATCTTGTCACAAACTCATATATAACATCATATCAAAATAAATCAATAACACATGAATCCAAAATCATAATCATCTATATATCTCATCAATAATGTTTATACAAAATGCCTCAAAATGTCTCGTATACATTTGAATCATAAAAACCCACATACTATGTGGTAAAATCAAAATCAAACACTCACTCTCCACATGGCCCCCCATCTCTCCATAATTCACTTGCAGAACCTCCCGCTGATGACTATATTTGTCCCTCTGTTTCTGAAATGTGTCACGCTCAAAGCATGCCTTATCTCAATCATGTTATAGAGTGTCTCGCTCCTAATGAATTGTGTCCCACTCTACTATGACCCTATATCGCTCCAACTGTAATGCATCAAAATATGTTTGTAACTAATATAGCTCCTCTCCACCATCACCATCCTCCTCTGCCTCTCTTCCCCTCTAACTCCTCCCCACCCTATCTCCTCGGGAGGCCCACTGCTATCTCCACTAATCACTAAAACCCTCCACAACTACAACATCATCCACATCTATTCTCTCTGGCTTCCCCGCCTCCTCATCCCGCTTTGCCTCATCTACCACTAATGTTGGCAAGTCCTTCTCTGAATTGTATCTTCGATAGAAAATCATCTCACCCAAAGATCTCCTAAGGAATACAAAACTTCCTCTGCACCTTAGGAAACCTGACAACCTCTATCATATCCACCCTCCTCCCCCAAATCCACCGCACCCGCCTTGCCCAACCAACTCGCATCCATCCCCACCATGCAGAAATCTCACATACAAACCTCCAAACTACATCATAAAATGATAAATTACATAATAGATCAAAATAGTAGGTATGGTCCCTCTCTACTCCATCATCCCTCATCTAATAAAACCTCTACCTTATAAAGCATACTACATACTCATGGATCTCTAAATCTCCAAGGTAGGCTTGGTGCCCTCACTATATAGCTATATTCTCTTAATCCCAACAAAGTAACAAGAACCCGACATCCAACTGAACCTTCTCCCGGTCAGAACATCCATATCTCATGGTATACATGATCCAACAAACAACACAAGTCCTCATGCATATATTGTGTGGTGTTCCATGATAAGCAGCTACGACACCCATAAGTTTTTATAAAAACCTTCCACCCCTAAATTTGATGATGCATAACATGAAGTCACTAATATAACCACTAACATCAACCAATTACCCAAAGCACCTTTGCATCATAGTATCTCTCAATATGAAATCCCCTTGTTGTATACCCAATATTTGGGGCATTATCTTCATAAAACTTTCTCATGGTCTCTAGATGGGCCTCACGAGTGATGGGCACTATCTCGCTCACCTTAAATAGGAAATCACATAATCTTGTATACATCATTTAACGTAATGTTCATCTCTCTAGTACATAACCATAATTTTATTATACTTAGCTCCCTATTTCTATCAAAGTAACCATCAACCCTGCATCTCGAGGAATCAGTTGGTAGTGCTGGATTTCTCCTAAATCAAATACCTTCAAACGGGCCCACTCAACATCCTCTAACCCTATCTAATGTCTTAGGGACTCTATCATGAAGATATGTGGTGTCTCTCACCTGTAAAACACATAAAAAACACATCACTTAGCAACTTTATCAAAAATCAATCCAATCTCTACCGATTGCTAATTAGTGATGTTTTTATTAAAAAGATCGATTGCAATCTACCCAATTTCCACTAATCATACGATTGACTCTGATCGAACGTTCCTGCCCTAAAATTTCAAAAAATACAAAGATAAAAAATAAATAATAAAATTTACATCTACTAACCCCTCTCTTGGTATAATGCCTCTTTCTGCCACTTCCACTCGCCTCCATCTCTCAAAACACTCAAAATAATAAACTAGATCTCTCAAATCACATAATGACATGTTGCAAATGAGCCATTTGTGCACCCGACTTAGTCTATATAAACTCCTCACCTTGATTGTCAATGATTTTCAATCACCATTGATATCCTATCCTAAAACATTGGCCATCGAGAATCACCGTTGATTACAACCCTTTTTGCACACCTTACCTATTTTGGTCACCTAGACCTCTCTTATCACATCATGATATCATCAAAAACTTATATGTATTTTCTTTGATGCCCAACACCTTATCAAAATTCTATTTTTGACCATACATCAAATTTTTCACACATTACGAGATGTTTCCTTCGACCCTTTGGTCACGTGGCTTCACACATCCTCATAAGAGCACTCACATTGGATCTTCTCTCTATGTAGAATTCTTCTGAAACACACATATATAGGTGCCTCACATTAGCAAAGCCCTCTAGAGTTCGTGTAATGTCCCCTCCCAAGTGTTTTTAAGATTACCACCATCTATACAAACTCCTCCAACATGGTTATTTCATAATATAATCAAATCATGGAGCATCTTAAAGAAAACCTATCCAAACAATCCAACTCTCTTTAATCCAATGACCAACACAGCAAAGAATCGGCTTGAGGGGGAACAATATCCTTATCAAAAATTGGGGCATCCTCGCACTAGTTTTTGTCTCGCATCCTGTGCCTACAGATAACTCAACAAAAAGGGGAAAATGTAGACACCACTTTTCACCCCTAGGTGACTTGACGCACATTAATTGCATTATCATTTTTATCATTATTATCCCTATCCTAAGTATATTATAAATTACCATTGTAAACCCTCACTTATTATCATAAAACCTCATTTACCCTCCCCTAACCACCTAAAACCAACCTAGCCTAATTTATCCTACCCATCCCAACCCCCTAACCTCTTCCTACATGAATTCCTAACCTCCCACCATTTATCAAACAACCCTATTCCTCGGATGGCAAGTGGTTTTAACCATTTTTCCATCTTTTCAATATTTGATTTGTAACCTCCTTGGAAAAATTAATGGTGATCCATGATCACTGGTGATTGTTGCGAATATTGTAGATTCTATATAGTCACCCTCTTCCTCCATTTCCCATTTAGTCAAAATCTGGATTTGGGAACAAATTGTTGCACCACCGTACGATGTCATTTCGCTTGGAAGTATCAACATCTTGCTACCAAAATATTGAATGAATCTCATGAAACCATAAATCAAGATTCTTAGAGATCTATCACCATTTTACACAGCCAACAAGGTTAGCACATTATTTTTCATCTTTATCAATCTTGTTTTACATCAATCGTAGAATATAACCAGATTTTTATATCGTCCTTTACACATGTTTTACATACATTCTTCCATTAGATCATTTGCCCAAGTTTTGGAATATTTTTAATTATAACAATGATCGTCATCAATTCCTGATAATCGTTGATTGGTATTCCTAGCCACTTTACTTCTCATTATCCCTTCAAATACATCTGCATCTCTATTTTCTAAATCTTACATACTTTTAGAGGACTTCTAGTTCAAATCAGCATTGTCAATCTTCATCTGGCATTTATTATTGTCTTTTTATCAACCTTTTATCAAAATAAGAATCTTGACCTCGATCTTCATTGATACCTATATTTTTAGTCATTTCTAGAATTTATCATAATTTTATCAATATGTTTCTAGTCTAATCAGTTGCTTACAAGATGTACTCTGTGTAGATGACTGTTCTAGGTCCATCACATCCTATCACCAGCATATACGATGTTCTAGTCATCTAGTATAATTTTATGTGGGAAAAATTTGATATCACACATGAGTTAAATTTGTGCACCATCGCCCTCACACCAGAAGTTGAAAACATCGAGGATTAGCTCGAGATCATACAAGAAGAACGTGAAGTTGCGGAACAGTTCTAGTTCAATTACTTCTATGACTTTGAGCTTAACATGACCCTAGCCTCGGGATACCTACATGTAGAGCAGGATCTTCTAATAATTTTTTTACAAGATGTACTCTATGTGGATGAATTTTCTAGGTCCATCACATCCTATCACCAGCATATACAATGTTCTGGTCATCTAGTATAATTTTATGTGGGAACAATTTGATATCACACACGAGTTAAATTTGTGCACCATCGCCCTCACACCAGAAGTTGAAAACATTGAGGATTATCTCGAGATCATAAAAGAAGAACATGAAGTTGTGGAATAGTTCTAGTTCGATTACTTCCATGACTTCGAGCTTAACATGACCCTAGCCTAGGATACCTACATGCAGAGTAGGATCTTCCCATCTTTCTTGATTTCTAAATAATTTTTATTTATCTTATCATTATCAAATCACTTAATTATATCAAACGAGTTGACACCCTTCAAGGAATCCCTTTGGATTCCTGGGATTGGCCTTTACCGAGAAAATCATTACATCTTTATCTAATATTTGTCTATTTAGATGTCTTTTTATGCAGGTCTTCTCACTTGGTGAAAAGAGGAGACTTTTCGATTATTTGTGTGTTTAATCATCCTAACATTACATTTTTCAATGCATGTATCAGTAAACCCTACTTTATTTTATTTTTAGTATTTCAACATTATAGCACTTAATAAAATTTCACCATAAAACACTATGTACGAATTCAACCTTAAAATAAAAGGATCTTGTAGATTTTCATCCTCTCTAATATAGGGCATCAAGGATTCTATATCAATCCTAAATTAATTAAATAATAATTTTCTCATCTAATTAATACAAATATATGTGAATAATGTTATAGGAAATAATTCAATTAAAATTGTGTATATTTTACTTAATGGAAACCTATGGCATTACAAGCATGATAAATTGATAAAGTAATTAAGAGTATGATTAGGGTTTGAGATATGACTTGGCTATTTCATATTTAATTTTGAATATATTGTTGATAAATTTGGAATGTGTGTAGAGCATGGGATCCATTTAATAATTCAATACCTTGCTAAATCAAGAAAAAATAGATCGTATAGGTTTATATGGGATCTTACTATGCCCTAGACCTATTCTATACAATTTTAGACCTATGACGGTTTTGATTCTATATTTTCTTGTGTTGCTTCACCTTTATCTGTGTTGCATCTTAATATATTTATATTCATTATAACCCTTGCATCTACACTTATACCTATGAAAAACCCTAGCTTCTTGAAAATAATTTCAAGCACGCATTAGATAAAAAATAATGAGTTTCTCTAGTTTTACTAACCTCGGTGATCACCCTATTTGTGATTCACCTAGAATTACACTACATTTCAAACTCAGCTTAGTTATCTTAGTGCATTATGTAAAATGTATACAACTAAACCCTTAAACTAGTTTTTCCCTCATCATCAATAGCAGACTATCTACTTGTCCCAATTCAAACCCTTGTAAATAGATGTAGAAATAATAATTTTATCCCCTTTTTTTTGTTATGTAGTAGTTTAAACTAATTATTTACTTTTTCCTAGCTCATATATGGTAGATAGATAAGTGTTTCCAAGATGATACATTATTAGTATAAAATTGTATATATTGGAGTCCTTTACTTGGAAATTTGAACCTAGTGGCATGCAATGCCAACCCAAAACATTTTATGCAAAAGTAAAAAGAGTACCAAATAGGCCCAATAGATAGAAGAGACCCAAAATCAAAATGGGATGGTACCACATGACTTAGGACTAGATCGTACAATGGTCTAGACTAGGTATGTATGGTCCCATACCAAATTCATCAAAATTCAAATAATCAATTATAAAATCCATAAATATTTGTGACACAATGTAAAATCACATGAAGGAGTCAAATGAGTCAAAATCTAAGATACAATCAAGCAATATGAAAGTAAGACAATAAGGATTTATGCCACCAAGTTTCAAGTTGCATCATTCAAGGCTTGCATAAATTATAATAAGTATTTTTGTTAATTGTGATATCTAAATTTTCCCTTCCTTTAAACTAATGAATATTTTTTGCCACTTCAAAGGAGAAATGGCCATACCTAGTAGTGTTGAAGTAGAGAGAGATTTTTAGGTGTATCAAGAAAGTAATCATAGCATGGTAAACAATTTGGGTCATCGATTGACCCACAGAGAGATAGGGAAAATGTGGCATAGGTGTTAACAAGGTTTCATAGGCATAAGGATGTACTTAGTATAGTCATGAAATCACACACTTTATATTTACATCATGCCTATAAGTATGCCATTATATGCATGATTCCTAAGAAATAAAACTAGACATTAACAACACTTGTTTTGATTTTACATTGCTTTATCCCTTTTGATACTCTTGACATTTTCTTTTCTCAAATGGTCACTTTACTTTTGGACATTGGACAACATATGACCCAACTCTGTATTTTCCATTATATCCTCTAAGCATCCCAAATAGTTTTTCTCATTAAGGACAAGAGCACCCAGACACTATTGTCTCCTTTGGGTACTTCTGTCCTTTTCCCACCTTTTCTCAAGTTTGAAATGCCACATCATTTGTTATCTTTTCTAAAGTCTCTTTTATGATTTTATGTCATCTTTTTTAGTTGTTAATGATGAAATTCAAACAAGGGAATCATATATATATATGACTTACTCATTATTATTAGGGTTTGGACAACTTTGGGGCTGATATTCATAATCTACTACTTGGGAAAAGGGAAACATTCAATGAATACATTTGGGTTGTATTATTCATTTCATAGGAGCAGCTATTTAAGAATTCCATCTCATACATTCATCTTGGGTAAAAGTAGATGTAGCTCGATTTCTCGGTGTGGTGGCATAAGGGAAACCTACCTTCAAGGAACACAATTTAATCACACACACATCAAAACAACATAGATTCTGAAATCTAGTGCAACACTTGATGGAAATCACATTTGGGTGACCGCCAATGTCGGTCGACTCAAGCATATGCATTATTTATTCCATATAATGTTTTCTTAATCCTTATATGGGTAGCTAGGGTTTGTTTTACAGGTTTAGGTGTGACATAGTAACCCTACAACAAAGTGGATATGTTTTAGAGTGAAATGAATAAGATAAGTTCAAACCCTAATAAGATCAAAAGCAAAAATACTACCAAGAAACTAGCGCCCAGTTTAGACACCAACACTCGGGTATTCATGTCCTCATTTAGGCACTCTTGTCCGAAGAGGTTTCAAATTTTAGTTTTCAATACATAGAATACATATTTTAGATACAACCTTTCTCACTTATTTCCCAACCTAGAATCAGTTCAAATCTACTTATGCAAGCTAATTCACTCTTATATTCCTATTGTACATACTTATTTATTTATTGATATATATTGTTTATTATTATTGTATTCATTTAACTTCAGTCCTCTTATCAATATTTAATTTATGTTAAATTATTTGGTGAACCCAATCCTTGCATTACCTTTATCGATCTTTTTGTATTCTATAGCGCTAACATCTCTATGATTTTATCATTAGAAATATTAATAACATAAATACATACATTGTTGATCATCTTGAAAACCTTGATCTCTTACAATTTGGTGCTTGTGAAGAATCCCAAAAATCTATGCATCCCCTCCTCTAGACACTAGTATTATCCCCATTACACTTTCATTTCTTCTATCCCACTCTCCTCCCCCACCAATACAAGGGCATCCATTGTCCATGTTTCGATTTTATCACCTACCACTCATATTTCTTCTCCTCTTATTTCTCACATCTAACCTAGAAATTCTTCATGAACCCATGTGTTAGAGTCTTTATATCATTAGTTGTAAGCTCAAATTCATTAATTTCCCCAAGATATCTTATTATCCACTTCTTTTCAATTTTTCCTCAACTAAGTTTCCTCTCTTTAATGGCCATAGAGATCCCCAATAACACCTTTTATCATTTCATGTTGCATGTTTAGATTATGCTTGTGATGACACCTTATTGACTAATTTTTTCCCTAAGAGCTTATAGGATTATACCTTACGATGGTTTAATGATTTGCCTTTGCACTATTTAAATATTTTACTCCTTTAGCAAACCTATTTTTGGTTCTCTTTTCTATAAATATTAGAATGAAGATATTATATGCTCAAATGGACAAAATGTGGCAAGGTTCTAATGAACATCTTAGTGATTATGGTTTACATTATAAGACAAATCTTGCTAAAATGAACAATGTCTTGGCTGAATTTGAATTATAAGATCTTTTCATCCAAATCCTATTACCTCCTTTGCAAGAATGTGTACTCTTTGACTCTTTTCACTTTTTTATCATCAATGTTATACTTTGAAAATTCATGAAATCAAGTTACTTTCTTTGGGAAAACTTAAATACGGTGCTAATATTTTTTATTCATCTACTAACAAGTTCCCAAGAAAATCTACCTTCAAGGGAAAGCCTAGTGAACCTAAGCCTATTGTCAATGTTATATCTCAACCTATGAAGCTCCAATTGCAACCTACATGCCATATTTTTACTAAATTTCCATATCCACCACATATGTTGTTGCCTCAATTCTTAGAAAATGATTTGATTTCTCTTCCAGATCTATTGAGCTAGATCCTAATCGACCTCATGGAAAGAAATTCAATGAACATACACATTGTGATTCTCATAAATTCAATGGCTATTCTACATATAGGTGTTTCAATACTAGACATATAATCCGATATTTGATTGAAAATATTGACATTGAATTTCCTAAATCTACTAATGACAATAAAAAGCTTAAAATATTCAATGATCCTTTACCTAAGCATGAAAAACCAGCTCCTGAATATTCTTCAAATCATGTTTATTATGGTGTACCTCCTTGATTCTCTTCTTCGATCATCCTCTTGGATTTCTTATTGGTACTACTAATCTTCCTTCCCTTATTATTTTTACTGATGTTAATTTTCATGTCTCTTTCTCATCACATAGATTACACATTGATGCTTCTATTGGTCTTCATTTCATTAACAATGTTATGGTACACCCTACTTACAAGCACAATGCATGTCCACTATATTTCTTATAAGCTATAAGATTTTCATTATCTCATATGACCCGTAGGTCTCCTACTTCTCATGGGCATGTCACTCTTCCTATCACTATTGGGCCCCTCATTATCTCTATGTCATTCATTGTTGAATCTATAGATGTGCATTGTGACATGGTTTTAGGACTCCCTTAGATTGAGGCTGCCAAATCCGTTCCATCCATAGACCAATTATGCCTTAAGTTTGTACATGAGCATCACATTATCACTATTCCCAAAATTCCACCATATACTCCTTTATCATTGGCTCATATTACTACTACACCTTCAATTACTTCTATCACTAGTGCACCTACTCCTACATATCCTCATGATGGCCCCATGGATTTGGCACATACTCCTTTGGAATATAGAGATCTTACTATTCATAGTGCTACTTTTACACCTACACTTAGATCTCCTCCACATGTGGCTTTTGCTTCTCACTCACGATGGATACATCGGTCTCATATTCCACCTCATAGGCATAGGTCTCCACCTAGGACACACATTATCCATAGCACATATAGGCCTACTTCACGGTATTTTTCTCCACATGTATTACCGTGTGGTCATAAAGCATTTGATCATGATCACAATGTTACCTTTGTCACACTAGAAGATAGTGGATCTTTATTCCTTACCCTCATTGGGTAGTTCATCGCATAATCCACACATTGGGGGAATAATCTCCCCACTTGTTACTCGATGATGCACTACTATTCTAGGTTCAAATCTGACTATTGAGGGCACACTTACCTACATGGACATCACCTTACACACATATGTTGGGAGAAAACCTTGATCCTCTCTCATAGTACATTTCATTTCATGTTCACATATTTGTAAAAAATTCAAAAATAATAGCCCATATCTTGATTGGATGTATCTTTGCTTGCTCATACTATTCTATGTTACACATTTCTTATAATGTTCCTTAGATTCATAGTATGTTCTATCATTTTTCAATACACACATGTGTATTCACATGGTACTTTTTGAGGTGAATGCAGATCACTTACAGGTTTCTACATGATGTATGATGTTTGGTATTGTTCCCTACCAGTCCCACTACAGCTCCCAAGGTATCTACCTTTACTATTTCTCTATATTCAGGTTCTATCATGGAAATACCTACTACTTTCATTCCTATTTCTAGTTATATACATTGTGGCATATTATCAATTTTTCTAACATGCTAATAGGTGCTTCATGTGTAGCATTTGTATTGCAGGTCTACTTCCAACCATGATCATATGTTTTGCTTATATCTTGTCCATGTTTGTATCTTGATTGTCATTATTTGTGGGTTATTTCCTATGTTTGATTGTGTGTTTACTTATATATCCTTGATGTATTTAAGTTTCTTGCAACATCCTAACTTTGTGTCACATGTTTTCAATGAGCTATTCATTGTGTCTTTTTCCATGTTATTATGTGTTTTGACTAGTTTTTATTGCATCATACCATGATTGTTTGTGACTAACACTTTTGGCTAGCCTTTTTCCATTATTTTTCATGTGTTATGGTTATTACCATGCGCATTCCCTATTCCCCTTGCAATATTTTTATTTCATATGTGTACATTAGTTTCATCTTTCCTCGTTTAGGTCACACTCACATTGGTTCATCTCATGCACCCCAAACAAGTGGGGGCAATCATTAGGTGATTATTTCACCCTCTCAATAGTCCGAGACCAGAAATGGATTGGTATAAATAAAAATTAGAATAAACAAGAGCTAAACAAACATGTTTAGAATAAAAATTAGTCCAAAATCACAGTAGGGACAAAAGTTCCCAATACAGATAGGAACAGTGGGCGCTAGTGTCACACTCGGGTGGTTTTGTCCTTGGGGTAGAAATAGGTACATTACCGAATCAAAATATTTTCAGTGATAGTATTCTCCAATTTTTTTGAGTTACAGGTTACTATCATAAAATTTAGGAAGAAAATCGTGGCAAATTACATACTTTGTGCAAGGGACCTAATTACTCTACTTTCTTGGGATCATTTATGACCAATTTCTATTAATTTTGTGACCTAATTACTCTACATACTTAATTACATGTTAGTATTATAAACTATAAGAACAAAATAAGGGTCAAGTTACATACTTTGGGAAAGGGACCTAATTACTCTACTTTCTTTGGATCATCTATGACTAGTTTCTATTAGGTTTGTGATCATTTACATTCACACTTATCCATGGGGAAGTGTTAACAGTTGGAGGGAAAATACAACATCTCTCCTAATTCTCTTCCCTTGGTGACATGAAGCTTAAATCCTTAGTTTTGTGATAGATTGCTTAAATCCTTAGCACTATTACAACCATCTCTAAGGCAAGAAACATACAGGGAATAATCCTATCTCTTTTCTCACGACACACATGTGTACTCTATCCTTGATTTAATTTTTTTAAATGAGAATCTATATTTTCATATTTACAAAGTTAAAGTTCAATTTCATTTATCATGAGCGTTGATTACACTTATCTTCTTTTACAAGTCTAACTTTACTCCGACGAAAGGAAACACACAAATGGAATGAGGAACAATTTCAAGCACAAGAGGCTTTAGTAAATACAATATCCAAGGAACAAACACAAGAATCATTTCTAATACACACATAAGGTCACCCCTAGGATCCTTATCCTCTTCTATATTCCACAATACACATTTTATAACCTCCATGCGGCATGGTACCAAGTAAAATCCTCATTCGACGTGTTATTGGTTACAACTCCTTCGAATCTCCACAATGTATGCTCTTTTTATCTACTCAAGACAATCATATATTCATTCACCAAAGCATAAATTAGGGGGAAATGTAGTCACAAAATCATATAGTTATAACACACCTCTAAATATTTCATTATATGTATGTTTATTAAGAAAGAAACTATACATTAACCACACTTGTTTTTCTTTTACATTACTTTATCCCTTTTAATACTATTGGCATTTACTTTTCTCAAATGGTCACTTTATTTTTGGATAGTGAACAACACATGACCCAGCTCTATATTTTCCATTATATCCTCCAAGAATCCTAGATAGTACCGCCTATTAGGGATAAGAGTTCCCTAGCACTACTGTCCCCTTTGGGTTCTTGTGTCGTTTTCCCACCTTTTCTCAAGTTTGAAATTCTACATCATTTGTTATCTTTTCTAAAGTCTTTGTTATCACTTTGGGTTGGCCTTTTTGGTTTTAAATAATGAAATTCAATCAAGGGAATCATATATATACATTACTTACTCACTATAGTTAGGGGTTAGACAAATTTGAGGCTAATACTTAATATCTACTACTTGGGAAAAGGGCAACATTTAAGGACTATATTTGGGCTACATTATTAAATACATAGGAGGGGTTATTTCTAAATTCCATATCACACATTCATCTTAGGAGAAAATTAGTTGTAGCCCGCTATTTTGGTATAACTAACATAAGGGTAGCCTAGCTTCAAGTGACACAATTCAATCACACACACACACATCGAACTACATAGATTCTAAATTTTAATGCATCACTTGGTGAAAATTGCATTGGGGTAACTATCAAGGTAAGTCTAGCTCAATAATATGCATTATTTATTCCATCTAATGTTTTCTTGAGTCTTATGCATGTAGCTAGGGTTTATTTTACGCTTGAAGTGCAACACAGAACCCTATAATGAAGTGCATGCGACAGAGAGTGAAAGGAAAAGGATAAGTTCAAACCCTAATAAATATCAAAAGAAATTTTTTTATTAAGACACTGGCACCTAGTTCGGACACCGGCGTTCAGGAGGTCCTATCCTCATCTGGTTGGTCTTATCTAAAGAGGTTTAAGATTTCAATTTTCTGCATACACAGTTGAGATCCATCCTTCTTAGCTTTGTTTCCTAGCCCAAAATAAGTTCGAGATCTACCATATAAGCTAGGTCACTTTTAATTCCCTATTGTACACACTTGTTTATTTCTTGTTTGATAGATCTTTTGTATTACTATTTTAATCATTTGATCATAGTACTTTGATTAAGATTTAATTTCTATTAAATCACTCTGAGATATGAATATTGTATCGGTGTTCATGGAGAATTGGTGGTGATCAGTCCTTAATAGGTGATTCAAAACTAGGTGAGAATAGGGTGTTTTAGTACCAAAGGAATAAGTGGTAAGTGTGTGTCCTAATACTAAAGGAAGAGTATCACAAAGTTTTCTAGTTGCCCCAAAATAATGATTCCCAACTTATAATACCACACCGCTACAGACAGATCGAGGTCCCAAATTTTAAAAACCCTTACAAATTCAAAAAGGAACTACATCTCATGCCCTTGTTGTGCATTGTATGGGTGTATATAATAAATTACAATATTATTGGTTATGAGTTTCGATAATTGTTTCCCTTGAATTTTTGATAAATGTAATGGTGATTTCATTCATAATTTGGTAATTTTATAATTATGTGCATCTTTGAAGTTGAAGTTGGCCATTTAGTCATTATATTTTTGTATTAATTGTTATAAAATAAGGTGACTTTGCATATCTAACCCATATATTGGCCCTCCTTTTTAAAAAGTGTTAGAATGAAATGGAATCATTTAATTCAAAAGTAATTGATGAAAGAGATTGAGAGATCAAGTGGTGGTAATTAGGTACACTAAAAGTAAGTGAGATTCATTGAAATGGTGTGTATAGAAATAGTGATAGCATTGAAGTGTAGTATAGAGTGTAAGAAAAATAGTAGATAATAATTACGACACAACCAAAATAAATATTAAATTTAATACATTCATGTAACAATACAAAACTTAGGGAATTGATGGTCCCAACACTTTAAATGGCATGAGAAACTAACATGTGAGGACTAAGATATTGAATTGACAAGTTTGAGGCATTAATTAGATAGTAATGTTTAATTGTAGTCAATATTAATAGGCCAAAAGCGTGATTTATTATAAATAGTAAGGCATAACAAAGTGAAAAGTACTTTCATTTGAAAAGTGATTGATATAAATTTTTGCTTTGGGATAGAAAAGTTGCATGTGCTAGGGACGCTTTGAGATTGCAATTTGACCATGTACATGCTTTACCATCCAATAATAAGTGACAAGGATCGATAAGTATGGATTTTTTTGATATCAATAGAAAATATTATTAGATTCTTAAACTTTAGAAAAAATATAATTTAGGTCAAATTTTAGTAGGATAAGGTCAATAATACCGTAGCATTCAATTTTGTCTCGAAGAATGGAACCATATAGTTTGGTTCGATTTCATCTCATTTCCATATTGTTTTATCTTGATTTGTAACATCTATTCAATAATATAGTGTAATTTGCAATAAAAGTGTGTTATAGAGTATATAGGTGAATAAATTAATTATTGGCATATCATGATTGTTGATAAATAGTCGAGGTTATAATACTTGTCATTTTTATTTGATTTTTGATTGCAAAGAGATGTGCAAGTGAGATTTTTTTGTAGGAAGGGATGGGGTACTAGGAGCATATGCCACTCTAAATGATGGCATAATGGAAATAGTAGCACAATGTAAGTAATTTATGATTTAAGCATTATTGATTCGATAGATAGATGTTGAAAAATTCATTATGATTAATTTATTAGTGGCTAAAATGTGAGTATCATTTGTTAAATCATGTGATGCTTACTAGACTACCATTATGGATGCATCGATATGTGCATTAACTCAAAATATTTTGAGTGATATAGTGGTCGACAGTATTCTAGAGTGTGTTAATGATGTCGAGGGTGAGATAACATATTTATTTGATCATGTGGTTGTGGTGGTTACCACATGTATAGTGTTGCAGATTGATTTGGACGAGAGTAGCGACAAAAAAATCATAAAGGCCCAAGCCTCCAACTGGGATAAATATTTCTCAAGACCTAGTAGTGAGATTGATGAGGGTTTGGGATTCATATACCTAAGCTATGGTTAACATATAAACATTCCAGGAGTGATTGAAATAGTATAGATCACAATCATGTTGATGAGTTTGTATAGATATTAGGGAGGCCTTGAGTTATCAAGCATTTTTAGATGTATCTAGTGATGAAAAAAACCATAATGATGGTGTATAGTTGATTGTGAAGGGAATGAAATTGATTTCATATTATATTTGATTCACACATTTTTAAATATAGATACATGGATTTTTTGTTAAACTATTGTGTCTCATGTAGTGAAACTTTATTGAGATAATGTGTTATTTCTATAGTGTACTTTATGTGATTACATTTGATTGATATTGGTCTTGATATATGTACGGCATTAGATGTGATTGAATTGGTTTGAGATCTATGTTGATTTTCACATAACATGTGATGGTTATTAGTATGTGATGTGATTATATTAGATTGATATTAATGATACTTAATAGCAATGTGATTAACCCCAGATATGTGTCATAATGAATAAGCTAACCAAACAAAGGACACCTGGTCACGCCAATCTCTAAAGATGCCCCCTTATTAATTTTTTTTGGCTTATTAATGGATTATATATGTGGATTTATTAGCAACATAGATGCAAATGTATTATTAACTTGATTATCTAGTAGTACAAATTTCTTATCTTTTGTAACCCACCTATATTTAGGCCTATGTAATGGCTAATTAGTAGCAAGACTCCACCTTGAGTGACATTTATCTTAGGAGACTGAGAAATTAGTATGTCTAGGGGAGGACCATCATGGGTGATCATATCCTCCATGAATTGATGCCTTGGAGGAGGAGAAAGAGATATACTAGAATATTGTGGATCAAAAGAAATAATTCATTTTTATTCAAGAAACTTAAGTTTTTGATCCAGTGCATAACAATTATTGTTTTGATGTTTATTAATGTGGTATAAATTTAAAAAGGTTGGCATTTTTCACACTCAAACCATTGAAGAGGTTGATTATCAGTAGATGGTAATCAAATCAAACACTTATCAAGTAGGTTAAGAAATATATCATGCAAATGACCAAGAAATTTATCAAAGCATGATGGTTTTTACTTAGGGGTAGAAGAAATACTTGTAGGAAATTTAAGTCTAGGTGTAATATCATAATAAGTATTGGTGCGATGTAGAACCTTGACTTGTCTTGAAGTACAAGATGGGTCACTCATAACATTAGAATCAGACTCCATGGAGGGAGCACAAATATTATCCTATCAAGGTGTGGAAACATGTTAGGGGAAATTCCATGCTCGAAATCCATAACAAAAGGTCAAGGGTCTATAAAAGAGTAACATATTTCATAATGTGAGTTCTCTTTAAGAGGAAAAATGAGGCCATGAAGAAAGATATATTATACTTTTAAATCAGTAGGATTATATATTAATTATTGCAAACTTTCATTAAAGCGTAGAATATAATTAGAAACCAGCTCATATTTTCCTTAATGCAAAGAAGGAAAACAATCATAAGTAACTCTAAGGAATTTATTATTTTTAAATGTATAAGTAAAGATTCTTCCAAGTTCTAAAAACACGTTCTAAGATCCATTAGGGAAATTATTAAACCAATGTGTTGCAATACATGTAAGGATTTTCATGAATAATTTTAGTAGTAACCTATGATTTTTATATGAATAGATAACAAGTATATAGTGCTATAGGTGAAGATAAGGAGCAAAAGTTCCATTAAACAACTAAAACTTAAGCATTAAAAAATCTCTAGAGAAATATTATTAGAATATTTTATGCCTTATGGGGTTTTAACATATAACATTAGAATCAATCGAGGTACTACATGATTTACTTTCAAAGGATGGAACATGAACTTTTTGTTGTAATTCACCTATAACAAGCATCAAGGAAATAACTTCTCAAGGAGGGATAACATAGGTGTCAAGAGGCTCATTGAAAGGTTGCAATTTTCCATTATAAATAGCCATAGAAACATCATTTTGATTAAAGGAAGTATAAGGTAACTTATCATAACAAGGAAGATTAACATTAAGTAAAGGAAAATTATTGGGAATTATAAGTTTTGTCTCATATGGTGGTTCTAAAAAGACATCATCATTGGGCACATTTATTTATTTTGTAATAACACTAGAAGAAGGAATGTAATTTGTTTCAACATGAGATGAAGTGGGAGGATTTATAACAACATGTTCCATTACCTTAAGATTCATAAGGAACATAAGTAAATAAATTCTTTATCAGAGGATAGGTATGAGGCTCCTATAGATTAGGCTAGAAGGTAACAAGATCATCAATCCCAAGGATACTTTTAAATAAGTCAAGATAATGAGAGCCACACTCAATGGGCATGTGGTATTCTTTTAACCTTGACTGTTATGGGGTAACTATGGGGATAACTTCATCTTGTAAAGTCTTATCATAAACAATACTACAGTGTGACATGGATATATCCTTTCTAAGGATATCATAAGGGGAATGGACATGATTAAAGGGATAATATCCCCTATTATTTCATGAAGTAATAGCCTTAGAAAAACCATAACTATACAAAGGAAAATTATACCTAAAAGAAATGACATACACTCAATGAGAAATGGGATACTTTGTAAGGCCACTAGAGTTTGCAAACAAAAGGCCTACCTAGGAAAACCCAAACTAGGTGAAGAGTTAGAATAAAAAGTGGGTTCACCAAAAAAATAACCCTAAATTAATTAAATAATAATGTTTTACCTAATTAATATAAATATATTTGAATAATCTTATAGGAAATAAATCAATTCAAATTAAATAGATTACATCTACCTAATGGAAACTAGGGCATTAGAAGCATGATAAACTAATAAAGCAATTGAGAGTGTAATTAGGGTTTGATAGATGACTTAATTCATACTGACTTTTGATCGTATCATTGATAAATCTAGAATCTGCAAAGAGCCTAGGATGTATCTAATAATACATTACATACTTTAATGTGAATATACTAGTTTATATAGGAAGGTGTGGGGTCATATTACACCTTAGACCTGTTACGTACGTACAATTTTAGACCCATGATTTGGTGTGATTCTAGATTTTTCCATGTTACTTCAACTTCTCCTATGTCAAATCCATATATATTTATATTTGTTGTAACCCTCACATATGTGCATATGCTTATGAAAAACACTAGCTCCCTATAAAGAACTTCAAACACACATTATATCAAAATATATATATTATATATGAAGTGTTTGAGTTGGACTTACCTCGATGGCCACCTCATTTTTGATTTATTAAACATTGCACTACATTTAAAACTCAATGTAGTTATCTTATTGTATTGTGTGATGTGTATGCATTTAAACATGTGAACTAGTTTTTCCTCGTGCTTCCACACCGATAGTGGGCCATCTACTTATCCTAATTGAAACTCTAATATACGGATGTCGAAATCATAATTTTATCCCCTAGTATTATGTTATGCAATATGTTCTTTTATTTTTCCTATCTCACTAATGGTAGATAGATAAGTTTTTATTAGATGATAAATTCTTAGGAGTAACTTGTATATATAAGAGTCCTTTACTTTAAAATTCAAACCTAATAGCACACAAAGATAACCCAAAACATAAGGTGTAAATGTAAAAAAATAGTATTGAACAATCCCAATGTGAAGAAAATACCCAAAAACAAAAGGGAATGATATTGCATGGTTTAGGACCAAAATGTATGATGGCATAGACCAAGTTGTAAGGTCTCATACTAAACTCAATAAAAGTAAAATGGTTAACTCGCAAAAGCCATAGATCTTTATGACATGATGTAAAAGCACATTAAAGAGTCAAATAAGTCAAATTCTAAGAGACAATCAAGAAATATGGAAGTAAGACAACAAGTAATTTCACCATTAAGTTTCTAGTTTCATCATTTAAGACACACATATATATAGTTTACCATAGACACTAAATCACGCACTTTAGGTAATATTTAGTTCTGAATTCATACTACTATTCATATGGTGTTTGAGTGAAGAAACTACTTATTAAGCCCCGTCCTTTGGTCATTTTTATTACTTTATGTCGTAATTACCGACCTTTTCCACACATATGCCTAGCTTGTTTTTTACACTTTCCATCATTTTAGCCTTGACTAGGGTGTCCAAGCTAGTATTAGGGCACCTTTTAGCACTCTGGTCCTAGTTAGGGCACCCTGATCCTTTTCACATTTTCCCACCACTTTTTGGGCACTTTCTAACCATTTGAACACTTTATATTTTTGGTGGTCATCCATTTCAGGGTTAATTACAAAATTAGAACAAGAGAATCATTTAAATATTAAATTATGAGTCCATAATGAGGGACCAAGCACTAGTCACTACTATAATCCACCTAGGGTCGCATTCCTCTAAGGCATTTAGAGATTATTTGCATTCACTTAGCTCCATCACAAGGGACAAAGTTAGTTCATCTGCATCACACAAGCATATGAGGGAAGTTTATTCTATTCCATCCACCATTCTATTACATTTTCTACACATAGTTTTCGCTCACTACTTTCAGAAAGTGCGACTGGCACAAGAGAACCTAGGGCATGATTTCACATAATTACACATAGAACTACATCATGTCTTAGATATAGTGCAGTGCTTAGTTAGTAAGTCCACCATTGTGGTAACTGAGGTCAATCTGACCCCTTCATTTTCATTTTTTTCTTTTTTTTAGGGTTTGATGTTTGTTTTGGGGTCTTGTAGGTATTCTCTTCATCTTAGATTATCAGCGACACTTGGCGTAGTACATAGAATTTGATGTGATAGAAAATGAGGGTATCGGACCACTTACTAAACCTTTCACATAGACCACTCGGTTCTAGACCTTTCACACGACTCAAGGTGCCTACAGGTGCCCTAATCCCTCTTCAGTGCTTCACCACTTAGATATCTACGATCCTTCCTTTTTGGAGCCTTTGCACAGTCATTCCTACTTCTTGTTTCTCCATTCACTTCTACGACATAGTCTAGTGAGCTCCTCTAATCGAGTTGATTTCATTTTGACTCTCTTAGTACTCTAGGTTTTTAGTTTTTCTATTTTCATAGTTGTTCGGTCATTTTCCATAGTCATTTACTGCATTTATTTACTATATTTACATGTTTCTATAAATTATATTAAATACTATTATCCCACATTTTAGTTAATCATTTTAGTGAACCCGATCTCCATAGTTATAGGATCTTCATTCTTACCTTACCATTCTAGGGTTTATTATTCTTTCCCCATGGCTCACTCTCATACTAATTCTACTGAAGTACATATTAAGGCCATTAATGATCATAATGTTGAGCACCCTCAAGATCTAGACTTACTTTTACATGTGGCTCATGAGGAATCTACCAGTTTGGTGGAACTCAACACTTATGTAGCCATACCAACCTATGTTTCTAATCAACCACTCATTTCCACTCTTCTCGCCTATCTCTATTGTTCATGTTTTAGTTAATACTCCTACCAATCATTTTACGTCACCCTTAGTTTCTCATATACGATAGGTTTCATCTATTGGAAATCAATACTTAACTTCTCTTTATCACAACCTTCAAGCTCAAATTCATAAGTTACAACAAGCCACTTTGCATGTATTATCATCTTTAGATTTTACCTTATTATTACATACTCCATTTGTACCTTCCATCTCTACTTACTCGCTTCCTCCTAGATTTGTCACCCCTAAGCTTCCCATTTTCAATGGGTATGGTGACCCATAAGAACATCTTATATAATTTCATGTCGTTTGTCTCGATTTTGCTAATGATCATATTATTATAGCTAAACTCTTTCCTCATAGTCTCCATGATTATGCGATGTGTTGGTTTTACGACCTACCTATTCACTCGGTGACTTCATTTACACATCTAGCTACTTTTCTTACTCATTTCTCCATCAATATCAGCTCTAATATCTCTTATGCTCAGCTAGCATAACTTAAACAGAGATCAAATGAATACCTTGGTAACTATGTTTTGAGGTATAAAAACAGTCTAGCTAAGATAACAAATTTTCTTGTAGACTCTGAGCTTCAGGACTTGTTCATTCAGAATCTTTTACCACCTCTCCAAGAGAGTATTCTCTTTTAAAACTCTCCTTCATTCGATCAGATTTTTCACTCTTAATCTTTGTGAGACCAAACTCTTATCCATAGGTAAGCTAAAATATCAAGAACAGGCTTCATCCTCCACTAGTTTTCCAAACAAGATGTTATTCAAACCATCTCACACTAATCCAACCGATGCTAAAATCACCATCAACACAATCACTCCTAATAAAGAGGTTTATTCATAATAACCTTGGTGCACATGTAGTAACTTCCAATGGCTCCACATCTCATATTGAAACAACTTCTCGAGAGAAATCTTATTACCCTTCCCCCACCACTCAAGTTAGACCCATCATGACCAAAAGGTAGGAACTACAATGAGAACTTTTGTTATGATTATCATCAATGCGTGAGACATTCTACAAATAGATATTTTAAACTCTTTACAATCATCCAAGATCTAATTGATGACAACAAACTAGAGTTTCCAGAATCTACTAACTTTGCCCTACCCAACAACAAGGGTAAACTCAATTTCTTTAATAATGAATCACCACATCATGACAAGAAGACATCGACTCTTCCGCTAATCATATATATCATGTAGCACTTCCTCTTAGATCAAGAGCTATAGATTTTGTGATTCTCGTTAAAACAACCCACTTGAGACCTAAGAAACAACCTAGGCTTAGTCAGAAAAAATTATGGAATATTTTTTTATTAGAAGTGTCTAGAACCAGGTTGCGAAGACAACAGATTGTCACTAACGGTTCCTGAACAAGTATAAAATTACAAGAACACACTTTTCATTTATGATCAATTTCCGAGGTCACATGGTCCAAATTTTAGGGTGAGAAGTTTCAGTTAGGTTTAGGGGGTAAAATATCACCATCCCCATTCTCTAACAGGCTCAGAGTTTCAACTTGATTTTTCTCTCCCTCAACACATTAAAAATTTCCCTAAATCATTCCCATTGGATAGGAAATTTTCTCACCTTTCCAACGATATAAATAATTCCTCCTAACTCCTTGTAGAACTCTAGATATGGACAGGCAGACATAAGGGGTCAAACTTTCCCCAAGGGGACACATGTCAAGTGGGGAAGAAGAGCAATTTTTGGGTTGGCGGATCGCGGGGTGGTGTTGGAAAATTTTCCCCATGCAAGTGCAAAATCAATATTTTTCCAACACCTCCACGGGTCCTCTAAGGACATGTGTCGAGTTCCAAGTCCAAGCAGAGAGGAAAGGAGGAGGGCGGAGTGGTGGAGGTTTAATGGAGGCTTTACCGAAGGGGAAAATTTCCAATGAGCGCTCACATGCCCAGGGGTCCACCAGGGACACATGGCACTCAACAAGCCATCACAAGGATGAAGGAAAGGGAGGCGAGTGGTGGAGAGAGTTGGTGAATTTCACCAAGGGAGGGAAAAGGGGTTAGTTAGGTATGCGGGTCCGCGCGTCTATGGAGGAGACTTCACCGAGGCAAGGCGGGAGTGCGGGGCTGCAGGAAAATTAATTAAAATTTTCCCAAAGAAAAAATTTCAAAAGGAAGGGTGGCGGGGTCTCCCCACCCTTGTTGTCACTCCATGCTACCACATGGCAGCCTGTGATAGGTCGCAGGCCAGCGGGGAAAAGGTAAAAATTTTCCCAAAACGTAAAAAGGCTCAAGGGAAAAAAGGAAGCCATGCCTCTACCATTGCCTCGTGAGAACACATGGCAGCCTCCGATTGGCTACGGGTTGGTAGAGGAAAAAGATAAAAAAATTCACAAGAATTTTTTTCTTCAAAAAAAAATTAGAAGGATATTTGCGACGGAAAATTTCCGGGCCGCGAGCCTCAGTGGAATATTTTCCCAAATTTTCTTGCCAAGGCGGAAAACTTTAAAGTGCCATGACTTTTTCTAGAAAGCTCATTTTTGGAAAACAAGGACTTTCTAGAAATATTTCAATGCCCTCTTTGCACAAGAATCATCAATTTTATATATTTATAAATTTTAAGGGGTAAATTTTATGAAAACGATTTGTAGGCTTTTAAATAGCAAATTGGGAATTTCCGACTTATAAATTTTGGTTCAATTTGATATCCTTCTTCACTCAACATGCCAAACAGACATGGAGGATTATTCTAAGAAGGATTTAGAATGATTTAGGAAGGTAAGTTTGCTCAATTGATTCCAATTCAAATTTTGTCCAACATTTGTGAGAAAATGGTCGTGAAAGGGATTGGGTTAGATTTTTCAATGGTTAAATTGTTTTCTTAAGTTTTCTTTGTCCATTTGAGTTCATTGATGATACAACATACTAAATTGTAACATTTTCAAGTTGATTATAATGTGCAGACCCGAACTGTGCATTTTGATTAAATTTATTGCCATTTTTATATTTACAACAGAGATCTATTTCTTTTAAAACTATATATCAATTTTATCATTCAAGAGTGGCATTTCATTTCTGAATTAATCCAATACATTCAGTTAGTTATAAACAAACCATTTCAAAGCTAAATTGCAAAGCCTGATTTTCAATTTAGTATATTTCCAAAAGAGACAAAGCAATATACTTCATACGTATTTCTTCTTTTTCCATTTTTATAAACAGAGATTCCAATCACAATTTGATATTCCAATTCATCACAACAATGCAAATGAGAGAAGAACTTGCACTCCTTTATTGACTTCAACAAGAGATACTTCTTTACATTTTTCCATTCCTTGAATGCAATTAACAAAATTCTATTTCCTTCCAATAAACACAACAAAATCTAAATGTCTTTCACAATTTGAATATCCACTTTCATAATCAATTACATACATTGTTTCTCCACAAATATATATTAAAATTTCATCCACATCATAGTGGGAAAGATTACAATGAAATAAATTTCACAAGGGACTGTCAAAACTGCATTTCCCTTTTTCTCCGAATAGCAACATGTAAGTTTTATTTTTCTCCAAGTTGATCACAACCAAAGTGGGGAAAGGCAATGCTCTCCACCCAACACAAACATCCAATGAAATGAGAATCCTTCCTTCATCATTGGCCCCCGAGCCCCAACCACAATACAATAAGAGGTTTAATTCAATGCATGGCAACAAATGACTTCCACAACACACAACATTCTTTCAACATGCATAATTCATTATAAAACACAGTCCACACAAAGACAAAAGTTTACAACTACATTTGAAAATAATAAAAACAAAACTCAAGCTTGATCATGCAAGCCAAAGGAGCAAGGTCTATGGGGAAGCTGTTTATTCCTCCCAATTGGGAATTGGGCATCCACCGAAAAAACCAGAAAAATAATTCATCACACACACATCCTTATGCCCCCAAAAATATACATCCTTATTCCCCCATATATTTTCTTATGCCCCCCACAAAGTAAGAAATGCAAGCTATTTCTTTTCCATGGTGGATCCCAAACCCAAAATCCCTCCACAAAATTTTGATGCCAATGGCATTTCCTTATGCCCCCCCACATGGATTCCCCATAGCCTTCTCCTACACCATTCCTATGGCAGTCTACCCATACAGCCAAACAAACCATAACAACATTCACCATTCACACAACACAACAAGAAAATAATAGCATGAAAGAAAGGTTAAATTCCTACCTCTCCATGATATATTTTGTTTCCAAACAGCAAGATTCAATTCCCAAAATACATTCCCAAAACAGCAATCTCCAAGCATGCAAAGTTTCTCCAAACTCCTTCTAAAACCAAGAGCTCCAAACACAAAAAAATGTGCCCCAAAAATTTTTGCAAAAGATTCAACAACCCAAAACAAGCAAAGAGTTTGAATTTTATAGAAGAGGGAAGAGAAGAGGATGATGTGGATCCATGTAGGATGCCACATCACACATCCTCAAATTCAAACACAAAAAACAAAATTTCATTCTCCCAAGCATAATAAAGAGGTGGGTTAAAATATGACAATTTACTTGCACACTCTAAAAAGCCCACACCCCAAAGGACTGCAAAATAAATAAAATGTAAGAGAGTGCAATCAAAACTTGCAACATGATTAATAAAATTCATTATAAAAATCTAAAATCACTTCTCTAACCATAAGTATAGTTGGTAAATTAAATTGAGAGGTATGGGACAAGTTTTACTTGTCCCACAAGCCTCAAAAATAGCCTCCAAGGACAAATTCAAATTTCCAAGGAGGTGGAGTGTTTCTTACTCCAAAATCTAACTTACACAACTCTTACACAACTTACACATCCCTTACATATTTAATACAAAGAGCCAACAACTTCCATTATTACTTTCCCATATCCCAATTTGACTTATTTAAATTTTAACCATATGATTTCTCACATTAATCTACCACATTTTAATTAATTAAAAGAAAGGAACACATTACTAATAAAATACATGCAAAAATAATACAAAATTAACCACATTAATAAAATACACAATACCCATGGTCACATATAAAGGTAATCCCCCCATGGGAATCCCTAACAAAACAACACACAACACAATAAAACAAGTTGCCATGGTGACCTTATCGAATTCACCTAAAATTTTATTATGGTTGGTCTCCAATCCCCCGATGTTTGTTGTGATTTTTAACCTACAAAACACAAATACCTCCTTCGGCCTCGTGGCCATATCAGAACATCCAAAATGAATATAACAAAATCATCTTAGATATGTGAATCACAACAACATCAAGGCAATTCAACATTATCAAATACAATTTATATCAACAACTATATCATCATCATATAATATCTATTTTCTAGATCTACTCATAATATCCAAAATCACATGTCTGAACAACATCCATAAAACATCTATGTCAAATAGTATATCAACATCCACATATGAGTGTCTCTAATAATCATCGTGCACCATAACCAAACCAGAATCATCAATAATCCATGATCAAATGTCTAACATCATACTAAATCAAAGCATAATAATGTCCATAATGTGATCAATCGTATCAAAATGAGTTCAGCAGGTGTCAAAGGAAAGTGGGCACTACAGCCCCCTCCCCTTAGACTCGACTTCCTCTTGGAAGTCACTGGAACAAATGTTGAAACCAAACTCGTAATGAAGTAGCATCCTCCCATGTAGCTATAGTCTCATCATATATGTCCCACTACACCCAAACCTGATCAACCTCTCTACCTCAAAGGCCCAGGGTCTTGTGATCTAGGATGTGAACGGGCTCCACCATCACCTGCCCCTAATCCTGCACCTACAATGATGTCCAATCCAACACATGAGAAGGATCTGCAATATATCTCTGAGAACTGAAACATGAAAAACATCATGTATGCGAGACAAGTTGGGTGGAAATGCTAGATGGTATTCCAAAGGGCCGATGCACTCCAAGATCTCAAAAAGACCAACGAATCTAGGAGCTAACTTAGAACCTTTTCTATAACAGATAGGGCTTTTGTGTGGCCTGACATGAAGGAACACCTTCATGCCCACATCAAAACTACGGTTGATCCTATGTTGATCCACATACTTCTTCTATTTGTCTTGTGCCTCCTGTAATCTCTACGTGATAAACACCACCTGTTGCTCCATGTCTTGTAAAAGAGTTGTTCCAAGAGATACTCTGTCCTCTATCCCGCCTTTGACCTAAGAGGTGTCTTGTACTCTCTACCATATAAATCCTAAAAAGGAGCCATGCCTATAGAACTCTGAAACTATTATTGTAGGTAAACTCCACTAATTACAGGTACTCCTCCCATTTAGACTATTGATCTATCACATACATCCCGATCATGTCCTTTAAAATATGATCCACTCTGCTTAGTTTGTCCATCTATCTCAGGGTGATATGTTGTACTGAAGTTGATTCTTGTCCCAAGGACATACTGCATGGTAGTCCAGAAATGTGAAGTGTACAAAGGATCGCAGTGACAAATGATCTTCTGCGGAATCCCATACAACCTGACAATATCATCCAAATATACTCGTGCCACTACTCTAGCTATATAAGTGGTCTTCACCAGAGAAAAGTGAGCCACTTTTGCCAATTTATCAATCGTGACCATAATGGCGTCATGCTGATATCTTGACATCGGTATCCCAACAATGAAATGCATGGAAATGGTGTCCCACTTACATTTCGGTATAGCATGAGGATAAAGAAGGCCTGTTGGATGCTGATGCTAAGCCTTAACTCTCTAGCACTCTAAATATCATGACACAAATTAGGCCATGTCTCGACGAAGACCTCTCCAATGGTACAACTGTCGTAAGGTGGAGTTCATCTTCTTCACTCTAGGATGGGCTGAATTGGGTGCACGATGTGCCTCTACTAAGATGTCTTGCCTCAAGCCTCCATCTCTGGGAAAATATATCTAGCCTCTATGCCTGAGAATATCATCTGTCTCTAAGGAAAAACCATCAAACTTCCCCTCAAGGGGTCTTTGTGACTCGATCTCTACTCGTACTATAACGTAGAAGATGTCAAGAGGAAGCTATTGAAGAATCCTACTCCACAAATTTGTGCTCACTAAGGTGGCCATAGTCACATGTCTCCATCTACCGAGAGCATCTCGCTACCACATTCTTCTTCCCCTTTACATGCTCTATCTTCATGTCATACTCATAAACTCCATCCAACGCCGTTGATGAGCATTGAAATTGGGCTACATGAAGAGGTGGAAAAGAATCAAATGATATGTCCTAAGTTTGAATATTTTGCTAAGAAGAAAGTGCCTCCATCTAACCAAAGCATGCACAACTACCGCAATCTCAAGATCATGACTCATATAATTGAGCTCGTGATCTTTGAGTTTCAGCAAGACTCAAAAGACACTACTCTACCCTCCTGCATCAACACACCTCCAAGTCCTGCTAAGGAAGCATCTGTGTAAATGAAAAAACTCACCATGTGGATCCGGCATTACAAGAATGGGTGTTGTAGTAAGGCACTCCTTCGATTTCTGAAGTCCTACTCAGATCTCTGTCGACCAAAAATGTCTTCCCTTTCCTCTAAAGGGAAGTGATAGGGTGTTTAATCTAAGAGAATTCTTGAGCAAATCTCCTATAGTAACCTGATAATCCCATGAAGTTACTCACCTCCATCACTATAGTGGGTGCTGGCCAATCCATAATGGCTCTAATCTTGGAAGGATCGACTATGATACCTTCCCCAAAAATGATATGACCCAAATAATGTACCTCTATCTGAAAGAAATCGCACTTCTCCAAGTGCCCATAAAGCTGCTGCTCCAAAAGACACTAAAGAACTTGGCGAATGTGTCCCTTGTGCTCCTCACATGTATGTGAGTATATCAAAATGTCATCTAGGAAGATGAGCATGAAGCGATCTAATAAGGTCCTGAATACCCCATTCATCAAACTCATGAATATTGTGGGGGCATTAGTCAAACCAAAAGGCACCACTATGAACTCATAGTGCCCATATCTTGTGCGGAAGGCAGTCTTATAGATGTCCACCTCTAAAATTCTCAACTAATGGTAGCCTGACTTAAGATCAATCTTAGAGAAAACCATGACTCCCTTCATTTGATCAAACAAGTCATCAATACGAGGAAGAGGATAATGATTCTTGATCGTTACCTTGTTCAACTTGTGGTAATCAATCCATAACCGTAAGGATCCATCATTATTCTTCACAAATATCATCAGTGCACCCTAAGGGGATACACTAGGATAGATAAGGCATTTATCCAAAATTCCCTCAAGCTACAACTTGAGCTCATAGAGTTATGGGGTGGTCATCCGATAAGGTGCTCATGAGATAGGCTCTACTCTAGGAACTAGATCTATATGAAAATCAATCTCACGTGGGGGAGGTAACCCCGGTAGCTCTTCTAGAAAGACATCAAAAAACTCTCTCAAAATGGGATGATCATCTAGTGATGGTCCACTAGACCCATCCTCTAATCTATCACTAACTATAACAACATACATCTGATAACCCCATCACACACCGCGTAAGCTTACATAAATGAAAGATAGTGTGAATAGAAATGGGTCTCCTAACCCTTAAAATCACTAACTCAACTCCAAAATCATCTACACAAGATATAGTCTTGTGATAACAATCCATCCTAACCCTGTGTGCAAATAATCAATCCATACCCAAAATGACTCCATATGAGCCCAAATAAAGGATACAGAGATCTTAGGTAGTGGTGAAAGGTCCCAAATCCACTACACATTTCTTGACTAAGGAGTCTATAGAGATCTTGGCTCCAGAAGCCATCTCAACATCCCAACTAAGACCCTACCTAACTACCACCAGCCTGCATCGCTCTACTAAAGATGGTGCAATGAAAAATCAAAAGAACAAGAATCAAATAATACAGAGGTAGGAAAACCACCAATGCTACATGTGGTCTCAATGACTATGCTCTGATGCTCTGCCTGGTGGTTCTCAACTACTACATAAATCATGTGGTTGTATCCCATGTCACCAACCATAGGCTCGGAAATCTATGTATTACCCTTATTGTTAGGGTTTTGTGGGTAGTCTCTCCAAAAGTGTCCAATAACTCCACATCCAAAACATCCTCTTGATCCTCCCCAATGAGTAACACCTCTAGTAGGTTCCCTAGAAGTCTGTGGTGTGGATCCTGATGATCCAGTGCGTCCGATGAGGACTCTTCGCGAGCTCCCACCGACCGAGCTCTATGTCCTGATGGGACCCCTAGGAGGAGGCCCCATACTCTGACCTCTCTATGCATCAGCTCTCTGTGGAGGTCTATGAGGTGGGTGGGACTACTGCTACTTTTGCTGATGTTGTGTCCTAAAGGATGATTGTGTTGAACCCTATCCACTACAAAGAAGGGGTACTAACCCCCTCAATCTACCATCATGCATCTATTGTATGCAGCTCCGGACTCGGTCTCTAGCTTACTTTGGGTCTTTCCCCAAGTCTCCTCTATAATATAGGCCTTCTCGACAACCTCTACTAATGTCTATGGGAAGTGGATCCACACTGCACCTCCAATATCTAAATTCAGGCCTGGATGAACTTGTGAATCTACACCTACTCATCCTACATATACTCAACATACTGGAGTAGATCCAAAATCTACTCTCATACTCTGCTACTAAAAGAGATGCCTGTCGGAGGTCATGGAACTCGTTGATCCTCTGTTGTATGAACCTTCATGACAAATATTTTCTCTGAATCTCTCCTCAAATATCTCCCATGTCACTATCTTAGAATCTACATGGACCTTCTACTTCTCTATCCTCTACCATACTCCTGCTCCATCCCTCGGTAGATGGATCGCAACACGAGTTTTCATGTTGCTAGAACAAGGACAAAGCTTGAAGTAGTTGCTCAAGCTCACTAGTCAAGCCTCTATCTGAAATCCACCCATGTCACATGAGTAATGTGATGGCCGAAGCTTCAGGATCTCCCTAATGTGATCTGCAGCTATGATCTGATAGCCTTTAGGTCTCTCTGTATGCTCATCCCTAAGCCTAGGGCTCCGAGATATCTCTCTATGCTCTGGAACTCTGTCACCCTATCCCCTAGGTGGTGACTCTATTCTAGATGACTCTACATGGGAGTTCTCTCCTCTATTCTCCTCACTGGGTCGAGGAGATACCTAACCCTCAATGGAAGGGGCTTTTTCATGACTAGCTGTATGCCCTCCTCCTAATCCTCCGCGTAGAGCGACATTGACATTTTGAAGGGTCTCCAACATCTGGGGAAGGATAGTTGCTACACCCTAATCCAGTGGTGGCGATGGTAAGTCTAAGTCTCTTTGAAAATTTCCCTTGCCCCATCTACACCTCCTGCATAGACCAAAGTGAGAGTTAGTTCATTTTCTAATTTTTATTCAATTCTCCATGTTTACTACAATATACAATTTCTAAACTAATTTGTCTTAGATTAAAAAAATGTCCTAGGTTTAAGTTTCATGTCTCAAGTTTTCTAGTATGCCCTATGGTCCAAGATTTTGAACCACTTCTCTAATACCAAGTTTGATGCCCATTAAAATAACCCACTTGAGACCCAAGAAACAACCTAGGGTTAGTCAAGAAAAATTATGGAATAATTTTTTTATTATAAGTGTCTACAACCATATTGCAAGACAACAGTTGTCACTAATAGGTTCCTAAACAAGTCTAAAATTACAAGAACATACTTTTCATTTATGATCAATTTCTGAAAGGTCACATGGTCCAAATTTTAGGGTGAGAAGTTTTAGTTAGGTTCGGGGGTAAAATATCACCATCCCCATTCTCTAACGAGACTCAAATTTTTAACTTTTTTTTCTCTCCCTTAACACATTCAAAATTTTCCTAAATCATTCCCATTGAATAGGAAATTTTCTCACCTTTCCAACGATATAAAGAAGTCCTCCTAACTCCTTGTAGAACTCCAGCTATGGACATGTGAACTTTAGGGGTCAAATTTTTCCCAATAGGACACGTGTCAAGCGGGGAAGAAGAGCAATTTTTGGGTTGGCGGGTCGCGGGGCGGCGTTGGAAAATTTTCCCCATTCAAGTGCAAAATCAATATTTCTCCCACACCTATTTGGGTCCTCTAAGGACACGTGTTGGGTTCTAATTCCAAGCGAGGAGGAAAGGAGAAAGAGGGCGAAGCAACAGAGGTTTAGCGGAAACTTTGCCGAAGGGAAAAATTCCAATGAGCGCTCATGTGCCCACGGGTCCGCCGAGGACATGTGGCACTCAACAGAGCCATTGCAGGGATGAAGGATAGGGAGAGGTGGGTGCCAAAGAGAGTTGGCGAATTTCACCAAGGGAGGGAAAACAGGTTAGTTAGGCACGCGGGTCCGCGCGTCTATGGAGGAGTCTTCACCGAGGCAGTGTGGGGTTGTGGGAAAATTAATTAAAAATTTTCCAAAGCAAAAATTTCAAAAGGAAGGGTGGCGAGGGTCTCCCCACCCCTGTTGTCACTCCATTCTGCCATGTGGCAGCTTGTGATAGGTCGTGGGCCAGCGGGGAAAAAGGTAAAATTTTTCCTGAAACTTAGAAAGGCCCAAGGGTGAAAATGAAGCTATGCCTCCATCATTTCCCTATGAGGACATGTGGTAACCTCTAATTGGCTGCGGGCCGATGGAGGAAAAAGATAAATTTTCAAAGGATATTTTCAACGGGAAATTTTCAGGCCGCGGGCCTGCCGGGGAAAATATTCCCAAATTTTCCCGCCAAGGCAAGAAAACTTCAAAGTGCCATAACTTTTTCTAGAAAGCTCAATTTTGGGAAAATGGGGACTTTCTCAAAATATTTTGATGCCCTCTTTGGATAAGAATCATCAATTTTACATTTTGATAAATTTTAAGGGGTCAACTTTATGAAAATGATCTGCAAGATTTTAAATAGCAAACTGGGAATTTCCAACTTATAAATTTTGGTTCAATTTGATCTTCTTCTTCACTCAACATGCCAAATAGACATGGAGGATTATTCTAGGAAGGATTTAGAATGATTTAGGAAGGTAATTTTTCTCAATTGATTCCAATTCAAATTTTGTCCAACAATTGACGGAAAAAATTTGTGAAAGGGATTGGGTTTGATTTTGCAATGGTTAAATTGTTTTCTTAAGTTTTATTTGTCCATTTGAGTTTGTTGATGATACAGCATACTAAATTTTAACATTTCCAAGTTGATTATAATGTGTAGACGCAAACCGTGCATTTTAATTAAATTTATTGCGATTTTATATTTACAACAAAGATCTATTTCTTTTAAAATTGTATATCAATTTTATCATTCAAGTGTGGCATTTCATTTCTAAACTAATCCAATACATTCAGTTGTTTATAAACAAACCATTTCAAAACTAAATTTCAAAGTCTGATTTTCAATTTAATATATTTCCAAAAGAGACAAAGCAATATACTTCCTTCATACGTATTTCTTCTTTTTTCATTTTTATAAACAAAGATTCCAAGCACAATTTGATATTCCAATTCATCACAACAATGCAAATGAGAGAATAACTTGTAATCCTTTATTGAATTCAACAAGAGATACTTCTTTACATTCTTCCATTCCTTGAATGTAATTAACAAAATTCTATTTCTTTCCAATAAACAGGACATAATTTAAATGTCTTTCACAATTCGAATATCCACTTTCATAATCAATTACATACATCCTTTCTTCATAAATATATATTATAATTCCATCCACATCATAGTGGGGAAGGTTACAATGAAATAAATTTCACAAGGGACTGTCAAAACTACATTTCCCTTTTGCTCCCGAATGCAAAGAACATGCAAGTTTTATTTTTCTCCAAGTTGATCACAACCAAAGTGGGGGGAAAGGCAATGCTCTCCACCCAACCAAGACATCCAATGAAAGGATAATACTTCCTTCATCATTGGCCCCCGAGCCCCAACCATAATACAATAAGAGGTTTAATTCAACCCATGGAAATAACTGGCTTCCACAACACATAGCATTCTTTCAACATGCATAATTCATTATAAAACACAGTCCACACAAAGATAGTAGTTTACAAATACATTTGAAAACCATCAAAACAAAACTCAGGCTTGATCTTTCAAGACAAAGGAGCAAGGTCTATGGGGGAAGCTGCTTATGCCTCCCAATTGGGAATTGGGCATCCACCAGAATAAACTGCCAAAATAATTCATCACACACACACATCCTTATGCCCCCAAAGTAAGAAATGCAAGCTATTTCTTTTCCATGGTGGATCCCAAACCCAAACTCCCTCCACAAAATTTGATTCCAATGGCATTTCCTTATGCCCCCCACATGGATTCCCATAGCCTTCTCTGCACCATCTCTATAACAGTCTACCCATATAGCCAAACAAAGCATAAAACATTCACCATTCACACAACACAACAAGAAAATAACAGCATGAAAGAAAGGTTAAATTCCTACCTCTCCATGGTAGCTTTTGTTTCCAAAACAAGCTTCAATGCCCAAAATACAGTTCCAAAATAGCAATCTCCAAGCATGCAAAGTTTCTCCAAATTCCTTCCAAAAGCAAGAGCTCCAAACACAAGAAAAAAAAAATTGTGCCCCCAAAAAATTTTGCAAAAGATTCAACAACCCAAAACAAGCAAAGAGTTTGAATTTTATAGAAGATGGAAGAGAAGAGGATGATGTGGATCCATGTAGGATGCCACATCACACATCCTCAAATTCAAACACAAAAGACAAAATTTCATTCTCCCAAGCACAATAAAAAGGTGGGTGAAAATATGACAATTTACTTGCACACTCCAAAAGCCCACACCCCAAAGGACTGCAAAATAAATAAAATGTAAGAGAGTGCAATCAAAACTTTGCAACATGATTAATAGAATTCATTATAAAAGTCTAAAATCACTTCTCTAACCATAAGTATGGTTGGTAAATTAAATTTAGAGGTATGGGACAAGTTTTACTTGTCCCACAAGCCTCCAAAAACAGCCCCCAAGGACAAATTCGAATTTCTAAGGAGGTGGAGTGTTTCTTACTCCAAAATCTGACTTACACAACTCTTACACAACTTACACATCCCTTACATATTTAATACAAAGAGCCAAAAACTTCTATTATTACTTTCCCATATCCCAATTTGACTTATTTAAATTTTAACCATATGATTGATCACATTAATCTACCACATTTTAATTAATTAAAAGGAACACAATTTAATAAAATACATGCAACAATAATACAAAATTCACCACATTAACAAAATACACAATACCCATGGTCACATATAAAGGTAATCCCCCATGGAAATCCCTAATAAAACAACACACAACACAATAAAACAAGTTGCCATGGTGACCTTTTCAAATTCACCTAAAATTTCATTGTGGTTGGTCTCCAATCCCCGATGTTTGTTGTGATTTTTAACCTATAAAACACAAATACCTCCTTCGGCCTCGTGGCCATATTAGAACATCCAAAATGAATATAAATATAATCACAAAATCATCTAAGATATGTGAATCACAACAACATCAAGGCAATTCAACATTATCAAATACAATTTATATCAACAACTATATCATCATCATATAATATCCATTTTCTAGATCTACTCATAATATCCAAAATTACATGTCCGAATAACATCCATAAAACATCTATGTCAAATAGTATATCATCATCCACATATGAGTGTCTCTAATAATCATCATCATGCATCATAACATCAAATCAAGATCATCAATAATCCATGATCAAATGTCTAACATCATACTAAATCAAAGCATAATAATGTCCATAATGTGATCAATCAGTATCGTAATAAGTATCGGCATGTGTCAAGGGAAGTGGGCACTACAGATTTCTTAGTTGCAAGTATTGACACTTTTCCACTAATCATATTCTTCTCCAATCATGATTATCATGTGAATTTTACTTCCAATCATTTACATATCAATCCATCTATTAGTTGAACCTCTATTAACAACACTAAGGTTAACCCATCATGGTGCATTATTGCATGCTCAATTGCACTTCCCATGGCTATCGGTTACCTTCTATCAAAAATTTAATACCCTACTAACAAACCCTTTAGTGTCATCAAAATACACATTACGCATGGTCCTCTTACTATGTGTTTTCCTTTCCTTGTTGGAAACACAGTTGAAGGGTGTGACATGCTTCTTGGTCTTAATTTGATTCCTCACTCTCAATATATCATTTCTATGAATCATTTGTGACTTAAATTTATTCACAATAATTGAGTTATTTCTATTGATGTTGTCCCTCCATCTGCTCCATGGTTTCCATCTCCTCACACAAAGAGTCATTACATCATCTACTTCACCTAACACATCACACTCTATGTTACTCAAAGCATAATCTACTCCCACCTCACCTACTTATTCATTATCTACATGACCTCACCACTCTTCTAGTCCTAGACATAGGTATAATCCCATTGCTTACATAGTTATTGCCTCTCGACACATATCACCACCTCGGTTTATTCCATGTGGGTTTCCATCACCTTTGCAATCACCATCACGTAGATCTCCATCACCAAAACATTTTTATACAGCATGACATTCATCATATATTCATCCCTCACATGCATGTAGGCTTCATTCACCAGTATAGTGTTGGTTTACTATAACACCATTATTAGATCGTGGTCATACGCTTTTTCCATTGCATGCATCAAATGAAGGACCTTCATCCTTCACTTTTATTGGATAGTTCATTCCTATGTAGACACTTCAGGGGCATAGCATCCAACACATCCCCCTCCTCATATTAAGCATCAACACATCTATCATACTTGCATCATCATACATAAATCTTATCACATAGGCATACTCATTACATATTTTAGCATTGTCATTACCCGATGACACACTCTTGTGCTTCGGTTCACACTTGACTATTGAGAGCTTACTACACATGAACCCCACACACTGCACTATAGACACCACATCTCATTTCACATCTTGCATCATACATTCTACATTTAGTCCATATCATTTCAATTTTTGCATATGTATACATCATACATCATACTAATCTTCATCATACTCATCTAGCATTGCATCCTACATATTATATGCTCTTAGGCACACTACATATATTGCATTCAATATTATATACTATATTCACATCACATGGTCATTTATCATCTTCATTATATATACTACATCATCTTCTATGCATTATACTCACTACCCTATGACGCACTTTAGTTCCTTGGTCCATACTTGACTACTGAGGGTTTACAAATCAAATGGACCTTGCATTCATTGTGTGTTTATATTTTGACCTTTCATCATGTGATTTTTCGAGCATAATGGCACATGCTACTGAATAAATCATCACTTACTCTATCATCTTGTAGTGGTATATGCTTTAGGATACATCACCACTCCCTACTATTCATCTTGTAGTGATACACGCTTTAGGGCTAAATCATCACTCATACATTCATTTTTTCATGATATACACTTAGGTTATAAGGTTCATGCACATCTCTTCTATATGTCGCATATCATCATCACTATGTATACATACTCATCAAAGTGTGCTAGACAAAACACACACTATTCAACCATTTCCCGATGATGCACTCTCGTTTATGGTTCATTCTTGACTGTTGAGGGGGAAAACCAAATGAACCTCACTGCATACATTTCCATTCACTTAGGGGCACATGGCTCTTACCATCCATTTTTCATTCTATTCCATCCATCCACAACATATTGCATATTATGGTTGCTTTTACTCTTGTTTACTTCTTTTGTTCATTGTCACTTTATTACACATGCTAGTTATATTACTTATATTTCATTTATCTATATCATCCACACATGCGCGTTCACATATTTTCTAGTTGTGATCATAGCTACATGTCTCTCAAATGCATCATGGATGCTCACCTTCTACCCTTCCTACACTGGTCTTTGAGGTCATCCACATTCATCTCTCACAGGTGTCATTGTTTCATTTTGTACTTAGCACTTTGCATTACTTGGTTATACATGCTTTTGACATACTATTTATCTTTATAACATGTTAACGGGTGCTTCATGTGCATCATTTGTTATGTATGGATATTTTCTTCCATACGTGTTTGTTATATTGTTGGTCTATTGTTTTCTCTTGTTTGCATGCATTTTCCTTTATTTGTTGTGCACACTTGTTTGTTTGTATGTGGCCATGATGGTCTTACGTGTCTTGTGAAATCGTGAGTGATGCCCCATGTTTGCAGCCCACTTTGTGCATCTAAATTTTTTTTCTTGTGTGTTTACATCACTACATTACTTGGTATCTTATACATTGTTTATGTAAATTACACATTATCTTATACATGCATGCTTGTTTGTACTAACACTTATTTTTGGCTAGCCTCTTGTTTTTACATGCCTTGGTTTCTACCAAGCACTTTCTAGGGTACATTTTATGTGTTTACTTATCTTTTGGGGCCACATTATCCTATCAATGATGTTGCATGCACCCCCAAAGAGGGGGCATCATTTGGGGTTTTACATTCTACACAACACCTCTACACCAATTCAAATGTAACTTCCACCCTTAGCATTGTGGATTATATACATTGGTGGTGCGAGACCGATCTACAAACCCCGTACATAGAAGATTTTATAGGACATGGTAGTCCTTAGCATTCTAGGAAGTAGTTAAAGGTTGGAGGATACAAAGCATAATTCCCCCTATACTTCTTCAGCCAGTGGTATTGGATCATCCAAAAAATTAGGACGTGCGGTAATCTCTTCACACATGTTCAGGGAAGTAGTTAAATGTTAGAGGATACAATAGAACTCCTCCCTATACTTCTTTGGCCTATGGTGTCAAATCACAAAAAAAAACCCCGACAATACAGGATATCCTTCTACACTCTCTTTCTCGACATGGATCAGATGCACATGTTCCATTTACATTTTTCATTTACGTATTTTACATTTACATACATTTACATACATATGCATGCGTCTTTTACATTACATTTTTACACATACATATTTGACTACTTGATCATTTTATCCTTGTAGGTATGGTCATATGAGAAACAAGTATTCAAATGGGGAAACAACAACAACAACGTCAACAACAACATTTCGTGGCGGCACACACCATACTAACCATGCAGGTACATTACACACATCGGTAATTACACACACATTTCCACCCTAGGTTCACTCTTTATTACACATTTTAATCTTTAATTTCCATGCTCCATAATTTTTTTATTCATTCCACACTTTGTCTAGTCCTTCAGCACATTTTCTACTACAATCTTCATAAACATTAGGTATGAATCTCTATCTACTTTATGTTACCGAGCTTTCTGCTCAACAATATAAAGTGGGAGTAAATGTAGGCATTAAATCATGCACTTTAGGTAATATTTAGTCTCGATCTCATACTACTATTCATATGGTTTTTGAGTGAAGAAATTATTAATTAACCTTCATCCTTTGGTCATTTTTATTTACATTATGTCGTAATTCCCGACCTTCACCACACATATGCCTAGTCTATTTTGAAACTTTTTGTCATTTTATCCTTAGGTGGGGTGCCTTTGCACTAGTACTAAGGCACTGTCGGCATCCTGGTCCCAAATGGGGCACCCTGATCCTTTTCACACTTTCCCACCACTTTTTGGGCACTTTCTAACCATTTGAACACTATTTTTTTGGTGGTCAGACATTTTAGGGTTAATTACGAAATTAGAACAAGAGAACCATATAAATATAAAGTTATGAGTCTATAATGAGGGACTAAGCACTAGTCATTACTATCATCCACTTAGGGTTGCATTCATCTAAGGAATTTTGAGATCATTTGCATTTACTTAGCTCCATCACAAGGGACAAAATGGGTTCATCTCGCATCACACAAGCATAGGATAGAAGTTTATTCTATTCCATCCACCATTCTATTATGTTTTCTACACATAGTTATCACTCGCTACTTTTGCAAAGTGTGATTGACACAATAGTACTTAGGGCATGATTGGACACACTTGCACATATAACTACATCAAGTTTGAGATCTAGTGTTGTTCTCGGTTAGTAAGTTCGCCATTGTGGTAGCTATGGTCAATCTGACTCCTTCATTTACATTTTTCTTTTTTATGGTTTGATTCTTATTTTAGGGTCTTTTTGGTCTTCTCCTCGCCTTGGATTATCAGTGACACTTGGCGTAATACATTGAATATGATGTGATAGACACCAAGGGCTTTAAACCACTTATAGAACCTATGAAACTTAGTCCTAGACCTTTCACACAGACCAAGACACCCATTACTCAGACTAGGGCACTTACAGGTCACCCCAGTCCCTCTCCAGGAGCTCGAGTCCACTTAGATATCTTTCATCCTTCCTTTTTGGAGCCTCTACATAGTCATGTTCTTACTTCATATTTCTCCAATTACTTCGTGACATTGTTTAGTGAGCTCCTCTAATCATTTGGGTTCATTTTGACTCTCTTAGTACTCTATGGTTTTAGCGTTTCCATTTTCATAGTTACTTGGGTCATTTTTCATAGTCATTTACTACATTTATTTACTATATTTACATTTTGTTCTAGTTTATATTAACTACTATTATCATGTATTTTAGTTAATCATTTACGAAAAGTATGATGTAATAATGAAATTGTGACAATTTGGTTATCTACATATTCTTTAAGACATATCACATAATCAAGAAAGATTTATTTTAGGAAGGAATTAATAGGGATGCCTAGAAAGTTTTGGCATAAAGTACAATGTATCATCAAAATAAGGGTGACATAATCAAGTCATAAGGACTCTTGCAACCCCTATTTACTCCTAATTATCAATGGGAGGAGGAAACCATGAATTTCATCACAGGGTTTCCAAGATGATAAGGGAAATATGTCGTCATAGTGGTTGTGGATAGGCTCACCAAATATGCATTTTTTATGCCTTGTGTAGATACTAAATCTAGACCTATGTAATTTGGTAGGTAATATGTAGCATTTTTCTTAGTCCATTATTAATCATACACTTAAATTATTAATTCCCACATGCATCTTTTTCAATTAGAACTCATGACCACTAGGTCACACCTGTTATCCATAATTGACTAGTAAAAATCCGACTTTCAAAAATATATAATACATCTTTGGGCATCTAGTAACCATCTCCAACTAACATATTGCAATCTTCACTTCATTACGACAAATGTGTCCATGGTAGGTAAATCCATTCAAGTGACTTTGTCTTAAGTTGGTGCCTTCAACCTCCAAATATATAACGGGCACATTTTCAAAATCACAAGTTACTTTAGTTTACCTAGTGTTAATTGAGAAAGAAATATTATCACAACAAACGCCTATAAAATCACATTCACAAAACCCTTCAAAAAACCTAACATTTCACATATCCGAGGACTACCTAGGAGGTCACAAAAAACACCAAATTACTAAACCAACTCTCAAGCACTTTAACTAGCTCTAAGTCTACACACATCTTACAACGTTACCCTAGGTCATTTTGTAAATCTAAAATCACACCAAAGATGATTGCCAAGTGCTACAGTCCTATTGGGGTTTTCATTTCCAAAGAACATTATACTATATATCTGATTTAACAAATATGGAATTCGTAAAAGTCTAATTATAGAGTCAAGTATGATAAATAAATGTTAAACAACTACTAGAATATAAATGACACAAGCAATAAGCTAAAGAAATATGAAACCCTAAGTGCAAGAGAGTGCAAATAATGACTTATCGATTAGCATTTGATCTTGGACTCGTAGATCGGGAAAATGGATGAACATGAAAGATATAATGTCACAACCATGCACTATAAAATTTGGAACTTTCGGATCTACTTGGACTATGGTGTTTATACTAGGGTGAGGGTGCCTAGGCACCGAGACATCTGTTGGGCACACGTGACTACGCAGGATCTCGAAACTGGTCTTTCTAGTCTCGTAAGGTGATCGTTGTTGGTTGTCTCGTGTCACACTATGATCACAACATTCATCTCGTAACGTGTAAAGAAAAGATGACCTACAAAAATGATTAATCTAAAATGTAATTTGATATACCTAATCTAAATGTAAGATTGCATAAAATAAATAGCAATTAAATACAACAAAGATACACAAGCAAACTAAGTAATAAATAATGCAAACCTTATTATAAAGAGAGGGTAAAAGCCCTTAGTTCATTCGCATAGTTCTAGAGAGTGCACGAGAGATGTGAAAATAGAAAATACAAAGCACCGATCATCGTACTAGAGATTATAAAAGTGTATAATTAGAGGAACATCTTTGGAGCGGGGTGCCTAGAGAGAGGGACAGGGGTGCTCGTGAGTGCCCTAGACCTATTTCTAGACGTTTGGATGTACATAAATGCTCAAAAAAACCTCCTTTGAGGTGTCTCGGGATGTTCACCTTTACTCTCTTTTGATTTCTCCGAGATCTCACCAAGTCCCCGAGGTCACTATAAACATGCAATATAATATGAACCTACAAAACCCTCAAATAGACATCAAATCCTAAAAAATAAATATGCAAAATGAGGGGTCGATGTCCTTAGTTGTCACAATGGTGAACTTATAACTAAGCATTGCACTACATCTCAGACATAATGTATTTTTGTGTTTGTTTGTGCAGAATCATTCCCTAGGTTGCTCTTGTGCCGGTTGCACTTGGATAGCAAGCATGTTGGGCCCCTAGAATATTAACTAAGTACAAAAGGTGTGTAGGACAAAGCACACAAGGCAAGGTTTAGAAAAGGGTTTAAGGAAGCCCGTGGCACGTGTGATGCACACAGACAGAACCAAGGGTTTGGGACTTAGACAAATTAGACGTTCAGAGAAGAACACATGAAAATCATGACCCAACTGTGCATGGATAAGGTGCCAGCCTGGTGACAGGTTGGCCTAGGAAGGAGCATACCTGCGATAGAATCTTCTAGAAGCACATCATGGGATAAAGTGGGAAGCTTAGGCATGGAGGAGCATGCTCGCATGAATGACCACATTCAGACACCCGGCATCGGATCTCGAGGCGCTAGAGGATGAGTTAGCATCCGAGAAAAGCTATAAATATAAGCACCTGCAGAGTAAAAAGAGAGATGGAGAGTATGGACGGAGCTCTGTAGAATTACTGCAAGGACTCTAATAGTGGATAAATGCATTCGGGAGAGGATGTATTAGGCATGGGGATTGTAATTTTATTTTTGGTAGCTTAGTTACATAAGTCTAGTTACAATGCATGATTGTGGTCTGCTTCTCTGTGACACTTTGTAATGGCTCAATGGATGTAATGAGGTTACATGTTATATATATGTGTGTGTGTGTGTGTGTGTGTGTGTGTGTGTGTGTGTGTGTGTGTGTGTGTGTGTGTGTGAATATCAATAGTTTTGATGCATACTTCACTCTCATGAGTTCTCTTTCATTTCATGCTAAAGTAAGGATGCTTATATGTTTCTTTTGAAGTAATACACGTTATAAATTCATTAAGTACTCTACCTGAAATGACTACAAGGATCTAGAGGCCGTTCTAAGCCCTATGGTTATTGTATGTCCTGAACCCATTTGAAGGTATTTTTAAACACAAATCATAGATGATGTTTCCAACTAAACTTGCATAAAAGAACTCGGCACCCGCGCGTGCCTTAGGTGAGCACCTAGCTTTCATTGGGTGATAGGCCAGCGTGCATGGGGTTCCTTTCTTTATGTTAAGGGTAAAAATGACTACATCTTGGTTCTATTTCCGGGACCTCTTTTTGAAGTTGTAATGGGAAATAGCATGCATCATGATCTGTGTAGTGAGTAATGATACAGCGGTTAACTTTGGAAAGTATTGAATCATGGTTTAAGAGCATGGAGGATGAATTCGCTTAGATATTTAGCACTGGACTTGAGTTTAATGCACGTAGATGGGTAGAAGAGAACCTCTACCACGGTCTGTATGAGACCTTTTTTTGTTGTTTCTTAGTGGAGATGTATGAATGGCTCACATCCTATGCATCTAGATGAAGTTGGTGTTATGGATCGCATGTCTTGACCCAAGAAGAATACCAGAAGCTATAGCATAAAAATCTAACGTGGATCTGTGTTGTGGATCATTGGTGGAAATTAGTATTGGCTAGCTACACTCTGGAGTATGCCATTTCCACATATTCATGTCCGAAGGTTGTTGAGTTTGAGTTTCTATGGGATCCCAGAGGATCATTTCTACGTGTTGTCCCTCTAGCTCTAAAGATCTTGATGATTACCATGATTTTAGAGGCATTCCCAATGGCCGGATAAACCATTCTGAGCATTGGGTGAGGAAGCTAGGGTGGATGACGATGGTAGATGTTACGACGGAGAAGGATAGGGAGGAAAGACAACTCAAGTATGGTGAAGCATGTGAAAGGGAGAGTGCTAGACAATGCAAGGTTACAGGTGTGATGGATGTATGGTAGAAGAAATTGTGGGAAGGGTTTGAGGTTCACGCAAAGGATGTGGAACCTGAGAAGTATGTGTGACCCCATATTGGAAAGCACGTGAGAGAGACCCCTTCGGCTTCTAATGAGAGTTTGTTGCGCAGAGAAAGAAGAACTGTTGGCACACATCTAAGCCCCTAGTGACCAGACCCTAGCGCTTGGTTTTCCAGATCAAGAGGAAAATATTGTTGGTCCAGTTCATTACATTGGAAGTGATCAATCTACACCTAGGAGGTATAATTTCTCGTTTGGGCCTTCTATGGCTGCAAACACCAACCTAGTGTTAGGACTTTTTGGGCAAGGTATAGACACACAAGCTTTTGGTATCGCATCTGGGAGTGGAATGAGGTATACTATTGGTAGTGGGGCATTGTCATGTAGACAATAGGTGCATAGCTCAGTGGAACTTTGGGGACCCTTGGCATGACCACTTTAGGATCTAGTGGGTCTAGTGGATTTGGTGGTTCGGACCTGGTGGATCTGGTGTTTCAAAAGGAATAGGAGCTAGTGGGTCTGGTGGATCTATTGGTTTAGGACTCGTGGACTGGTGGGTCAGTGGTTCGGGAGGAATATGAGCCGGTGGGTCTAGTGAATCTGTGGTTCAGGACCTAGTGAGCCTGGTGGATCTGGTGGTTCAGGACCTAGTGGACCTGGTGGATCAGGCGGTGGAGGAAACACAAGCGGAAACCAAGGCTTTGGCTCAGGAGGATTCGGGCCCCAACCACCCCCACAAGTTTTATTTGAAATGTCTCTACATTTTCCCAATTATAGAGGTATTGAGGATGTTGTAGAACATGTTCACAAGTGTGAACTGCTATGGTGCTACAAAGGGTATCACAACCCTAGAATGGAAGGCTAGTTAGTTTACAACAATGTTACAAGGGCACACGCATAGCTGGTATAGGAAGTATGACCCTCGCTAGACAATAGTGGACTATACTACTTTAAAGAATGCATTCTGGTAGAATTCCACATTCTTGAGTTTGAGTAGAAGAGCATCAATGCTTTGAAGGAGATTTAGCAAGGAATGGCAGAGAGTGTGCGGGAGTATGATGTGTGCTTTAAAACTCTCTTGTCTAAATTATCATATGATATTCACCCTTCACAGCATGCTTAGTGGTTTGTTGGAGGGTTGATCACTCCTTTTATAAGGGCCTTATCTCATAAAACTTTTACATACCCGCGCGAGGCATTGGAAGTTGCTTATGCACATCGAGGCTATTAGTAGTGTTGATATTGGTGTTAGCCCATTCCTGGAGGCTCAGATTACTGTTATGGCCAAGCAATTGGAAATGTTGTCCACGAACTTAGCCCATGAGACTCACTGTGGTTTATGGTGCATAGATTATGAAGTAGAGGGGCACGTTAAGGATAATTTCCCTCGGAGGACAGTATTCATTGTGGTAGTAGATTGTGAAATTTTTCATGGGGACCATGATGCGAGTAGGTGCCCCTTGCTGCAGCGTGCAATCCGAAGAATGTATCTTGTTACTACAAGATTTTCACCTCTACAACCCATGATATAAAGGACTTTAGGCTCATTGATTAGATCCATTATGCCATTGATCATGGGGTGCACCAGACCAGTATTGTCAGTAATTCCAAGGGTGATGACCGTCGTGATGAGGAACGCATAGATGGAGGCACGTGTGGAAGAGGTTTTTGAGGAGGGTTCTATAGTTGTGGTAACCATGGAGGAGGAAGGACTGAGTTCCCGCGTGGAACTTGTTTCAACTATGGATCTACAGATCATTACAAACGTGAATGCCTGGACCTGTTGTAGTGCTCGTGGTGTGGAAAGAAGCATAAGTATGAGGAGTTCTTGGAATTTTTTGAGCATATGAATCAGCAGCACCGAAAAGATAAGGGTGTTACAATGGTCAGTATTAAGAAGGAAAACACCCAGTGGATGCCTCGGGTAACACGGGATGTAAGTTTGGAGCCTGTCTTGGTAACAACAAGGGTAGAAGCCGTGCACGCAAGAGAGATACCAAGACAGAGGAACCTAGTCTCAAGGGAAGAAGTAGTTCATGGAAAGTATCCAGACCCTACGCATCAGAAGGAGGTATATCAAGACACTATGGATGTCATTCGAGCTTACAAGGGGAAATCTAGTGTCTAAAGGAGCAATCCAGGAGGGAGGAATAAGGAAGGAGAGTTGAGGCACCAAAGGATGACCTGGATGAGGTCAAGGAGGTGTGTAAAATGCTAAGGCAAGAGAATATCATTCCCTTGCTAGGATCATGGTTGAGAGAGAAGGTACCATGCACCGGAGGAGAGCACGAGAGGCAAGTATTTCACACAAACCTTCCCCCTCATAGCCTTGAATATGACAAGGAGATCATGTTAAATGCAGTTGTAGATGGATGGCTCCTCAACAATATCCTCATTGACACTAGCACAAAGATTAATGTTCTAACTTTGCATACATGGCATCAGATGGGAAGACCTGTGTTATAGTCATCTTCAAATGTGTTTTATATGGCAAACAAGACTAAGGCAATTTCCATCAATGTCTTGAAGGATGCATCTATTACTATCTAGGGAGATAAGTTTACTGGGGACTTTAAAGTCTTGGCACTCATCGAGGAACATAATTTCCCAGCACTACTTGTGCGCCCATGGTGTTACAAGAACAATGCGGACCTTCGGTTCAACAAAGGGTACATCATCTTTGAAAATAAGGAGGAGTGGGTCATTATACCCCTAGCTGATGGGAATTTGACACCCTATATTGAACCTTTGGGGGAAGAAGTTCTGGATAGGATATATGTGCACTCAATTAAGGACCCAGAGATAATACATCCTACTAACAGAGTTATCCAGTTTGAGGATGCTCAGTCAGTAAGTGATACCACCAGTCTAGTATGTCACAATTGGGCACATGGGACTTATGAATTGATGGGATGGCAGTTGAGAGGATCAGACCAAGGTAACAAAGGTGTGCATAGTTCGGTGCCTAGGAGGAAAAGAACTACCCAAAATATTCATGAGGACCCTTCCTTGATATCTTTCTGCATGAGATGGAAGCTTAGTGGAGGGATGAGAAGGAATGGAGAGGGATGCTAAGTTATATCTTGTTTGGCACAAGAGCACGGTGGTGAGCAACACATCGAGATCCTTTTGAAGTGGTGTGAGGTACGAATTACTCTCTCTGTTAGATTCTCTAGGAGCAATGTGCCCACCATCATCAAGGACTACCATGGGAAGGAGCCCGCCTCTTTCCATATCCAAGAGTGTGAACGGGTCTAGGAGAGAAGGTGTGGAAGCTTTACCACCATCCCTCTGGGTGCACAAGTTGTATTCTACGCTACAAGCTTGTGCGCGTGCATGGTATATTCATTTAGAGACATGCCACCAGATAAAGAATTGGCAAGAGCTCACGGCTAACCTTATTCAAACCTTTGAGTATCAGAGTACCAAGCCGTCAATTGATAAGGCATTGCATGGTATCAAACACCTTACCATGGGGGATAGTGCCATGATGGAGGTTAGGCTATTAGATACTAGGTGAACCGGGATTGGAGGCACATTTTAAAGAAGAAGTAGATGAAACATAAGAGTTACATATTGAGCACACATGTTTGGAAACGGAAAAAGGAAACTTGGTGTATATGATTGATGGAGAGGAATCGTAAATCTTGGACGTTAACCACTTTGTAGGGATGTGCGAGGTAGTGGACAGTGTTGATACTCAAACACAGGCACCTACCATGAACCCTTAAAGACAAATAAGGGTAACATCGGTTCAGGAGAAGAACCTAAGGAAGCTATTATTGGAGACTACTAGTCAGAGAAGGAAGTCTCTAAGATCATTGATTTGTTGTGTGAATTTGAGGATTTATTCCCACACGTGTCGCATGAGCTCAAAGGTGTTCACCATTCCTTGGGGGAGATGAAGATAAAGCCGAATGATGGTGTGCGCCCGATCGGAAGAGGCCTTACCATATGAATCCCAATTTGCACGTGAAGGTTAAGGAGGAGAAAATCAAGATGATAGCTTATGGGATCATTGAGGTAGTGGAGGAATCAGAGTGGATAATTCTGATGGTAATCAGCATCAAGAAGGATGGGTGGATTAGGATTTATGTGGATTACAGGGAGCTGAATGCAGTTTGTATCATTGATCCCTTTTCAACACCCTTCACTAAAGAAATTTTGGAAGGAGTCACTGGGTGCAAAATCT